>CALSEM010000043.1:533225-1053407 GCA_943735885.1 Stelis phaeoptera | reverse complement strand
AACGTGCGTTTCGTGCACCAAAACGCCGTTTTTGCAGCGAAACGTGCGTTTCGCGCACCGAATCGCAGCTTTTGCACTGTTTTGGCAAGAAACGTGCGTTTCGCGCACCGAATCGGCGCTTTTGCTCCGTTTTGGCAAGAAACGTGCGTTTCGTGCACCAAATCGCTGCTTTTGCACAGTTTTAACGCTAAACTTGAGTTCCGTGCACCAAAACGCCGCTTTTGCAGCGAAACGTGCGTTTCGTGCACTAAATCGCTGCTTTTGCACAGTTTTGACGCTAAACGTGCGTTTCGTGCACCAAAACGCCGCTTTTGCAGCGAAACGTGCGTTTGGAGCACCAAATCGCTGCTTTTGCACTGTTTTGGCGCTAAACGTGCGTTTCGTGCACCAAAACGCCGTTTTTGCAGCGAAACGTGCGTTTCGCGCACAGAATCGCAGCTTTTGCACTGTTTTGGCAAGAAACGTGCGTTTCGCGCACCGAATCGCCGCTTTTGCACCATTTTGGCAAGAAACGTGCGTTTCGCGCACCGAATCGGCGCTTTTGCTCCGTTTTGGCAAGAAACGTGCGTTTCGTGCACCAAAACGCCGCTTTTGCACAGTTTTGACGCTAAACGTGCGTTTTGTGCACCAAAACGCTGCTTCTGCACAGTTTTGACGCTAAACGTGCGTTTCGTGCACCAAAACGCCGCTTTTGCAACGAAACGTACGTTTCGCGCACCGAATCGCAGCTTTTGCACTGTTTTGGCAAGAAACGTGCGTTTCGCGCACCGAATCGCCGCTCTTGCTCCGTTTTGGCAAGAAACGTGCGTTTCGTGCACCAAATCGCTGCCTTTGCACAGTCTTGACGCTAAACGTGCGTTTCGTGCACCGAAACGCCGCTTTTGCAGCGAAACGTGCGTTTAGTGCACCGAATCGCTGCTTTTGCACAGCTTTGGCGCTAAACGTGCGTTTCGTGCACCAAAACGCCGTTTTTGCAGCGAAACGTGCGTTTCGTGCACCAAATCGCTGCTTTTGCACGGTTTTGACGCTAAACGTGCGTTTCGTGCACCAAAACGCCGCTTTTGCAGCGATACGTGCGTTTCGCGCACCGAATCGGCGCTTTTGTTCCGTTTTGGCAAGAAACGTGCGTTTCGTGCACCGAAACGCCGCTTTTGCAGCGAAACGTGCGTTTCGTGCACCAAATCGCTCCTTTTGCACAGTTTTGGCGCTAAACGTGCGTTTCGTGCACCAAAACGCTGCTTCTGCTCAGTTTTGACGCTAAACGTGCCTTCCGTTCACCAAAACGCCGCTTTTGCAGCGAAACGTGCGTTTCGTGCACCAAATCGCTGCTTTTGCACAGTTTTGGCGCTAAACGTGCGTCTCGTGCACCAAAACGCCGCTTTCGCATCGAAACGTGAGTTTCGCGCACCGAATCGCCGCTTTTGCTCCGTTTTGGAAAGAAACGTGCGTTTTGTGCACCAAATCGCTGCCTTTGCACAGTTTTGACGCAGAACGTGCGTTTCGTGCACCAAATCGCTGCTTTTGCACGGTTTTGACGCTAAACGTGCGTTTCGTGCACCAAAACGCCGCTTTTGCAGCGATACGTGCGTTTCGCGCACCGAATCGGCGCTTTTGTTCCGTTTTGGCAAGAAACGTGCGTTTCGTGCACCGAAACGCCGCTTTTGCAGCGAAACGTGCGTTTCGTGCACCAAATCGCTCCTTTTGCACAGTTTTGGCGCTAAACGTGCGTTTCGTGCACCAAAACGCCGCTTTTGCAGCGATACGTGCGTTTCGCGCACCGAATCGCCGCTATTGCACTGTTTTGGCAAGAAACGTGCGTTTCGTGCACCAAAACGCTGCTTTTGCAGCGAAACGTGCGTTTCGCGCACCGAATCGCCGCTTTTGCACTGTTTTGGCAAGAAACGTGCGTTTCGCGCACCAAATCGCTGCTTTTGCACAGCTTTGACGCTAAACGTGCGTTTCGTGCTCCAAAACGCCGCTTTTGCAGCGAAACGTGCTTTTCGCGCACCGAATCGGCCCTTTTGCTCCGTTTTGGCGCTAAACGTGCGTTTCGTGCTCCAAAACGCCGCTTTTGCAGCGATACGTGCGTTTGGCGCACCGAATCGCCGCTTTTGCTCCGTTTTGGCAAGAAACGTGCGTTTCGTGCACTAAATCGCTGCTTTTGCACAGTTTTGACGCTAAACGTGCGCTTCGTGCACCAAAACGCCGCTTTTGCAGCGAAACGTGCGTTTCGTGCTCCAAATCGCTGCTTCTGCACAGTTTTGACGCTAAACGTGCGTTTCGTGCACCAAAACGCCGCTTTTGCAACGAAACGTACGTTTCGCGCACCGAATCGCAGCTTTTGCACTGTTTTGGCAAGAAACGTGCGTTTCGCGCACCGAATCGGCGCTTTTGCTCCGTTTTGGCAAGAAACGTGCGTTTCGTGCACCAAATCGCTGCTTTTGCACAGTTTTGACGCTAAACGTGCGTTTCATACACCAAAACGCCGCTTTTGCAGCGAAACGTGCGTTTGGTGCACCAAATCGCTGCTTTTGCACAGTTTTCGAGCTAAACGTGCGTTTCGTGCACCAAAACGCCGCTTTTGCAGCGAAACGTGCGTTTCGCGCACCACATCGCCGCTTTTGCTCCGTTTTGGCAAGAAACGTATGATTCGTGCACCAAATCGCTGCTTTTGCACAGTTTTGGCGCTAAACATGAGTTTCGTGCACCAAAACGCTGCTTCTGCACAGTTTTGACGCTAAACGTGCGTTTTGTGCACCAAAACGCCGCTTGTGCAGCGAAACGTGCGTTTCGCGCACCGAATCGCCGCTCTTGCTCCGTTTTGGCAAGAAACGTGCGTTTCGGGCACCAAATCGCTGCCTTTGCACAGTCTTGACGCTAAACGTGCGTTTCGTGCACCGAAACGCCGCTTTTGCAGCGAAACGTGCGTTTAGTGCACCGAATCGCTACTTTTGCACAGTTTTGGCGCTAAACGTGCGTTTCGTGCACCAAAACGCCGTTTTTGCAGCGAAACGTGCGTTTCGCGCACCGAATCGCAGCTTTTGCACTGTTTTGGCAAGAAACGTGCGTTTCGCGCACCGAATCGGCGCTTTTGCTCCGTTTTGGCAAGAAACGTGCGTTTCGTGCACCAAATCGCTGCTTTTGCACAGTTTTGACGCTAAACTTGAGTTCCGTGCACCAAAACGCCGCTTTTGCAGCGAAACGTGCGTTTCGTGCACTAAATCGCTGCTTTTGCACAGTTTTGACGCTAAACGTGCGTTTCGTGCACCAAAACGCCGCTTTTGCAGCGAAACGTGCGTTTGGAGCACCAAATCGCTGCTTTTGCACTGTTTTGGCGCTAAACGTGCGTTTCGTGCACCAAAACGCCGTTTTTGCAGCGAAACGTGCGTTTCGCGCACAGAATCGCAGCTTTTGCACTGTTTTGGCAAGAAACGTGCGTTTCGCGCACCGAATCGCCGCTTTTGCACCATTTTGGCAAGAAACGTGCGTTTCGCGCACCGAATCGGCGCTTTTGCTCCGTTTTGGCAAGAAACGTGCGTTTCGTGCACCAAAACGCCGCTTTTGCACAGTTTTGACGCTAAACGTGCGTTTCGTGCACCAAAACGCCCCTTTTGCACAGTTTTTGACGCTAAACGTGCGTTTCGTGCACCAAAACGCCCCTTTTGCACAGTTTTGACGCTGAACGTGCGTTTCGTGCACCGAATCGCCGCTTTTGCTCCGTTTTGGCAAGAAACGTGCGTTTCGTGCACCAAATCGTTGCTTTTGCACAGTTTTGACGCTAAACGTGCGTTTCGTGCACCAAAACGCCCCTTTTGCACAGTTTTGACGCTAAACGTGCGTTTCGTGCACCGAATCGCCGATTTTGCTCCGTTTTGGCAAGAAACGTGCGTTTCGTGCACCAAATCGTTGCTTTTGCACAGTCTTGACTCTGAACGTGCGCTTCGTGCACCAAAACGCCGCTTTTGCAGCGAAACGTGCGTTTCGTGCTCCAAATCGCTGCTTTTGCACAGTTTTGACTCTGATCGTGCGCTTCGTGCACCAAAACGCCGCTTTTGCAGCGAAACGTGCGTTTCGTGCACCAAATCGTTGCTTTTGCACAGTTTTGACGCTAAACGTGCGTCTCGTGCACCAAAACGCCGCTTTCGCATCGAAACGTGAGTTTCGCGCACCGAATCGCCGCTTTTGCTTCCGTTTGGAAAGAAACGTGCGTTTTGTGCACCAAATCGCTGCCTTTGCACAGTTTTGACGCAGAACGTGCGTTTCGTGCACCAAATCGCTGCTTTTGCACGGTTTTGACGCTAAACGTGCGTTTCGTGCACCAAAACGCCGCTTTTGCAGCGATACGTGCGTTTCGCGCACCGAATCGGCGCTTTTGTTCCGTTTTGGCAAGAAACGTGCGTTTCGTGCACCGAAACGCCGCTTTTGCAGCGAAACGTGCGTTTCGTGCACCAAATCGCTCCTTTTGCACAGTTTTGGCGCTAAACGTGCGTTTCGTGCACCAAAACGCCGCTTTTGCAGCGATACGTGCGTTTCGCGCACCGAATCGCCGCTTTTGCACTGTTTTGGAACGAAACGTGCGTTTCGTGCACCAAAACGCTGCTTTTGCAGCGAAACGTGCGTTTCGCGCACCGAATCGCCGCTTTTGCACTGTTTTGGCAAGAAACGTGCGTTTCGCGCACCAAATCGCTGCTTTTGCACAGCTTTGACGCTAAACGTGCGTTTCGTGCTCCAAAACGCCGCTTTTGCAGCGAAACGTGCTTTTCGCGCACCGAATCGGCCCTTTTGCTCCGTTTTGGCGCTAAACGTGCGTTTCGTGCTCCAAAACGCCGCTTTTGCAGCGATACGTGCGTTTGGCGCACCGAATCGCCGCTTTTGCTCCGTTTTGGCAAGAAACGTGCGTTTCGTGCACTAAATCGCTGCTTTTGCACAGTTTTGACGCTAAACGTGCGCTTCGTGCACCAAAACGCCGCTTTTGCAGCGAAACGTGCGTTTCGTGCTCCAAATCGCTGCTTCTGCACAGTTTTGACGCTAAACGTGCGTTTCGTGCACCAAAACGCCGCTTTTGCAACGAAACGTACGTTTCGCGCACCGAATCGCAGCTTTTGCACTGTTTTGGCAAGAAACGTGCGTTTCGCGCACCGAATCGGCGCTTTTGCTCCGTTTTGGCAAGAAACGTGCGTTTCGTGCACCAAATCGCTGCTTTTGCACAGTTTTGACGCTAAACGTGCGTTTCATACACCAAAACGCCGCTTTTGCAGCGAAACGTGCGTTTGGTGCACCAAATCGCTGCTTTTGCACAGTTTTCGAGCTAAACGTGCGTTTCGTGCACCAAAACGCCGCTTTTGCAGCGAAACGTGCGTTTCGCGCACCACATCGCCGCTTTTGCTCCGTTTTGGCAAGAAACGTATGATTCGTGCACCAAATCGCTGCTTTTGCACAGTTTTGGCGCTAAACATGAGTTTCGTGCACCAAAACGCTGCTTCTGCACAGTTTTGACGCTAAACGTGCGTTTTGTGCACCAAAACGCCGCTTGTGCAGCGAAACGTGCGTTTCGCGCACCGAATCGCTGCTCTTGCTCCGTTTTGGCAAGAAACGTGCGTTTCGGGCACCAAATCGCTGCCTTTGCACAGTCTTGACGCTAAACGTGCGTTTCGTGCACCGAAACGCCGCTTTTGCAGCGAAACGTGCGTTTAGTGCACCGAATCGCTACTTTTGCACAGTTTTGGCGCTAAACGTGCGTTTCGTGCACCAAAACTCCGTTTTTGCAGCGAAACGTGCGTTTCGCGCACCGAATCGCAGCTTTTGCACTGTTTTGGCAAGAAACGTGCGTTTCGCGCACCGAATCGGCGCTTTTGCTCCGTTTTGGCAAGAAACGTGCGTTTCGTGCACCAAATCGCTGCTTTTGCACAGTTTTGACGCTAAACTTGAGTTCCGTGCACCAAAACGCCGCTTTTGCAGCGAAACGTGCGTTTCGTGCACTAAATCGCTGCTTTTGCACAGTTTTGACGCTAAACGTGCGTTTCGTGCACCAAAACGCCGCTTTTGCAGCGAAACGTGCGTTTGGAGCACCAAATCGCTGCTTTTGCACTGTTTTGGCGCTAAACGTGCGTTTCGTGCACCAAAACGCCGTTTTTGCAGCGAAACGTGCGTTTCGCGCACAGAATCGCAGCTTTTGCACTGTTTTGGCAAGAAACGTGCGTTTCGCGCACCGAATCGCCGCTTTTGCACCATTTTGGCAAGAAACGTGCGTTTCGCGCACCGAATCGGCGCTTTTGCTCCGTTTTGGCAAGAAACGTGCGTTTCGTGCACCAAAACGCCGCTTTTGCACAGTTTTGACGCTAAACGTGCGTTTCGTGCACCAAAACGCCCCTTTTGCACAGTTTTGACGCTAAACGTGCGTTTCGTGCACCAAAACGCCCCTTTTGCACAGTTTTGACGCTGAACGTGCGTTTCGTGCACCGAATCGCCGCTTTTGCTCCGTTTTGGCAAGAAACGTGCGTTTCGTGCACCAAATCGTTGCTTTTGCACAGTTTTGACGCTAAACGTGCGTTTCGTGCACCAAAACGCCCCTTTTGCACAGTTTTGACGCTAAACGTGCGTTTCGTGCACCGAATCGCCGATTTTGCTCCGTTTTGGCAAGAAACGTGCGTTTCGTGCACCAAATCGTTGCTTTTGCACAGTCTTGACTCTGAACGTGCGCTTCGTGCACCAAAACGCCGCTTTTGCAGCGAAACGTGCGTTTCGTGCTCCAAATCGCTGCTTTTGCACAGTTTTGACTCTGATCGTGCGCTTCGTGCACCAAAACGCCGCTTTTGCAGCGAAACGTGCGTTTCGTGCACCAAATCGTTGCTTTTGCACAGTTTTGACGCTAAACGTGCGTTTCGTGCTCCAAAACGCCGCTTTTGCAGCAAAACGTGCGTTTCGCGCACCGAATCGCCGCTTTTGCTCCGTTTTGGCAAGAAACGTGTGTTTCGCGCACCAAATCGCTGCTTTTGCACAGTTTTGACGCTAAACGTGCGTTTCGTGCACCAAAACGCCGCTTTTGCAACGAAACGTACGTTTCGCGCACCGAATCGCAGCTTTTGCACTGTTTTGGCAAGAAACGTGCGTTTCGCGCACCGATTCGGCGCTTTTGCTCCGTTTTGGCAAGAAACGTGCGTTTCGTGCACCAAATCGCTGCTTTTGCACAGTTTTGACGCTAAACGTGCGTTTCATACACCAAAACGCCGCTTTTGCAGCGAAACGTGCGTTTGGTGCACCAAATCGCTGCTTTTGCACAGTTTTGGCGCTAAACGTGCGTTTCGTGCACCAAAACGCTGCTTCTGCTCAGTTTTGACGCTAAACGTGCGTTTCGTGCACCAAAACGCCGCTTTTGCAACGAAACGTGCGTTTCGCGCACCGAATCGGCGCTTTTGATCCGTTTTGCCAAGAAACGTGTGTTTCGCGCACCAAATCGCTGCTTTTGCACAGTTTTGACGCTAAACGTGCGTTTCGTGCACCAAAACGCCGCTTTTGCAACGAAACGTACGTTTCGCGCACCGAATCGCAGCTTTTGCACTGTTTTGGCAAGAAACGTGCGTTTCGCGCACCGAATCGCCGCTCTTGCTCCGTTTTGGCAAGAAACGTGCGTTTCGTGCACCAAATCGCTGCCTTTGCACAGTCTTGACGCTAAACGTGCGTTTCGTGCACCGAAACGCCGCTTTTGCAGTGAAACGTGCGTTTAGTGCACCGAATCGCTGCTTTTGCACAGTTTTGGCGCTAAACGTGCGTTTCGTGCACCAAAACGCCGTTTTTGCAGCGAAACGTGTGTTTCGCGCACCAAATCGCTGCTTTTGCACAGTTTTGACGCTAAACGTGCGTTTCGTGCACCAAAACGCCGCTTTTGCAACGAAACGTACGTTTCGCGCACCGAATCGCAGCTTTTGCACTGTTTTGGCAAGAAACGTGCGTTTCGCGCACCGAATCGGCGCTTTTGCTCCGTTTTGGCAAGAAACGTGCGTTTCGTGCACCAAATCGCTGCTTTTGCACAGTTTTGACGCTAAACGTGCGTTTCATACACCAAAACGCCGCTTTTGCAGCGAAACGTGCGTTTGGTGCACCAAATCGCTGCTTTTGCACAGTTTTGGAGCTAAACGTGCGTTTCGTGCACCAAAACGCCGCTTTTGCAGCGAAACGTGCGTTTCGCGCACCACATCGCCGCTTTTGCTCCGTTTTGGCAAGAAACGTATGATTCGTGCACCAAATCGCTGCTTTTGCACAGTTTTGGCGCTAAACATGAGTTTCGTGCACCAAAACGCTGCTTCTGCACAGTTTTGACGCTAAACGTGCGTTTTGCGCACCGCATCGCCGCTTTTGCTCCGTTTTGGCAAGAAACGTATGATTCGTGCACCAAATCGCTGCTTCTGCACAGTTTTGGCGCTAAACGTGAGTTTCGTGCACCAAAACGCTGCTTCTGCACAGTTTTGACGCTAAACGTGCGTTTTGTGCACCAAAACGCTGCTTCTGCACAGTTTTGACGCTAAACGTGCGTTTCGTGCACCAAAACGCCGCTTTTGCAACGAAACGTACGTTTCGCGCACCGAATCGCAGCTTTTGCACTGTTTTGGCAAGAAACGTGCGTTTCGCGCACCGAATCGCCGCTCTTGCTCCGTTTTGGCAAGAAACGTGCGTTTCGTGCACCAAATCGCTGCCTTTGCACAGTCTTGACGCTAAACGTGCGTTTCGTGCACCGAAACGCCGCTTTTGCAGCGAAACGTGCGTTTAGTGCACCGAATCGCTGCTTTTGCACAGCTTTGGCGCTAAACGTGCGTTTCGTGCACCAAAACGCCGTTTTTGCAGCGAAACGTGCGTTTCGTGCACCAAATCGCTGCTTTTGCACGGTTTTGACGCTAAACGTGCGTTTCGTGCACCAAAACGCCGCTTTTGCAGCGATACGTGCGTTTCGCGCACCGAATCGGCGCTTTTGTTCCGTTTTGGCAAGAAACGTGCGTTTCGTGCACCGAAACGCCGCTTTTGCAGCGAAACGTGCGTTTCGTGCACCAAATCGCTCCTTTTGCACAGTTTTGGCGCTAAACGTGCGTTTCGTGCACCAAAACGCTGCTTCTGCTCAGTTTTGACGCTAAACGTGCCTTCCGTTCACCAAAACGCCGCTTTTGCAGCGAAACGTGCGTTTCGTGCACCAAATCGCTGCTTTTGCACAGTTTTGGCGCTAAACGTGCGTCTCGTGCACCAAAACGCCGCTTTCGCATCGAAACGTGAGTTTCGCGCACCGAATCGCCGCTTTTGCTCCGTTTTGGAAAGAAACGTGCGTTTTGTGCACCAAATCGCTGCCTTTGCACAGTTTTGACGCAGAACGTGCGTTTCGTGCACCAAATCGCTGCTTTTGCACGGTTTTGACGCTAAACGTGCGTTTCGTGCACCAAAACGCCGCTTTTGCAGCGATACGTGCGTTTCGCGCACCGAATCGGCGCTTTTGTTCCGTTTTGGCAAGAAACGTGCGTTTCGTGCACCGAAACGCCGCTTTTGCAGCGAAACGTGCGTTTCGTGCACCAAATCGCTCCTTTTGCACAGTTTTGGCGCTAAACGTGCGTTTCGTGCACCAAAACGCCGCTTTTGCAGCGATACGTGCGTTTCGCGCACCGAATCGCCGCTTTTGCACTGTTTTGGCAAGAAACGTGCGTTTCGTGCACCAAAACGCTGCTTTTGCAGCGAAACGTGCGTTTCGCGCACCGAATCGCCGCTTTTGCACTGTTTTGGCAAGAAACGTGCGTTTCGCGCACCAAATCGCTGCTTTTGCACAGCTTTGACGCTAAACGTGCGTTTCGTGCTCCAAAACGCCGCTTTTGCAGCGAAACGTGCTTTTCGCGCACCGAATCGGCCCTTTTGCTCCGTTTTGGCGCTAAACGTGCGTTTCGTGCTCCAAAACGCCGCTTTTGCAGCGATACGTGCGTTTGGCGCACCGAATCGCCGCTTTTGCTCCGTTTTGGCAAGAAACGTGCGTTTCGTGCACTAAATCGCTGCTTTTGCACAGTTTTGACGCTAAACGTGCGCTTCGTGCACCAAAACGCCGCTTTTGCAGCGAAACGTGCGTTTCGTGCTCCGAATCGCTACTTTTGCACAGTTTTGGCGCTAAACGTGCGTTTCGTGCACCAAAACTCCGTTTTTGCAGCGAAACGTGCGTTTCGCGCACCGAATCGCAGCTTTTGCACTGTTTTGGCAAGAAACGTGCGTTTCGCGCACCGAATCGGCGCTTTTGCTCCGTTTTGGCAAGAAACGTGCGTTTCGTGCACCAAATCGCTGCTTTTGCACAGTTTTGACGCTAAACTTGAGTTCCGTGCACCAAAACGCCGCTTTTGCAGCGAAACGTGCGTTTCGTGCACTAAATCGCTGCTTTTGCACAGTTTTGACGCTAAACGTGCGTTTCGTGCACCAAAACGCCGCTTTTGCAGCGAAACGTGCGTTTGGAGCACCAAATCGCTGCTTTTGCACTGTTTTGGCGCTAAACGTGCGTTTCGTGCACCAAAACGCCGTTTTTGCAGCGAAACGTGCGTTTCGCGCACAGAATCGCAGCTTTTGCACTGTTTTGGCAAGAAACGTGCGTTTCGCGCACCGAATCGCCGCTTTTGCACCATTTTGGCAAGAAACGTGCGTTTCGCGCACCGAATCGGCGCTTTTGCTCCGTTTTGGCAAGAAACGTGCGTTTCGTGCACCAAAACGCCGCTTTTGCACAGTTTTGACGCTAAACGTGCGTTTCGTGCACCAAAACGCCCCTTTTGCACAGTTTTGACGCTAAACGTGCGTTTCGTGCACCAAAACGCCCCTTTTGCACAGTTTTGACGCTGAACGTGCGTTTCGTGCACCGAATCGCCGCTTTTGCTCCGTTTTGGCAAGAAACGTGCGTTTCGTGCACCAAATCGTTGCTTTTGCACAGTTTTGACGCTAAACGTGCGTTTCGTGCACCAAAACGCCCCTTTTGCACAGTTTTGACGCTAAACGTGCGTTTCGTGCACCGAATCGCCGATTTTGCTCCGTTTTGGCAAGAAACGTGCGTTTCGTGCACCAAATCGTTGCTTTTGCACAGTCTTGACTCTGAACGTGCGCTTCGTGCACCAAAACGCCGCTTTTGCAGCGAAACGTGCGTTTCGTGCTCCAAATCGCTGCTTTTGCACAGTTTTGACTCTGATCGTGCGCTTCGTGCACCAAAACGCCGCTTTTGCAGCGAAACGTGCGTTTCGTGCACCAAATCGTTGCTTTTGCACAGTTTTGACGCTAAACGTGCGTTTCGTGCTCCAAAACGCCGCTTTTGCAGCAAAACGTGCGTTTCGCGCACCGAATCGCCGCTTTTGCTCCGTTTTGGCAAGAAACGTGTGTTTCGCGCACCAAATCGCTGCTTCTGCACAGTTTTGACGCTAAACGTGCGTTTCGTGCACCAAAACGCCGCTTTTGCAACGAAACGTACGTTTCGCGCACCGAATCGCAGCTTTTGCACTGTTTTGGCAAGAAACGTGCGTTTCGCGCACCGAATCGCCGCTCTTGCTCCGTTTTGGCAAGAAACGTGCGTTTCGTGCACCAAATCGCTGCCTTTGCACAGTCTTGACGCTAAACGTGCGTTTCGTGCACCGAAACGCCGCTTTTGCAGCGAAACGTGCGTTTAGTGCACCGAATCGCTGCTTTTGCACAGCTTTGGCGCTAAACGTGCGTTTCGTGCACCAAAACGCCGTTTTTGCAGCGAAACGTGCGTTTCGTGCACCAAATCGCTGCTTTTGCACGGTTTTGACGCTAAACGTGCGTTTCGTGCACCAAAACGCCGCTTTTGCAGCGATACGTGCGTTTCGCGCACCGAATCGGCGCTTTTGTTCCGTTTTGGCAAGAAACGTGCGTTTCGTGCACCGAAACGCCGCTTTTGCAGCGAAACGTGCGTTTCGTGCACCAAATCGCTCCTTTTGCACAGTTTTGGCGCTAAACGTGCGTTTCGTGCACCAAAACGCTGCTTCTGCTCAGTTTTGACGCTAAACGTGCCTTCCGTTCACCAAAACGCCGCTTTTGCAGCGAAACGTGCGTTTCGTGCACCAAATCGCTGCTTTTGCACAGTTTTGGCGCTAAACGTGCGTCTCGTGCACCAAAACGCCGCTTTCGCATCGAAACGTGAGTTTCGCGCACCGAATCGCCGCTTTTGCTCCGTTTTGGAAAGAAACGTGCGTTTTGTGCACCAAATCGCTGCCTTTGCACAGTTTTGACGCAGAACGTGCGTTTCGTGCACCAAATCGCTGCTTTTGCACGGTTTTGACGCTAAACGTGCGTTTCGTGCACCAAAACGCCGCTTTTGCAGCGATACGTGCGTTTCGCGCACCGAATCGGCGCTTTTGTTCCGTTTTGGCAAGAAACGTGCGTTTCGTGCACCGAAACGCCGCTTTTGCAGCGAAACGTGCGTTTCGTGCACCAAATCGCTCCTTTTGCACAGTTTTGGCGCTAAACGTGCGTTTCGTGCACCAAAACGCCGCTTTTGCAGCGATACGTGCGTTTCGCGCACCGAATCGCCGCTTTTGCACTGTTTTGGCAAGAAACGTGCGTTTCGTGCACCAAAACGCTGCTTTTGCAGCGAAACGTGCGTTTCGCGCACCGAATCGCCGCTTTTGCACTGTTTTGGCAAGAAACGTGCGTTTCGCGCACCAAATCGCTGCTTTTGCACAGCTTTGACGCTAAACGTGCGTTTCGTGCTCCAAAACGCCGCTTTTACAGCGAAACGTGCTTTTCGCGCACCGAATCGGCCCTTTTGCTCCGTTTTGGCGCTAAACGTGCGTTTCGTGCTCCAAAACGCCGCTTTTGCAGCGATACGTGCGTTTGGCGCACCGAATCGCCGCTTTTGCTCCGTTTTGGCAAGAAACGTGCGTTTCGTGCACTAAATCGCTGCTTTTGCACAGTTTTGACGCTAAACGTGCGCTTCGTGCACCAAAACGCCGCTTTTGCAGCGAAACGTGCGTTTCGTGCTCCAAATCGCTGCTTCTGCACAGTTTTGACGCTAAACGTGCGTTTCGTGCACCAAAACGCCGCTTTTGCAACGAAACGTACGTTTCGCGCACCGAATCGCAGCTTTTGCACTGTTTTGGCAAGAAACGTGCGTTTCGCGCACCGAATCGGCGCTTTTGCTCCGTTTTGGCAAGAAACGTGCGTTTCGTGCACCAAATCGCTGCTTTTGCACAGTTTTGACGCTAAACGTGCGTTTCATACACCAAAACGCCGCTTTTGCAGCGAAACGTGCGTTTGGTGCACCAAATCGCTGCTTTTGCACAGTTTTCGAGCTAAACGTGCGTTTCGTGCACCAAAACGCCGCTTTTGCAGCGAAACGTGCGTTTCGCGCACCACATCGCCGCTTTTGCTCCGTTTTGGCAAGAAACGTATGATTCGTGCACCAAATCGCTGCTTTTGCACAGTTTTGGCGCTAAACATGAGTTTCGTGCACCAAAACGCTGCTTCTGCACAGTTTTGACGCTAAACGTGCGTTTTGTGCACCAAAACGCCGCTTGTGCAGCGAAACGTGCGTTTCGCGCACCGAATCGCCGCTCTTGCTCCGTTTTGGCAAGAAACGTGCGTTTCGGGCACCAAATCGCTGCCTTTGCACAGTCTTGACGCTAAACGTGCGTTTCGTGCACCGAAACGCCGCTTTTGCAGCGAAACGTGCGTTTAGTGCACCGAATCGCTACTTTTGCACAGTTTTGGCGCTAAACGTGCGTTTCGTGCACCAAAACGCCGTTTTTGCAGCGAAACGTGCGTTTCGCGCACCGAATCGCAGCTTTTGCACTGTTTTGGCAAGAAACGTGCGTTTCGCGCACCGAATCGGCGCTTTTGCTCCGTTTTGGCAAGAAACGTGCGTTTCGTGCACCAAATCGCTGCTTTTGCACAGTTTTGACGCTAAACTTGAGTTCCGTGCACCAAAACGCCGCTTTTGCAGCGAAACGTGCGTTTCGTGCACTAAATCGCTGCTTTTGCACAGTTTTGACGCTAAACGTGCGTTTCGTGCACCAAAACGCCGCTTTTGCAGCGAAACGTGCGTTTGGAGCACCAAATCGCTGCTTTTGCACTGTTTTGGCGCTAAACGTGCGTTTCGTGCACCAAAACGCAGTTTTTGCAGCGAAACGTGCGTTTCGCGCACAGAATCGCAGCTTTTGCACTGTTTTGGCAAGAAACGTGCGTTTCGCGCACCGAATCGCCGCTTTTGCACCATTTTGGCAAGAAACGTGCGTTTCGCGCACCGAATCGGCGCTTTTGCTCCGTTTTGGCAAGAAACGTGCGTTTCGTGCACCAAAACGCCGCTTTTGCACAGTTTTGACGCTAAACGTGCGTTTCGTGCACCAAAACGCCCCTTTTGCACAGTTTTGACGCTAAACGTGCGTTTCGTGCACCAAAACGCCCCTTTTGCACAGTTTTGACGCTGAACGTGCGTTTCGTGCACCGAATCGCCGCTTTTGCTCCGTTTTGGCAAGAAACGTGCGTTTCGTGCACCAAATCGTTGCTTTTGCACAGTCTTGACTCTGAACGTGCGCTTCGTGCACCAAAACGCCGCTTTTGCAGCGAAACGTGCGTTTCGTGCTCCAAATCGCTGCTTTTGCACAGTTTTGACTCTGATCGTGCGCTTCGTGCACCAAAACGCCGCTTTTGCAGCGAAACGTGCGTTTCGTGCACCAAATCGTTGCTTTTGCACAGTTTTGACGCTAAACGTGCGTTTCGTGCTCCAAAACGCCGCTTTTGCAGCAAAACGTGCGTTTCGCGCACCGAATCGCCGCTTTTGCTCCGTTTTGGCAAGAAACGTGTGTTTCGCGCACCAAATCGCTGCTTTTGCACAGTTTTGACGCTAAACGTGCGTTTCGTGCACCAAAACGCCGCTTTTGCAACGAAACGTACGTTTCGCGCACCGAATCGCAGCTTTTGCACTGTTTTGGCAAGAAACGTGCGTTTCGCGCACCGATTCGGCGCTTTTGCTCCGTTTTGGCAAGAAACGTGCGTTTCGTGCACCAAATCGCTGCTTTTGCACAGTTTTGACGCTAAACGTGCGTTTCATACACCAAAACGCCGCTTTTGCAGCGAAACGTGCGTTTATTGCACCAAATCGCTGCTTTTGCACAGTTTTGGCGCTAAACGTGCGTTTCGTGCACCAAAACGCTGCTTCTGCTCAGTTTTGACGCTAAACGTGCGTTTCGTGCACCAAAACGCCGCTTTTGCAACGAAACGTGCGTTTCGCGCACCGAATCGGCGCTTTTGATCCGTTTTGCCAAGAAACGTGTGTTTCGCGCACCAAATCGCTGCTTTTGCACAGTTTTGACGCTAAACGTGCGTTTCGTGCACCAAAACGCCGCTTTTGCAACGAAACGTACGTTTCGCGCACCGAATCGCAGCTTTTGCACTGTTTTGGCAAGAAACGTGCGTTTCGCGCACCGAATCGCCGCTCTTGCTCCGTTTTGGCAAGAAACGTGCGTTTCGTGCACCAAATCGCTGCCTTTGCACAGTCTTGACGCTAAACGTGCGTTTCGTGCACCGAAACGCCGCTTTTGCAGTGAAACGTGCGTTTAGTGCACCGAATCGCTGCTTTTGCACAGTTTTGGCGCTAAACGTGCGTTTCGTGCACCAAAACGCCGTTTTTGCAGCGAAACGTGTGTTTCGCGCACCAAATCGCTGCTTTTGCACAGTTTTGACGCTAAACGTGCGTTTCGTGCACCAAAACGCCGCTTTTGCAACGAAACGTACGTTTCGCGCACCGAATCGCAGCTTTTGCACTGTTTTGGCAAGAAACGTGCGTTTCGCGCACCGAATCGGCGCTTTTGCTCCGTTTTGGCAAGAAACGTGCGTTTCGTGCACCAAATCGCTGCTTTTGCACAGTTTTGACGCTAAACGTGCGTTTCATACACCAAAACGCCGCTTTTGCAGCGAAACGTGCGTTTGGTGCACCAAATCGCTGCTTTTGCACAGTTTTGGAGCTAAACGTGCGTTTCGTGCACCAAAACGCCGCTTTTGCAGCGAAACGTGCGTTTCGCGCACCACATCGCCGCTTTTGCTCCGTTTTGGCAAGAAACGTATGATTCGTGCACCAAATCGCTGCTTTTGCACAGTTTTGGAGCTAAACATGAGTTTCGTGCACCAAAACGCTGCTTCTGCACAGTTTTGACGCTAAACGTGCGTTTTGTGCACCAAAACGCCGCTTGTGCAGCGAAACGTGCGTTTCGCGCACCGAATCGCCGCTCTTGCTCCGTTTTGGCAAGAAACGTGCGTTTCGTGCACCAAATCGCTGCCTTTGCACAGTCTTGACGCTAAACGTGCGTTTCGTGCACCGAAACGCCGCTTTTGCAGCGAAACGTGCGTTTAGTGCACCGAATCGCTACTTTTGCACAGTTTTGGCGCTAAACGTGCGTTTCGTGCACCAAAACGCCGTTTTTGCAGCGAAACGTGCGTTTCGCGCACCGAATCGCAGCTTTTGCACTGTTTTGGCAAGAAACGTGCGTTTCGCGCACCGAATCGGCGCTTTTGCTCCGTTTTGGCAAGAAACGTGCGTTTCGTGCACCAAAACGCCGCTTTTGCTCCGTTTTGGCAAGAAACGTGCGTTTCGTGCACCAAAACGCCCCTTTTGCACAGTTTTGACGCTAAACGTGCGTTTCGTGCACCAAAACGCCCCTTTTGCACAGTTTTGACGCTGAACGTGCGTTTCGTGCACCGAATCGCCGCTTTTGCTCCGTTTTGGCAAGAAACGTGCGTTTCGTGCACCAAATCGTTGCTTTTGCACAGTTTTGACGCTAAACGTGCGTTTCGTGCACCAAAACGCCCCTTTTGCACAGTTTTGACGCTAAACGTGCGTTTCGTGCACCGAATCGCCGCTTTTGCTCCGTTTTGGCAAGAAACGTGCGTTTCGTGCACCAAATCGATGCTTTTGCACAGTCTTGACTCTGAACGTGCGCTTCGTGCACCAAAACGCCGCTTTTGCAGCGAAACGTGCGTTTCGTGCTCCAAATCGCTGCTTTTGCACAGTTTTGACTCTGAACGTGCGCTTCGTGCACCAAAACGCCGCTTTTGCAGCGAAACGTGCGTTTCGTGCACCAAATCGTTGCTTTTGCACAGTTTTGACGCTAAACTTGAGTTTCGTGCACCAAAACGCCGCTTTTGCAGCGAAACGTGCGTTTTGTGCACTAAATCGCTGCTTTTGCACAGTTTTGACGCTAAACGTGCGTTTCGTGCACCAAAACGCCGCTTTTGCAGCGAAACGTGCGTTTGGAGCACCAAATCGCTGCTTTTGCACAGTTTTGGCGCTAAACGTGCGTTTCGTGCACCAAAACGCCGTTTTTGCAGCGAAACGTGCGTTTCGCGCACAGAATCGCAGCTTTTGCACTGTTTTGGCAAGAAACGTGCGTTTCGCGCACCGAATCGGCGCTTTTGCTCCGTTTTGGCAAGAAACGTGCGTTTCGTGCACCAAATCGCTACCTTTGCGCAGTTTAAACGCTAAACGTGCGTTTCGTGCACCGAAACGCCGCTTTTGCAGTGAAACGTGCGTTTCGCGCACCGCATCGCCGCTTTTGCTCCGTTTTGGCAAGAAACATATGATTCGTGCACCAAATCGCTGCTTCTGCACAGTTTTGGCGCTAAACGTGAGTTTCGTGCACCAAAACGCTGCTTCTGCACAGTTTTGACGCTAAACGTGCGTTTTGTGCACCAAAACGCCGCTTGTGCAGCGAAACGTGCGTTTCGCGCACCGAATCGCCGCTCTTGCTCCGTTTTGGCAAGAAACGTGCGTTTCGTGCACCAAATCGCTGCCTTTGCACAGTCTTGACGCTAAACGTGCGTTTCGTGCACCGAAACGCCGCTTTTGCAGCGAAACGTGCGTTTAGTGCACCAAATCGCTGCTTTTGCACAGTTTTGGCGCTAAACGTGCGTTTCGTGCACCAAAACGCCGTTTTTGCAGCGAAACGTGCGTTTCGCGCACCGAATCGCAGCTTTTGCACTGTTTTGGCAAGAAACGTGCGTTTCGCGCACCGAATCGGCGCTTTTGCTCCGTTTTGGCAAGAAACGTGCGTTTCGCGCACCGAATCGGCGCTTTTGCTCCGTTTTGGCAAGAAACGTGCGTTTCGTGCACCAAAACGCCGCTTTTGCTCCGTTTTGGCAAGAAACGTGCGTTTCGTGCACCAAAACGCCCCTTTTGCACAGTTTTGACGCTAAACGTGCGTTTCGTGCACCAAAACGCCCCTTTTGCACAGTTTTGACGCTGAACGTGCGTTTCGTGCACCGAATCGCCGCTTTTGCTCCGTTTTGGCAAGAAACGTGCGTTTCGTGCACCAAATCGTTGCTTTTGCACAGTTTTGACGCTAAACGTGCGTTTCGTGCACCAAAACGCCCCTTTTGCACAGTTTTGACGCTAAACGTGCGTTTCGTGCACCGAATCGCCGCTTTTGCTCCGTTTTGGCAAGAAACGTGCGTTTCGTGCACCAAATCGATGCTTTTGCACAGTCTTGACTCTGAACGTGCGCTTCGTGCACCAAAACGCCGCTTTTGCAGCGAAACGTGCGTTTCGTGCTCCAAATCGCTGCTTTTGCACAGTTTTGACTCTGAACGTGCGCTTCGTGCACCAAAACGCCGCTTTTGCAGCGAAACGTGCGTTTCGTGCACCAAATCGTTGCTTTTGCACAGTTTTGACGCTAAACTTGAGTTTCGTGCACCAAAACGCCGCTTTTGCAGCGAAACGTGCGTTTTGTGCACTAAATCGCTGCTTTTGCACAGTTTTGACGCTAAACGTGCGTTTCGTGCACCAAAACGCCGCTTTTGCAGCGAAACGTGCGTTTGGAGCACCAAATCGCTGCTTTTGCACAGTTTTGGCGCTAAACGTGCGTTTCGTGCACCAAAACGCCGTTTTTGCAGCGAAACGTGCGTTTCGCGCACAGAATCGCAGCTTTTGCACTGTTTTGGCAAGAAACGTGCGTTTCGCGCACCGAATCGGCGCTTTTGCTCCGTTTTGGCAAGAAACGTGCGTTTCGTGCACCAAATCGCTACCTTTGCGCAGTTTAAACGCTAAACGTGCGTTTCGTGCACCGAAACGCCGCTTTTGCAGTGAAACGTGCGTTTCGCGCACCGCATCGCCGCTTTTGCTCCGTTTTGGCAAGAAACATATGATTCGTGCACCAAATCGCTGCTTCTGCACAGTTTTGGCGCTAAACGTGAGTTTCGTGCACCAAAACGCTGCTTCTGCACAGTTTTGACGCTAAACGTGCGTTTTGTGCACCAAAACGCCGCTTGTGCAGCGAAACGTGCGTTTCGCGCACCGAATCGCCGCTCTTGCTCCGTTTTGGCAAGAAACGTGCGTTTCGTGCACCAAATCGCTGCCTTTGCACAGTCTTGACGCTAAACGTGCGTTTCGTGCACCGAAACGCCGCTTTTGCAGCGAAACGTGCGTTTAGTGCACCAAATCGCTGCTTTTGCACAGTTTTGGCGCTAAACGTGCGTTTCGTGCACCAAAACGCCGTTTTTGCAGCGAAACGTGCGTTTCGCGCACCGAATCGCAGCTTTTCACTGTTTTGGCAAGAAACGTGCGTTTCGCGCACCGAATCGGCGCTTTTGCTCCGTTTTGGCAAGAAACGTGCGTTTCGTGCACCAAATCGCTGCTTTTGCACAGTTTGGCGCTAAACGTGCGTTTCATACACCAAAACGCCGCTTTTGCAGCGAAACGTGCGTTTGGTGCACCAAATCGCTGACTTGCACAGTTATGGAGCTTAACGTACGTTTCGTGCACCAAAACGCCGCTTTTGCAGCGAAACGTGCGTTTCGCGCACCACATCGCCGCTTTTGCTCCGTTTTGGCAAGAAACGTATGATTCGTGCAACAAATCGCTGCTTTTGCACAGTTTTGGCGCTAAACATGAGTTTCGTGCACCAAAACGCTGCTTCTGCACAGTTTTGACGCTAAACGTGCGTTTTGTGCACCAAAACGCCGCTTGTGCAGCGAAACGTTCGTTTCGCGCACCAAATCGCCGCTCTTGCTCCGTTTTGGCAAGAAACGTGCGTTTCGTGCACCAAATCGCTGCCTTTGCACAGTCTTGATGCTAAACGTGCGTTTCGTGCACCGAAACGCCGCTTTTGCAGCGAAACGTGCGTTTCGCGCACAGAATCGCAGCTTTTGCACTGTTTTGGCAAGAAACGTGCGTTTCGCGCACCGAATCGGCGCTTTTGCTCCGTTTTGGCAAGAAACGTGCGTTTCGTGCACCAAATCGCTACCTTTGCGCAGTTTAAACGCTAAACGTGCGTTTCGTGCACCGAAACGCCGCTTTTGCAGTGAAACGTGCGTTTCGCGCACCGCATCGCCGCTTTTGCTCCGTTTTGGCAAGAAACATATGATTCGTGCACCAAATCGCTGCTTCTGCACAGTTTTGGCGCTAAACGTGAGTTTCGTGCACCAAAACGCTGCTTCTGCACAGTTTTGACGCTAAACGTGCGTTTTGTGCACCAAAACGCCGCTTGTGCAGCGAAACGTGCGTTTCGCGCACCGAATCGCCGCTCTTGCTCCGTTTTGGCAAGAAACGTGCGTTTCGTGCACCAAATCGCTGCCTTTGCACAGTCTTGACGCTAAACGTGCGTTTCGTGCACCGAAACGCCGCTTTTGCAGCGAAACGTGCGTTTAGTGCACCAAATCGCTGCTTTTGCACAGTTTTGGCGCTAAACGTGCGTTTCGTGCACCAAAACGCCGTTTTTGCAGCGAAACGTGCGTTTCGCGCACCGAATCGCAGCTTTTGCACTGTTTTGGCAAGAAACGTGCGTTTCGCGCACCGAATCGGCGCTTTTGCTCCGTTTTGGCAAGAAACGTGCGTTTCGTGCACCAAATCGATGCTTTTGCACAGTTTGGCGCTAAACGTGCGTTTCATACACCAAAACGCCGCTTTTGCAGCGAAACGTGCGTTTGGTGCACCAAATCGCTGACTTGCACAGTTATGGAGCTTAACGTACGTTTCGTGCACCAAAACGCCGCTTTTGCAGCGAAACGTGCGTTTCGCGCACCACATCGCCGCTTTTGCTCCGTTTTGGCAAGAAACGTATGATTCGTGCAACAAATCGCTGCTTTTGCACAGTTTTGGCGCTAAACATGAGTTTCGTGCACCAAAACGCTGCTTCTGCACAGTTTTGACGCTAAACGTGCGTTTTGTGCACCAAAACGCCGCTTGTGCAGCGAAACGTTCGTTTCGCGCACCAAATCGCCGCTCTTGCTCCGTTTTGGCAAGAAACGTGCGTTTCGTGCACCAAATCGTTGCTTTTGCACAGTTTTGACGCTAAACGTGCGTTTCGTGCTCCAAAACGCCGCTTTTGCAGCGAAACGTGCGTTTCACGCACCGAATCGCCGCTTTTGCTCCGTTTTGGCAAGAAACGTGTGTTTCGCGCACCAAATCGCCGCTTTTGCACAGTTTTGACGCTAAACGTGCGTTTCGTGCACCAAAACGCCGCTTTTGCAACGAAACGTACGTTTCGCGCACCGAATCGCAGCTTTTGCACTGTTAAGGCAAGAAACGTGCGTTTCGCGCACCGAATCGGCGCTTTTGCTCCGTTTTGGCAAGAAACGTGCGTTTCGTGCACCAAATCGCTGCCTTTGCACAGTCTTGACGCTAAACGTGCGTTTCGTGCACCGAAACGCCGCTTTTGCAGCGAAACGTGCGTTTAGTGCACCAAATCGCTGCTTTTGCACAGTTTTGGCGCTAAACGTGCGTTTCGTGCACCAAAACGCCGTTTTTGCAGCGAAACGTGCGTTTCGCGCACCGAATCGCAGCTTTTGCACTGTTTTGGCAAGAAACGTGCGTTTCGCGCACCGAATCGGCGCTTTTGCTCCGTTTTGGCAAGAAACGTGCGTTTCGTGCACCAAATCGCTGCTTTTGCACAGTTTGGCGCTAAACGTGCGTTTCATACACCAAAACGCCGCTTTTGCAGCGAAACGTGCGTTTGGTGCACCAAATCGCTGACTTGCACAGTTATGGAGCTTAACGTGCGTTTCGTGCACCAAAACGCCGTTTTTGCAGCGAAACGTGCGTTTCGCGCACCACATCGCCGCTTTTGCTCCGTTTTGGCAAGAAACGTATGATTCGTGCAACAAATCGCTGCTTTTGCACAGTTTTGGCGCTAAACATGAGTTTCGTGCACCAAAACGCTGCTTCTGCACAGTTTTGACGCTAAACGTGCGTTTTGTGCACCAAAACGCCGCTTGTGCAGCGAAACGTTCGTTTCGCGCACCGAATCGCCGATCTTGCTCCGTTTTGGCAAGAAACGTGCGTTTCGTGCACCAAATCGCTGCCTTTGCACAGTCTTGACGCTAAACGTGCGTTTCGTGCACCGAAACGCCGCTTTTGCAGCGAAACGTGCGTTTAGTGCACCGAATCGCTGCTTTTGCACAGTTTTGGCGCTAAACGTGCGTTTCGTGCACCAAAACGCCGTTTTTGCAGCGAAACGTGCGTTTCGCGCACCGAATCGCAGCTTTTGCACTGTTTTGGCAAGAAACGTGCGTTTCGCGCACCGAATCGGCGCTTTTGCTCCGTTTTGGCAAGAAACGTGCGTTTCGTGCACCAAATCGCTGCTTTTGCACAGTTTTGACGCTAAACTTGAGTTTCGTGCACCAAAACGCCGCTTTTGCAGCGAAACGTGCGTTTCGTGCACTAAATCGCTGCTTTTGCACAGTTTTGACGCTAAAGGTGCGTTTCGTGCACCAAAACGACGCTTTTGCAGCGAAACGTGCGTTTCGTGCACCGAATCGCCGCTTTTGCTCCGTTTCGGCAAGAAACGTGCGTTTCGTGCACCAAATCGTTGCTTTTGCACAGTCTTGACTCTGAACGTGCGCTTCGTGCACCAAAACGCCGCTTTTGCAGCGAAACGTGCGTTTCGTGCTCCAAATCGCTGCTTTTGCACAGTTTTGACTCTGAACGTGCGCTTCGTGCACCAAAACGCCGCTTTTGCAGCGAAACGTGCGTTTCGTGCACCAAATCGTTGCTTTTGCACAGTTTTGACGCTAAACGTGCGTTTCGTGCACCAAAACGCCGCTTTTGCAGCGAAACGTGCGTTTCGCGCACCGAATCGGCGCTTTTGCTCCGTTTTGGCAAGAAACGTGCGTTTCGTTCACCAAATCGCTGCTTTTGCACAGTTTTGACGCTAA
Source organism: Stelis phaeoptera (assembly GCA_943735885.1). Taxonomy (NCBI): domain Eukaryota; kingdom Metazoa; phylum Arthropoda; class Insecta; order Hymenoptera; family Megachilidae; genus Stelis; species Stelis phaeoptera. Next base: position 1,030,262 of record CALSEM010000043.1, on the reverse strand, counting down.
ACGTGCGTTTCGTGCACCGAAACGCCGCTTTTTCAGCGAAACGGGCGTTTCGTGCACCAAATCGCTGCTTTTGCACAGTTATGGCGCTAAACGTGCGTTTCGTTCACCGAATCGCCGCTTTTGCTCCGTTCTGGCAAGAAACGTGCGTTTCGTTCACCAAATCGCTGCTTTTGCACAGTTTTGACGCTAAACGTGCGTTTCGTGCGCCGAAACGCCGCTTTTGCAGCGAAACGGGCGTTTCGTGCACCAAATCGCTGCTTTTGCACAGTTTTGGCGCTAAACGTGCGTTTCGCTCACCGAATCGCCGCTTTTGCTCCGTTTTGGCAGGAAACGTACGATTCGTGCACCAAATCGGCGCTTTTGCTCCGTTTTGGCAAGAAACGTGCGTTTCGTGCACCTAATCGCTGCCTTTGCACAGTTTTGACGCTAAACGTGCGTTTCGTGCACCGAAACGCCGCTTTTGCAGCGAAACGTGCGTTTCGTGCACCAAATCGCTGCTTTTGCACAGTTTTGGCGCTAAACGTGCGTTTCGTTCACCGAATCGCCGCTTTTGCTCCGTTCTGGCAAGAAACGTGCGTTTCGTTCACCAAATCGCTGCTTTTGCACAGTTTTGACGCTAAACGTGCGTTTCGTGCGCCGAAACGCCGCTTTTGCAGCGAAACGGGCGTTTCGTGCACCAAATCGCTGCTTTTGCACAGTTTTGGCGCTAAACGTGCGTTTCGTTCACCGAATCGCCGCTTTTGCTCCGTTTAGGCAAGAAACGTACGATTCGTGCACCAAATCGCTGCTTCTGCACAGTTTTGGCGCTGAACGTGCGTCTCGTGCACCAAAACGCTGCTTCTGCACAGTTTTGACGCTAAACGTGCGTTTTGTGCACCAAAACGCCGCTTTTGCAGCGAAACGTGCGTTTCGCGCACCGAATCGCCGCTCTTGCTCCGTTTTGGCAAGAAACGTGCGTTTCGTGCACCAAATCGCTGCCTTTGCACAGTTTTGACGCTAAACGTGCGTTTCGTGCACCGAAACGCCGCTTTTGCAGCGAAACGTGCGTTTCACGCACCGAATCGCCGCTTTTGCTCCGTTTTTGCGAGAAACGAGCGTTTCGTGCTCCAAATCGCTGCTTTTGCACAGTTTTGACGCAAAACGTGCGTTTCGTGCGCCAAAACGCCGCTTTTGCAGCGAAACGTGCGTTTCAAGCACCGAATCGCCGCTTTTGCACAGTTTTGACGCAAAACGTGCGTTTCGTGCGCCAAATCGCTGCTTTTGCACAGTCTTCACGCAAAACGTGCGTTTCGTGCACCAAAGCGCCGCTTTTGCAGCGAAACGTGCGTTTCGTGCACCAAAACGCTGCTTTTGCACAGTTTTGACGCTAAACGTGCGCTTCGTACACCAAAACGCCGGTTTTGCAACGAAACGTGCGTTTCGTGCACCAAAACGCTGCTTTTGCACAGTTTTGACGCTAAACGTGCGCTTCGTGCACCAAAACGCCGCTTTTGCAACGAAACGTGCGTTTCGTGCACCAAATCGCTGCTTTTGCACAGTTTTGACGCTAAACGTGCGTTTCGTACACCAAAACGCCGCTTTTGCATCGAAACGTGCGTTTCGTGCCCCAAAACGCTGCTTTTGCACGGTTTTGACGGTAAATGTGCGTTTCGTGCAACAAAACGCTGCTTTTGCACAGTTTTGACGCAAAACGTGCGTTTGGTGTGCCAAAACGCCGCTTTTGCAGCGAAACGTGCGTTTCACGCACCGAATCGCCGCTTTTGCTCCGTTTTGGCGAGAAACGTGCGTTTCGTGCACCAAATCGCTGCTTTTGCACAGTTTTGACGCAAAACGTGCGTTTCGAGCACCAAAACGCCACTTTTGCAGCGAAACGTGCGTTTCGTGCACCAAACCGCTGCTTTTGCACAGTTTTGACGCAAAGCGTGCGTTTGGTGTGCCAAAACGCCGCTTTTGCAGCGAAACGTGCGTTTCACGCACCGAATCGCCGCTTTTGCTCCGTTTTTGCGAGAAACGAGCGTTTCGTGCACCAAATCGCTGCTTTTGCACAGTTTTGACGCAAAACGTGCGTTTCGTGCGCCAAAACGCCGCTTTTGCAGCGAAACGTGCGTTTCAAGCACCGAATCGCCGCTTTTGCACAGTTTTGACGCAAAACGTGCGTTTCGTGCGCCAAATCGCTGCTTTTGCACAGTCTTCACGCAAAACGTGCGTTTCGTGCACCAAAGCGCCGCTTCTGCAGCGAAACGTGCGTTTCGTGCACCAAAACGCTGCTTTTGCACAGTTTTGACGCTAAACGTGCGTTTCGTACACCAAAACGCCGCTTTTGCATCGAAACGTGCGTTTCGTGCCCCAAAACGCAGCTTTTGCACGGTTTTGACGGTAAATGTGCGTTTCGTGCAACAAAACGCTGCTTTTGCACAGTTTTGACGCAAAACGTGCGTTTGGTGTGCCAAAACGCCGCTTTTGCAGCGAAACGTGCGTTTCACGCACCGAATCGCCGCTTTTGCTCCGTTTTGGCGAGAAACGTGCGTTTCGTGCACCAAATCGCTGCTTTTGCACAGTTTTGACGCAAAGCGTGCGTTTCGTGCGCCAAAACGCCGCTTTTGCAGCGAAACGTGCTTTGCACGCACCGAATCGCCGCTTTTGCTCCGTTGTGGCGAGAAACGTGCGTTTCGTGCACCAAATCGCTGCTTTTGCACAGTTTTGACGCAAAACGTGCGCTTCGTGCACCAAATCGCTGCTTTTGCCCAGTTTTGACGCCAAACGTGCGTTTCGTGCACCAAAGCGCCGCTTTTGCAGCGAAACGTGCGTTTCGTGCACCAAATCGCTGCTTTTGCACAGTTTTGACGCAAGACGTGCGTTTCGTGCACCCAAACGCCGCTTTTGCATCGAAACGTGCGTTTCGTGCCCCAAAACGCTGCTTTTGCACGGTTTTGACGGTAAATGTGCGTTTCGTGCAACAAAACGCTGCTTTTGCACAGTTTTGACGCAAAACGTGCGTTTGGTGTGCCAAAACGCCGCTTTTGCAGCGAAACGTGCGTTTCACGCACCGAATCGCCGCTTTTGCTCCGTTTTGGCGAGAAACGTGCGTTTCGTGCACCAAATCGCTGCTTTTGCACAGTTTTGACGCAAAACGTGCGTTTCGAGCACCAAAACGCCACTTTTGCAGCGAAACGTGCGTTTCGTGCACCAAACCGCTGCTTTTGCACAGTTTTGACGCAAAGCGTGCGTTTGGTGTGCCAAAACGCCGCTTTTGCAGCGAAACGTGCGTTTCACGCACCGAATCGCCGCTTTTGCTCCGTTTTTGCGAGAAACGAGCGTTTCGTGCACCAAATCGCTGCTTTTGCACAGTTTTGACGCAAAACGTGCGTTTCGTGCGCCAAAACGCCGCTTTTGCAGCGAAACGTGCGTTTCAAGCACCGAATCGCCGCTTTTGCACAGTTTTGACGCAAAACGTGCGTTTCGTGCGCCAAATCGCTGCTTTTGCACAGTCTTCACGCAAAACGTGCGTTTCGTGCACCAAAGCGCCGCTTCTGCAGCGAAACGTGCGTTTCGTGCACCAAAACGCTGTTTTTGCACAGTTTTGACGCTAAACGTGCGTTTCGTACACCAAAACGCCGCTTTTGCATCGAAACGTGCGTTTCGTGCCCCAAAACGCAGCTTTTGCACGGTTTTGACGGTAAATGTGCGTTTCGTGCAACAAAACGCTGCTTTTGCACAGTTTTGACGCAAAACGTGCGTTTGGTGTGCCAAAACGCCGCTTTTGCAGCGAAACGTGCGTTTCACGCACCGAATCGCCGCTTTTGCTCCGTTTTGGCGAGAAACGTGCGTTTCGTGCACCAAATCGCTGCTTTTGCACAGTTTTGACGCAAAGCGTGCGTTTCGTGCGCCAAAACGCCGCTTTTGCAGCGAAACGTGCTTTGCACGCACCGAATCGCCGCTTTTGCTCCGTTGTGGCGAGAAACGTGCGTTTCGTGCACCAAATCGCTGCTTTTGCACAGTTTTGACGCAAAACGTGCGCTTCGTGCACCAAATCGCTGCTTTTGCCCAGTTTTGACGCCAAACGTGCGTTTCGTGCACCAAAGCGCCGCTTTTGCAGCGAAACGTGCGTTTCGTGCACCAAATCGCTGCTTTTGCACAGTTTTGACGCAAGACGTGCGTTTCGTGCACCCAAACGCCGCTTTTGCAACGAAAAGTGCGTTTCGTGCACCAAATCGCTGCTTTTGCACAGTTTTGACGCAAAACGTGCGTTTCGTGCACCAAAACGCCGCTTTTGCAACGAAACGTGCGTTTCGTGCACCAAATCGCTGCTTTTGCACAGTTTTGACGCAAAACGTGCGTTTCGTGCGCCAAATCGCTGCTTTTGCACAGTTTTGACGCTAAACGTGCGTTTCGTGCACCGAAACGCCGCTTTTGCAGCGAAACGTGCGTTTAGTGCACCAAATCGCTGCTTTTGCACAGTTTTGGCGCTAAACGTGCGTTTCGTGCACCAAAACGCCGTTTTTGCAGCGAAACGTGCGTTTCGCGCACCGAATCGCAGCTTTTGCACTGTTTTGGCAAGAAACGTGCGTTTCGCGCACCGAATCGGCGCTTTTGCTCCGTTTTGGCAAGAAACGTGCGTTTCGTGCACCAAATCGCTGCTTTTGCACAGTTTGGCGCTAAACGTGCGTTTCATACACCAAAACGCCGCTTTTGCAGCGAAACGTGCGTTTGGTGCACTAAATCGCTGCTTTTGCACAGTTTTGACGCTAAAGGTGCGTTTCGTGCACCAAAACGACGCTTTTGCAGCGAAACGTGCGTTTGGAGCACCAAATCGCTGCTTTTGCACAGTTTTGGCGCTAAACGTGCGTTTCGTGCACCAAAACGCCGTTTTTGCAGCGAAACGTGCGTTTCGCGCACAGAATCGCAGCTTTTGCACTGTTTTGGCAAGAAACGTGCGTTTCGCGCACCGAATCGCCGCTTTTGCACTGTTTTGGCAAGAAACGTGCGTTTCGCGCACCGAATCGGCGCTTTTGCTCCGTTTTGGCAAGAAACGTGCGTTTCGTGCACCAAAACGCCGCTTTTGCACAGTTTTGACGCTAAACGTGCGTTTCGTGCACCATAACGCCCCTTTCGCACAGTTTTGACGCTAAACGTGCGTTTCGTGCACCAAAACGCCCCTTTTGCACAGTTTTGACGCTAAACGTGCGTTTCGTGCACCGAATCGCCGCTTTTGCTCCGTTTTGGCAAGAAACGTGCGTTTCGTGCACCAAATCGTTGCTTTTGCACAGTCTTGACTCTGAACGTGCGCTTCGTGCACCAAAACGCCGCTTTTGCAGCGAAACGTGCGTTTCGTGCTCCAAATCGCTGCTTTTGCACAGTTTTGACTCTGAACGTGCGCTTCGTGCACCAAAACGCCGCTTTTGCAGCGAAACGTGCGTTTCGTGCACCAAATCGTTGCTTTTGCACAGTTTTGACGCTAAACGTGCGTTTCGTGCTCCAAAACGCCGCTTTTGCAGCGAAACGTGCGTTTCACGCACCGAATCGCCGCTTTTGCTCCGTTTTGGCAAGAAACGTGTGTTTCGCGCACCAAATCGCCGCTTTTGCACAGTTTTGACGCTAAACGTGCGTTTCGTGCACCAAAACGCCGCTTTTGCAACGAAACGTACGTTTCGCGCACCGAATCGCAGCTTTTGCACTGTTAAGGCAAGAAACGTGCGTTTCGCGCACCGAATCGGCGCTTTTGCTCCGTTTTGGCAAGAAACGTGCGTTTCGTGCACCAAATCGCTGCCTTTGCACAGTCTTGACGCTAAACGTGCGTTTCGTGCACCGAAACGCCGCTTTTGCAGCGAAACGTGCGTTTAGTGCACCAAATCGCTGCTTTTGCACAGTTTTGGCGCTAAACGTGCGTTTCGTGCACCAAAACGCCGTTTTTGCAGCGAAACGTGCGTTTCGCGCACCGAATCGCAGCTTTTGCACTGTTTTGGCAAGAAACGTGCTTTTCGCGCACCGAATCGGCGCTTTTGCTCCGTTTTGGCAAGAAACGTGCGTTTCGTGCACCAAATCGCTGCTTTTGCACAGTTTGGCGCTAAACGTGCGTTTCATACACCAAAACGCCGCTTTTGCAGCGAAACGTGCGTTTGGTGCACCAAATCGCTGACTTGCACAGTTATGGAGCTTAACGTGCGTTTCGTGCACCAAAACGCCGCTTTTGCAGCGAAACGTGCGTTTCGCGCACCACATCGCCGCTTTTGCTCCGTTTTGGCAAGAAACGTATGATTCGTGCAACAAATCGCTGCTTTTGCACAGTTTTGGCGCTAAACATGAGTTTCGTGCACCAAAACGCTGCTTCTGCACAGTTTTGACGCTAAACGTGCGTTTTGTGCACCAAAACGCCGCTTGTGCAGCGAAACGTTCGTTTCGCGCACCGAATCGCCGCTCTTGCTCCGTTTTGGCAAGAAACGTGCGTTTCGTGCACCAAATCGCTGCCTTTGCACAGTCTTGACGCTAAACGTGCGTTTCGTGCACCGAAACGCCGCTTTTGCAGCGAAACGTGCGTTTAGTGCACCGAATCGCTGCTTTTGCACAGTTTTGGCGCTAAACGTGCGTTTCGTGCACCAAAACGCCGTTTTTGCAGCGAAACGTGCGTTTCGCGCACCGAATCGCAGCTTTTGCACTGTTTTGGCAAGAAACGTGCGTTTCGCGCACCGAATCGGCGCTTTTGCTCCGTTTTGGCAAGAAACGTGCGTTTCGTGCACCAAATCGCTGCTTTTGCACAGTTTTGACGCTAAACTTGAGTTTCGTGCACCAAAACGCCGCTTTTGCAGCGAAACGTGCGTTTCGTGCACTAAATCGCTGCTTTTGCACAGTTTTGACGCTAAAGGTGCGTTTCGTGCACCAAAACGACGCTTTTGCAGCGAAACGTGCGTTTGGAGCACCAAATCGCTGCTTTTGCACAGTTTTGGCGCTAAACGTGCGTTTCGTGCACCAAAACGCCGTTTTTGCAGCGAAACGTGCGTTTCGCGCACAGAATCGCAGCTTTTGCACTGTTTTGGCAAGAAACGTGCGTTTCGCGCACCGAATCGCCGCTTTTGCACTGTTTTGGCAAGAAACGTGCGTTTCGCGCACCGAATCGGCGCTTTTGCTCCGTTTTGGCAAGAAACGTGCGTTTCGTGCACCAAAACGCCGCTTTTGCACAGTTTTGACGCTAAACGTGCGTTTCGTGCACCATAACGCCCCTTTCGCACAGTTTTGACGCTAAACGTGCGTTTCGTGCACCAAAACGCCCCTTTTGCACAGTTTTGACGCTAAACGTGCGTTTCGTGCACCGAATCGCCGCTTTTGCTCCGTTTCGGCAAGAAACGTGCGTTTCGTGCACCAAATCGTTGCTTTTGCACAGTCTTGACTCTGAACGTGCGCTTCGTGCACCAAAACGCCGCTTTTGCAGCGAAACGTGCGTTTCGTGCTCCAAATCGCTGCTTTTGCACAGTTTTGACTCTAAACGTGCGCTTCGTGCACCAAAACGCCGCTTTTGCAGCGAAACGTGCGTTTCGTGCACCAAATCGTTGCTTTTGCACAGTTTTGACGCTAAACGTGCGTTTCGTGCACCAAAACGCCGCTTTTGCAGCGAAACGTGCGTTTCGCGCACCGAATCGGCGCTTTTGCTCCGTTTTGGCAAGAAACGTGCGTTTCGTTCACCAAATCGCTGCTTTTGCACAGTTTTGACGCTAAACGTGCGTTTCGTGCACCGAAACGCCGCTTTTTCAGCGAAACGGGCGTTTCGTGCACCAAATCGCTGCTTTTGCACAGTTATGGCGCTAAACGTGCGTTTCGTTCACCGAATCGCCGCTTTTGCTCCGTTCTGGCAAGAAACGTGCGTTTCGTTCACCAAATCGCTGCTTTTGCACAGTTTTGACGCTAAACGTGCGTTTCGTGCACCGAAACGCAGCTTTTGCAGCGAAACAGGCGTTTCGTGCACCAAATCGCTGCTTTTGCACAGTTTTGGCGCTAAACGTGCGTTTCGTTCACCGAATCGCCGCTTTTGCTCCGTTTTGGCAAGAAACGTACGATTCGTGCACCAAATCGGCGCTTTTGCTCCGTTTTGGCAAGAAACGTGCGTTTCGTGCACCTAATCGCTGCTTGTGCACGGTTTTGACGCTAAACGTGCGTTCCGTGCACCAAACCGCCGATTTTGCAGCGAAACGTGCGTTTCGTGCACCAAATCGCTGCTTTTGCACAGTTTTGGCGCTAAACGTGCGTTCCGTGCACCAAAACGCCGCTTTTGCAGCGAAACGTGCGTTTCGCGCACCGAATCGGCGCTTTTGCTCCGTTTTGGCAAGAAACGTGCGTTTCGTTCACCAAATCGCTGCTTTTGCACAGTTTTGACGCTAAACGTGCGTTTCGTGCGCCGAAACGCCGCTTTTGCAGCGAAACGGGCGTTTCGTGCACCAAATCGCTGCTTTTGCACAGTTTTGGCGCTAAACGTGCGTTTCGCTCACCGAATCGCCGCTTTTGCTCCGTTTTGGCAGGAAACGTACGATTCGTGCACCAAATCGGCGCTTTTGCTCCGTTTTGGCAAGAAACGTGCGTTTCGTGCACCTAATCGCTGCCTTTGCACAGTTTTGACGCTAAACGTGCGTTTCGTGCACCGAAACGCCGCTTTTGCAGCGAAACGTGCGTTTCGTGCACCAAATCGCTGCTTTTGCACAGTTTTGGCGCTAAACGTGCGTTTCGTTCACCGAATCGCCGCTTTTGCTCCGTTCTGGCAAGAAACGTGCGTTTCGTTCACCAAATCGCTGCTTTTGCACAGTTTTGACGCTAAACGTGCGTTTCGTGCGCCGAAACGCCGCTTTTGCAGCGAAACGGGCGTTTCGTGCACCAAATCGCTGCTTTTGCACAGTTTTGGCGCTAAACGTGCGTTTCGTTCACCGAATCGCCGCTTTTGCTCCGTTTAGGCAAGAAACGTACGATTCGTGCACCAAATCGCTGCTTCTGCACAGTTTTGGCGCTGAACGTGCGTCTCGTGCACCAAAACGCTGCTTCTGCACAGTTTTGACGCTAAACGTGCGTTTTGTGCACCAAAACGCCGCTTTTGCAGCGAAACGTGCGTTTCGCGCACCGAATCGCCGCTCTTGCTCCGTTTTGGCAAGAAACGTGCGTTTCGTGCACCAAATCGCTGCCTTTGCACAGTTTTGACGCTAAACGTGCGTTTCGTGCACCGAAACGCCGCTTTTGCAGCGAAACGTGCGTTTCACGCACCGAATCGCCGCTTTTGCTCCGTTTTTGCGAGAAACGAGCGTTTCGTGCACCAAATCGCTGCTTTTGCACAGTTTTGACGCAAAACGTGCGTTTCGTGCGCCAAAACGCCGCTTTTGCAGCGAAACGTGCGTTTCAAGCACCGAATCGCCGCTTTTGCACAGTTTTGACGCAAAACGTGCGTTTCGTGCGCCAAATCGCTGCTTTTGCACAGTCTTCACGCAAAACGTGCGTTTCGTGCACCAAAGCGCCGCTTTTGCAGCGAAACGTGCGTTTCGTGCACCAAAACGCTGCTTTTGCACAGTTTTGACGCTAAACGTGCGCTTCGTACACCAAAACGCCGGTTTTGCAACGAAACGTGCGTTTCGTGCACCAAAACGCTGCTTTTGCACAGTTTTGACGCTAAACGTGCGCTTCGTGCACCAAAACGCCGCTTTTGCAACGAAACGTGCGTTTCGTGCACCAAATCGCTGCTTTTGCACAGTTTTGACGCTAAACGTGCGTTTCGTACACCAAAACGCCGCTTTTGCATCGAAACGTGCGTTTCGTGCCCCAAAACGCTGCTTTTGCACGGTTTTGACGGTAAATGTGCGTTTCGTGCAACAAAACGCTGCTTTTGCACAGTTTTGACGCAAAACGTGCGTTTGGTGTGCCAAAACGCCGCTTTTGCAGCGAAACGTGCGTTTCACGCACCGAATCGCCGCTTTTGCTCCGTTTTGGCGAGAAACGTGCGTTTCGTGCACCAAATCGCTGCTTTTGCACAGTTTTGACGCAAAACGTGCGTTTCGAGCACCAAAACGCCGCTTTTGCAGCGAAACGTGCGTTTCGTGCACCAAACCGCTGCTTTTGCACAGTTTTGACGCAAAGCGTGCGTTTGGTGTGCCAAAACGCCGCTTTTGCAGCGAAACGTGCGTTTCACGCACCGAATCGCCGCTTTTGCTCCGTTTTTGCGAGAAACGAGCGTTTCGTGCACCAAATCGCTGCTTTTGCACAGTTTTGACGCAAAACGTGCGTTTCGTGCGCCAAAACGCCGCTTTTGCTGCGAAACGTGCGTTTCAAGCACCGAATCGCCGCTTTTGCACAGTTTTGACGCAAAACGTGCGTTTCGTGCGCCAAATCGCTGCTTTTGCACAGTCTTCACGCAAAACGTGCGTTTCGTGCACCAAAGCGCCGCTTCTGCAGCGAAACGTGCGTTTCGTGCACCAAATCGCTGCTTTTGCACAGTTTTGACGCAAAACGTGCGTTTCGTGCACCAAAACGCCGCTTTTGCAGCGAAACGTGCGTTTCGTGCACCAAATCGCTGCTTTTGCACAGTTTTGAGGCAAAACGGGCGTTTCGTGCACCAAAACTCCGCTTTTGCAACGAAACGTGCGTTTCGTGCACCAAATCGCTGCTTTTGCACAGTTTTGACGCAAAACGTGCGTTTCGTGCGCCAAATCGCTGCTTTTGCACAGTTTTGACGCCAAACGTGCGTTTCGTGCACCAAAACGCCGCTTTTGCAACGAAACGTGCGTTTCGTGCACCAAACCGCTGCTTTTGCACAGTTTTGACGCAAAGCGTGCGTTTCGTGCGCCAAAACGCCGCTTTTGCAGCGAAACGTGTGTTGCACGCACCGAATCGCCGCTTTTGCTCCGTTGTGGCGAGAAACGTGCGTTTCGTGCACCAAATCGCTGCTTTTGCACAGTTTTTACGCAAAACGTGCGCTTCGTGCACCAAATCGCTGCTTTTGCCCAGTTTTGACGCCAAACGTGCGTTTCGTGCACCAAAGCGCCACTTTTGCAGCGAAACGTGCGTTTCGTGCACCAAATCGCTGCTTTTGCACAGTTTTGACGCAAGACGTGCGTTTCGTGCACCCAAACGCCGCTTTTGCAACGAAACGTGCGTTTCGTGCACCAAATCGCTGCTTTTGCACAGTTTTGACGCAAAACGTGCGTTTCGTGCGCCAAGTCGCTGCTTTTGCACAGTTTTGACGCAAAACGTGCGTTTCGTGCAGCAAAACGCCGGTTTTGCAACGAAACGTGCGTTTCGTGCACCAAAACGCTGCTTTTGCACAGTTTTGACGCTAAACGTGCGCTTCGTGCACCAAAACGCCGCTTTTGCAACGAAACGTGCGTTTCGCGCACCAAATCGCTGCTTTTGCAAAGTTTTGACGCTAAACGTGCGTTTCGTGCTCCAAAACGCCGCTTTTGCAGCGATACGTGCGTTTCGCGCACCGAATCGGCGCTTTTGATCCGTTTTGCCAAGAAACGTGCGTTTCGTGCACCAAAACGCCGCTTTTGCAATGAAACGTGTGTTTTGCCCACCGAATCGCCGCTTTTGCACTGTTTTGGCAAGAAACGTGCGTTTCGCGCACCAAATCGCTGCCTTTGCACAGTTTTGACGCTAAACGTGCGTTTCGTGCACCAAAACGCCGCTTTTGCAGCGAAACGTGCTTTTCGCGCACCGAATCGGCGCTTTTGCTCCGTTTTGGCAAGAAACGTGCGTTTCGTGCTACAAATCGCTGCTTTTGCACAGTTTTGACGCTAAACGTGCGTTTCGTGCACCAAAACGCCGCTTTTGCAACGAAACGTGCGTTTCGCGCACCGAATCGTCGCTTTTGCACCGTTTTGGCAAGAAACGTGCGTTTCGCGCACCAAATCGCTGCTTTTGCACAGTTTTGACGCTTAACGTGCGTTTCGTGCACCAAAACGCCGCTTTTGCAACGAAACGTGCGTTTCGCGCACCGAGTCGCCGCTTTTGCACTGTTTTGGCAAGAAACGTGCGTTTCGTGCACCAAAACGCTGCTTTTGCAGCGAAACGTGCGTTTCGCGCATCGAATCGGCGCCTTTGCTCCGTTTTGGCAAGAAACGTGCGTTTCGTGCACCAAAACGCCGCTTTTGCAACGAAACGTGCGTTTCGCGCACCGAATCGCCGCTTTTGCACTGTTTTGGCAAGAAACGTGCGTTTCGTGCACCAAATCGCTGCTTTTGCACAGTTTTGACGCAAGACGTGCGTTTCGTGCACCCAAACGCCGCTTTTGCAACGAAACGTGCGTTTCGTGCACCAAAACGCTGCTTTTGCACAGTTTTGACGCTAAACGTGCGCTTCGTGCACCAAAACACCGCTTTTGCAACGAAACGTGCGTTTCGCGCACCAAATCGCTGCTTTTGCACAGTTTTGACGCTAAACGTGCGTTTCGTGCTCCAAAACGCCGCTTTTGCAGCGATACGTGCGTTTCGCGCACCGAATCGGCGCTTTTGATCCGTTTTGCCAAGAAACGTGCGTTTCGTGCACCAAAACGCCGCTTTTGCAATGAAACGTGTGTTTTGCGCACCGAATCGCCGCTTTTGCACTGTTTTTGCAAGAAACGTGCGTTTCGCGCACCAAATCGCTGCCTTTGCACAGTTTTGACGCTAAACGTGCGTTTCGTGCACCAAAACGCCGCTTTTGCAGCGAAACGTGCTTTTCGCGCACCGAATCGGCGCTTTTGCTCCGTTTTGGCAAGAAACGTGCGTTTCGTGCACCAAACCGCTGCTTTTGCACAGTTTTGACGCAAAGCGTGCGTTTCGTGCGCCAAAACGCCGCTTTTGCAGCGAAACGTGTGTTGCACGCACCGAATCGCCGCTTTTGCTCCGTTGTGGCGAGAAACGTGCGTTTCGTGCACCAAATCGCTGCTTTTGCACAGTTTTTACGCAAAACGTGCGCTTCGTGCACCAAATCGCTGCTTTTGCCCAGTTTTGACGCCAAACGTGCGTTTCGTGCACCAAAGCGCCACTTTTGCAGCGAAACGTGCGTTTCGTGCACCAAATCGCTGCTTTTGCACAGTTTTGACGCAAGACGTGCGTTTCGTGCACCCAAACGCCGCTTTTGCAACGAAACGTGCGTTTCGTGCACCAAATCGCTGCTTTTGCACAGTTTTGACGCAAAACGTGCGTTTCGTGCGCCAAGTCGCTGCTTTTGCACAGTTTTGACGCAAAACGTGCGTTTCGTGCACCAAAACGCTGCTTGTGCACAGTTTTGACGCTAAACGTGCGCTTCGTGCACCAAAACGCCGCTTTTGCAACGAAACGTGCGTTTCGCGCACCAAATCGCTGCTTTTGCACAGTTTTGACGCTAAACGTGCGTTTCGTGCTCCAAAACGCCGCTTTTGCAGCGATACGTGCGTTTCGCGCACCGAATCGGCGCTTTTGCACTGTTTTGGCAAGAAACGTGCGTTTCGTGCACCAAATCGCTGCTTTTGCACAGTTTTGACGCAAGACGTGCGTTTCGTGCACCCAAACGCCGCTTTTGCAACGAAACGTGCGTTTCGTGCACCAAAACGCTGCTTTTGCACAGTTTTGACGCTAAACGTGCGCTTCGTGCACCAAAACGCCGCTTTTGCAACGAAACGTGCGTTTCGCGCACCAAATCGCTGCTTTTGCACAGTTTTGACGCTAAACGTGCGTTTCGTGCTCCAAAACGCCGCTTTTGCAGCGATACGTGCGTTTCGCGCACCGAATCGGCGCTTTTGATCCGTTTTGCCAAGAAACGTGCGTTTCGTGCACCAAAACGCCGCTTTTGCAATGAAACGTGTGTTTTGCGCACCGAATCGCCGCTTTTGCACTGTTTTGGCAAGAAACGTGCGTTTCGCGCACCAAATCGCTGCCTTTGCACAGTTTTGACGCTAAACGTGCGTTTCGTGCACCAAAACGCCGCTTTTGCAGCGAAACGTGCTTTTCGCGCACCGAATCGGCGCTTTTGCTCCGTTTTGGCAAGAAACGTGCGTTTCGTGCTCCAAATCGCTGCTTTTGCACAGTTTTGACGCTAAACGTGCGTTTCGTGCTCCAAAACGCCGCTTTTGCAGCGAAACGTGCGTTTCGCGCACCGAATCGGCGCTTTTGCTCCGTTTTGGCAAGAAACGTGCGTTTCGTGCTACAAATCGCTGCTTTTGCACAGTTTTGACGCTAAACGTGCGTTTCGTGCTCCAAAACGCCGCTTTTGCAGCGAAACGTGCGTTTCGCGCACCGAATCGGCGCTTTTGCACTGTTTTGGCAAGAAACGTGCGTTTCGTGCACCAAAACGCTGCTTTTGCAGCGAAACGTGCGTTTCGCGCATCGAATCGGCGCTTTTGCTCCGTTTTGGCAAGAAACGTGCGTTTCGTGCACCAAATCGCTGCTTTTGCACAGTTTTGACGCTAAACGTGCGTTTCGTGCTACAAATCGCTGCTTTTGCACAGTTTTGATGCTTAACGTGCGTTTCGTGCACCAAAACGCCGCTTTTGCAACGAAACGTGCGTTTCGCGCACCGAGTCGCCGTTTTTGCACTGTTTTGGCAAGAAACGTGCGTTTCGTGCACCAAAACGCTGCTTTTGCAGCGAAACGTGCGTTTCGCGCATCGAATCGGCGCTTTTGCTCCGTTTTGGCAAGAAACGTGCGTTTCGTGCACCAAATCGTTGCTTTTGCACAGTTTTGACGCTAAACGTGCGTTTCGTGCTCCAAAACGCCGCTTTTGCAGCGAAACGTGCGTTTCGCGCACCGAATCGCCGCTTTTGCTCCGTTTTGGCAAGAAACGTGAGTTTCGTGCACCAAAACGCTGCTTCTGCACAGTTTTGACGCTAAACTTGAGTTTCGTGCACCAAAACGCCGCTTTTGCAGCGAAACGTGCGTTTCGTGCACTAAATCGCTGCTTTTGCACAGTTTTGACGCTAAACGTGCGTTTCGTGCACCAAAACGCCGTTTTTGCAGCGAAACGTGCGTTTCGCGCACAGAATCGCAGCTTTTGCACTGTTTTGGCAAGAAACGTGCGTTTCGCGCACCGAATCGCCGCTTTTGCACTGTTTTGGCAAGAAACGTGCGTTTCGCGCACCGAATCGGCGCTTTTGCTCCGTTTTGGCAAGAAACGTGCGTTTCGTGCACCAAAACGCCGCTTTTGCACAGTTTTGACGCTAAACGTGCGTTTCGTGCACCGAATCGCCGCTTTTGCTCCGTTTTGGCAAGAAACGTGCGTTTCGTGCACCAAATCGTTGCTTTTGCACAGTTTTGACTCTGAACGTGCGCTTCGTGCACCAAAACGCCGCTTTTGCAGCGAAACGTGCGTTTCGTGCTCCAAATCGCTGCTTTTGCACAGTTTTGACTCTGAACGTGCGCTTCGTGCACCAAAACGCCGCTTTTGCAGCGAAACGTGCGTTTCGTGCACCAAATCGCTGCTTCTGCACAGTTTTGGCGCTCACCGTGCGTTTCGTGCACCAAAACGCTGCTTCTGCACAGTTTTGACGCTAAACGTGCGTTTCGTGCACCAAATCGCCGCTTTTGCAGCGAAACGTGCGTTTCGCGCACCGAATCGCCACTCTTGCTCCGTTTTGGCAAGAAACAAGCGTTTCGTGCACCAAATCGCTGCCTTTGCACAGTTTTGATGCAAAACGTGCGTTTCGTGCACCAAAACGCCGCTTTTGCAGCGTAACGTGCGTTTCGTGCACCAAATCGTTGCTTTTGCACAGTTTTGACGCTAAACAGGCGTTTTGTGCACCAAAACGCTGCTTTTGCAACGAAACGTGCGTTTCGCGCACCGAATCGCCGCTTTTGCTCCGTTTTGGCAAGAAACGTGCGTTTTGCGCACCGAATCGCCGCTTTTGCTCCGTTTTGGCAAGAAACGTGCGTTTCGCGCACCAAATCGTAGCTTTTGCACAATTTTGACGCTAAACGTGCGTTTCGTGCACCAAATCGCCGCTTTTGCAACGAAACGTACGTTTCGCGCACGGAATCGCAGCTTTTGCACTGTTATGGCAAGAAACGTGCGTTTCGCGCACCGAATCGGCGCTTTTGCTCCGTTTTGGCAAGAAACGTACGTTTCGCGCACCGAATCGCAGCTTTTGCACTGTTATGGCAAGAAACGTGCGTTTCGCGCACCGAATCGCCGCTTTTGCTCCGTTTTGGCAAGAAACGTGCGTTTCGCGCACCGAATCGCCGCTTTTGCTCCGTTTTGGCAAGAAACGTACGTTTCGCGCACCGAATCGCAGCTTTTGCACTGTTATGGCAAGAAACGTGCATTTCGCGCACCGAATCGCCGCTTTTGCTCCGTTTTGGCAAGAAACGTGCGTTTCGCGCACCGAATCGCCGCTTTTGCTCCGTTTTGGCAAGAAACGTGCGTTTCGTGCACCAAATCGCTGCTTTTGCACAGTTTTGACGCTAAACTTGAGTTTCGTGCACCAAAACGCCGCTTTTGCAGCGAAACGTGCGTTTCGTGCACTAAATCGCTGCTTTTGCACAGTTTTGACGCTAAACGTGCGTTTCGTGCACCAAAACGCCGCTTTTGCAGCGAAACGTGCGTTTGGAGCACCAAATCGCTGCTTTTGCACAGTTTTGGCGCTAAACGTGCGTTTCGTGCACCAAAACGCCGCCTTTGCAGCGAAACGTGCGTTGCGCGCACCAAATCGCTGCTTTTGCACAGTTTTGACGCTAAACGTGCGTTTCGTGCACCAAAACGCCGCTTTTGCAGCGAAACGTGCGTTTGGAGCACCAAATCGCTGCTTTTGCACAGTTTTGCCAAGAAACGTGCGTTTCGTGCACCAAAACGCCGCTTTTGCAGCGAAACGTGCGTTTGGAGCACCAAATCGCTGCTTTTGCACAGTTTTGCCAAGAAACGTGCGTTTCGTGCACCAAAACGCCGCTTTTGCAGCGAAACGTGCGTTTCGCGCACCGAATCGGCGCTTTTGCTCCGTTTTGGCAAGAAACGTGCGTTTCGTTTACCAAATCTCTGCTTTTGCACAGTTTTGACGCTAAACGTGCGTTTCGTGCACCAAATCGCTCCTTTTGCACAGTTTTGGCAAGAAACGTGCGTTTCGTGTACCGAATCGCCGCTTTTGCTCCGTTTTGGCAAGAAACGTACGATTCGTGCACCAAATCGCTGCGTCTGCACAGTTTTGGCGCTAAACGTGCGTTTCGTGCACCAAAACGCTGCTTCTGCACAGTTTTGACGCTAAACGTGCGTTTCGTGCACCAAAACGCCGTTTTTGCAGCGAAACGTGCGTTTCGCGCACAGAATCGCAGCTTTTGCACTGTTTTGGCAAGAAACGTGCGTTTCGCGCACCGAATCGCCGCTTTTGCACTGTTTTGGCAAGAAACGTGCGTTTCGCGCACCGAATCGGCGCTTTTGCTCCGTTTTGGCAAGAAACGTGCGTTTCGTGCACCAAAACGCCGCTTTTGCACAGTTTTGACGCTAAACGTGCGTTTCGTGCACCAAAACGCCCCTTTTGCACAGTTTTGACGCTAAACGTGCGTTTCGTGCACCGAATCGCCGCTTTTGCTCCGTTTTCTCAAGAAACGTGCGTTTCGTGCACCAAATCGTTGCTTTTGCACAGTCTTGACTCTGAACGTGCGCTTCGTGCACCAAAACGCCGCTTTTGCAGCGATACGTGCGTTTCGTGCTCCAAATCGCTGCTTTTGCACAGTTTTGACTCTGAACGTGCGCTTCGTGCGCCAAAACGCCGCTTTTGCAGCGAAACATGCGTTTCGTGCTCCAAATCGCTGCTTCTGCACAGTTTTGGCGCTCACCGTGCGTTTCGTGCACCAAATCGCAGCTTTTGCACAGTTTTGGCGCTAAACGTGCGTTTCGTGCACCAAAACGCCGCTTTTGCAGCGAAACGTGCGTTTGGTGCACCAAATCGCTGCTTTTGCACAGTTTTGACGCTAAACGTGCGTTTCGTGCACCGAATCGCCGCTTTTGCTCCGTTTTGGCAAGAAACGTGCGTTTCGTGCACCAAATCGTTGCTTTTGCACAGTTTTGACTCTGAACGTGCGCTTCGTGCACCAAAACGCCGCTTTTGCAGCGAAACGTGCGTTTCGTGCTCCAAATCGCTGCTTTTGCACAGTTTTGACCCTGAACGTGCGCTTCGTGCACCAAAACGCCGCTTTTGCAGCGAAACGAGCGTTTCGTGCACCAAATCGCTGCTTCTGCACAGTTTTGGCGCTCACTGTGCGTTTCGTGCACCAAAACGCCGCTTTTGCACAGTTTTGACGCTAAACGTGCGTTTCGTGCACCGAATCGCCGCTTTTGCTCCGTTTTGGCAAGAAACGTGCGTTTCGTGCACCAAATCGTTGCTTTTGCACAGTTTTGACTCTGAACGTGCGCTTCGTGCACCAAAACGCCGCTTTTGCAGCGAAACGTGCGTTTCGTGCTCCAAATCGCTGCTTTTGCACAGTTTTGACTCTGAACGTGCGCTTCGTGCACCAAAACGCCGCTTTTGCAGCGAAACGTGCGTTTCGTGCACCAAATCGCTGCTTCTGCACAGTTTTGGCGCTCACCGTGCGTTTCGTGCACCAAAACGCTGCTTCTGCACAGTTTTGACGCTAAACGTGCGTTTCGTGCACCAAATCGCCGCTTTTGCAGCGAAACGTGCGGTTCGCGCACCGAATCGCCACTCTTGCTCCGTTTTGGCAAGAAACAAGCGTTTCGTGCACCAAATCGCTGCCTTTGCACAGTTTTGATGCAAAACGTGCGTTTCGTGCACCAAAACGCCGCTTTTGCAGCGTAACGTGCGTTTCGTGCACCAAATCGTTGCTTTTGCACAGTTTTGACGCTAAACAGGCGTTTTGTGCACCAAAACGCTGCTTTTGCAACGAAACGTGCGTTTCGCGCACCGAATCGCCGCTTTTGCTCCGTTTTGGCAAGAAACGTGCGTTTTGCGCACCGAATCGCCGCTTTTGCTCCGTTTTGGCAAGAAACGTGCGTTTCGCGCACCAAATCGTAGCTTTTGCACAATTTTGACGCTAAACGTGCGTTTCGTGCACCAAATCGCCGCTTTTGCAACGAAACGTACGTTTCGCGCACGGAATCGCAGCTTTTGCACTGTTATGGCAAGAAACGTGCGTTTCGCGCACCGAATCGGCGCTTTTGCTCCGTTTTGGCAAGAAACGTACGTTTCGCGCACCGAATCGCAGCTTTTGCACTGTTATGGCAAGAAACGTGCGTTTCGCGCACCGAATCGCCGCTTTTGCTCCGTTTTGGCAAGAAACGTGCGTTTCGCGCACCGAATCGCCGCTTTTGCTCCGTTTTGGCAAGAAACGTGCGTTTCGTGCACCAAATCGCTGCTTTTGCACAGTTTTGACGCTAAACTTGAGTTTCGTGCACCAAAACGCCGCTTTTGCAGCGAAACGTGCGTTTCGTGCACTAAATCGCTGCTTTTGCACAGTTTTGACGCTAAACGTGCGTTTCGTGCACCAAAACGCCGCTTTTGCAGCGAAACGTGCGTTTGGAGCACCAAATCGCTGCTTTTGCACAGTTTTGCCAAGAAACGTGCGTTTCGTGCACCAAAACGCCGCTTTTGCAGCGAAACGTGCGTTTGGAGCACCAAATCGCTGCTTTTGCACAGTTTTGCCAAGAAACGTGCGTTTCGTGCACCAAAACGCCGCTTTTGCAGCGAAACGTGCGTTTCGCGCACCGAATCGGCGCTTTTGCTCCGTTTTGGCAAGAAACGTGCGTTTCGTTTACCAAATCTCTGCTTTTGCACAGTTTTGACGCTAAACGTACGTTTCGTGCTCCAAAATTCCGCTTTTGCAGCGAAACGTGCGTTTCGCGCACCGAATCGGCGCTTTTGCTCCGTTTTGGCAAGAAACGTGCGTTTCGTGCTACAAATCGCTGCTTTAGCACAGTTTTGACGCTAAACGTGCGTTTCGTGCACCAAAACGCCGCTTTTGCAACGAAACGTGCGTTTCGCGCACCGAATCGCCGCTTTTGCACTGTTTTGGCAAGAAACGTGCGATTCGCGCACCAAATCGCTGCTTTTGCACAGCTTTGACGCTAAACGTGCGTTTCGTGCTCCAAAACGCCGCTTTTGCAGCGAAACGTGCTTTTCGCGCACCGAATCGGCCCTTTTGCTCCGTTTTGGCGCTAAACGTGCGTTTCGTGCTCCAAAACGCCGCTTTTGCAGCGATACGTGCGTTTGGCGCACCGAATCGGCGCTTTTGCTCCGTTTTGGCAAGAAACGTGCGTTTCGTGCACCAAAACACTGCTTGTGCACAGTTTTGACGCTAAACGTGCGTTCCGTTCACCAAAACGCCGCTTTTGCAGCGAAACGTGCGTTTCGTGCACCAAATCGCTGCTTTTGCA
This sequence comes from Stelis phaeoptera, assembly GCA_943735885.1. Classification (NCBI taxonomy): domain Eukaryota; kingdom Metazoa; phylum Arthropoda; class Insecta; order Hymenoptera; family Megachilidae; genus Stelis; species Stelis phaeoptera. The sequence goes on along the minus strand of CALSEM010000043.1, from coordinate 1,009,970 downwards.
CAGTTTTGGCGCTAAACGTGCGTCTCGTGCACCAAAACGCCGCTTTCGCATCGAAACGTGAGTTTCGCGCACCGAATCGCCGCTTTTGCTCCGTTTTGGAAAGAAACGTGCGTTTTGTGCACCAAATCGCTGCCTTTGCACAGTTTTGACGCAGAACGTGCGTTTCGTGCACCAAATCGCTGCTTTTGCACAGTTTTGACGCTAAACGTGCGTTTCGTGCACCAAAACGCCGCCTTTGCAGCGAAACGTGCGTTGCGCGCACCGAATCGCCGCTTTTGCACTGCTTTGGCAAGAAACGTGCGTTTCGTGCACCAAAACGCCGCCTTTGCAGCGAAACGTGCGTTGCGCGCACCGAATCGCCGCTTTTGCACCGTTTTGGCAAGAAACCTGCGTTTCGCGCACCGTATCGCCGCTTTTGCTCCGTTTTGGCAAGAAACGTGCGTTTCGCGCACCAGGTCGCTGCTTTTGCACAGTTTTGACGCTAAACGTGCGTTTCGTGCACCAAAACGCCGCTTTTGCAGCGAAACGTGCGATTGGTGCACCAAATCGCTGCTTTTGCACAGTTTTGGCGCTAAACGTGCGTTTCGTGCACCAAAACACCGCTTTTGCAGTGAAACCTGCGTTTCGCGCACCGCATCGCCGCTTTTGCTCCGTTTTGGCAAGAAACGTATGATTCGTGCACCAAATCGCTGCTTCTGCACAGTTTTGGCGCTAAAAGTGAGATTCGTGCACCAAAACGCTGCTTCTGCATAGTTTTGACGCTAAACGTGCGTTTTGTGCACCAAAACGCTGCTTCTGCACAGTTTTGACGCTAAACGTGCGTTTTGTGCACCAAAACACCGCTTTTGCAGCGAAACGTGCGTTTCGCGCACCGAATCGCCGCTTTTGCACTGTTTTGGCAGGAAACGTGCGTTTCGCGCACCGAATCGGCGCTTTTGCTCCGTTTTGGCAAGAAACGTGCGTTTCGTGCACCTAATCGCTGCTTGTGCACGGTTTTGGCGCTAAACGTGCGTTTCGTGCAACAAAACGCCGCTTTTGCAACGAAACGTGCGCTTCGCGCACCGAATCGCCGCTTTTGCTCCGTTTTGGCAAGAAACGTGCGTTTCGCGCACCGAATCGCCGCTTTTGCTCCGTTTTGGCAAGAAACCTGCGTTTCGCGCACCGAATCGCCGCTTTTGCTCCGTTTTGGCAAGAAACGTGCGTTTCGCGCACCAGATCGCTGCTTTTGCACAGTTTTGACGCTAAACGTGCGTTTCGTGCACCAAAACGCCGCTTCTGCAGCGAAACGTGCGTTTGGTGCACCAAATCGCTGCTTTTGCACAGTTTTGGCGCTAAACGTGCGTTTCGTGCACCAAAACACCGCTTTTGCAGTGAAACGTGCGTTTCGCGCACCGCATCGCCGCTTTTGCTCCGTTTTGGCAAGAAACGTATGATTCGTGCACCAAATCGCTGCTTCTGCACAGTTTTGGCGCTAAACGTGAGTTTCGTGCACCAAAACGCTGCTTCTGCACAGTTTTGACGCTAAACGTGCGTTTTGTGCACCAAAACGCTGCTTCTGCACAGTTTTGACGCTAAACGTGCGTTTTGTGCACCAAAACACCGCTTTTGCAGCGAAACGTGCGTTTCGCGCACCGAATCGGCGCTTTTGTTCCGTTTTGGCAAGAAACGTGCGTTTCGTGCACCAAAACGCCGCTTTTGCAACGAAACGTGCGTTTCGCGCACCGAATCGCCGCTTTTACACTGTTTTGGCAAGAAACGTGCGTTTCGCGCACCAAATCGCTGCTTTTGCACAGTTTTGACGCTAAACGTGCGTTTCGTGCACCAAAACGCCGCTTTTGCAACGAAACGTGCGTTTCGCGCACCGAGTCGCCGCTTTTGCACTGTTTTGGCAAGAAACGTGCGTTTCGTGCACCAAAACGCTGCTTTTGCAGCGAAACGTTCGTTTCGCGCATCGAATCGGCGCTTTTGCTCCGTTTTGGCAAGAAACGTGCGTTTCGTGCACCAAATCGCTGCTTTTGCACAGTTTTGACGCTAAACGTGCGTTTCGTGCTCCAAAACGCCGCTTTTGCAGCGAAACGTGCGTTTCGCGCACCGAATCGGCGCTTTTGCTCCGTTTTGGCAAGAAACGTGCGTTTCGTGCTACAAATCGCTGCTTTTGCACAGTTTTGACGCTAAACGTGCGTTTCGTGCTCCAAAACGCCGCTTTTGCAGCGATACGTGCGTTTGGCGCACCGAATCGGCGCTTTTGCTCCGTTTTGGCAAGAAACGTGCGTTTCGTGCACCAAATCGCTGCTTGTGCACAGTTTTGACGCTAAACGTGCGTTCCGTTCACCAAAACGCCGCTTTTGCAGCGAAACGTGCGTTTCGTGCACCAAATCGCTGCTTTTGCACAGTTTTGGCGCTAAACGTGCGTCTCGTGCACCAAAACGCCGCTTTCGCATCGAAACGTGAGTTTCGCGCACCGAATCGCCGCTTTTGCTCCGTTTTGGAAAGAAACGTGCGTTTTGTGCACCAAATCGCTGCCTTTGCACAGTTTTGACGCAGAACGTGCGTTTCGTGCACCAAATCGCTGCTTTTGCACAGTTTTGGCGCTAAACGTGCGTTTCGTGCACCAAAACGCCGTTTTTGCAGTGAAACGTGCGTTTCGCGCACCGAATCGCAGCTTTTGCACTGTTTTGGCAAGAAACGTGCGTTTCGTGCACCAAATCGCTGCCTTTGCACAGTCTTGACGTTAAACGTGCGTTTCGTGCACCGAAACGCCGCTTTTGCAGCGAAACGTGCGTTTAGTGCACCGAATCGCTGCTTTGGCACAGTTTTGGCGCTAAACGTGCGTTTCGTGCACCAAAACGCCGTTTTTGCAGCGAAACGTGCGTTTCGCGCACCGAATCGCAGCTTTTGCACTGTTTTGGCAAGAAACGTGCGTTTCGCGCACCGAATCGGCGCTTTTGCTCCGTTTTGGCAAGAAACGTGCGTTTCGTGCACCAAATCGCTGCTTTTGCACAGTTTTGACGCTAAACGTGCGTTTCATACACCAAAACGCCGCTTTTGCAGCGAAACGTGCGTTTGGTGCACCAAATCGCTGCTTTTGCACAGTTTTGGAGCTAAACGTGCGTTTCGTGCACCAAAACGCCGCTTTTGCAGCGAAACGTGCGTTTCGCGCACCACATCGCCGCTTTTGCTCCGTTTTGGCAAGAAACGTATGATTCGTGCACCAAATCGCTGCTTTTGCACAGTTTTGGCGCTAAACATGAGTTTCGTGCACCAAAACGCTGCTTCTGCACAGTTTTGACGCTAAACGTGCGTTTTGTGCACCAAAACGCCGCTTGTGCAGCGAATCGTGCGTTTCGCGCACCGAATCGCCGCTCTTGCTCCGTTTTGGCAAGAAACGTGCGTTTCGTGCACCAAATCGCTGCCTTTGCACAGTCTTGACGCTAAACGTGCGTTTCGTGCACCGAAACGCCGCTTTTGCAGCGAAACGTGCGTTTAGTGCACCGAATCGCTGCTTTTGCACAGTTTTGGCGCTAAACGTGCGTTTCGTGCACCAAAACGCCGTTTTTGCAGCGAAACGTGCGTTTCGCGCACCGAATCGCAGCTTTTGCACTGTTTTGGCAAGAAACGTTCGTTTCGCGCACCGAATCGGCGCTTTTGCTCCGTTTTGACAAGAAACGTGCGTTTCGTGCACCAAATCGCTGCTTTTGCACAGTTTTGACGCTAAACTTGAGTTTCGTGCACCAAAACGCCGCTTTTGCAGCGAAACGTGCGTTTCGTGCACTAAATCGCTGCTTTTGCACAGTTTTGACGCTAAACGTGCGTTTCGTGCACCAAAACGCCGCTTTTGCAGCGAAACGTGCGTTTGGAGCACCAAATCGCTGCTTTTGCACAGTTTTGGCGCTAAACGTGCGTTTCGTGCACCAAAACGCCGTTTTTGCAGCGAAACGTGCGTTTCGCGCACAGAATCGCAGCTTTTGCACTGTTTTGGCAAGAAACGTGCGTTTCGCGCACCGAATCGCCGCTTTTGCACTGTTTTGGCAAGAAACGTGCGTTTCGCGCACCGAATCGGCGCTTTTGCTCCGTTTTGGCAAGAAACGTGCGTTTCGTGCACCAAAACGCCGCTTTTGCACAGTTTTGACGCTAAACGTGCGTTTCGTGCACCAAAACGCCCCTTTTGCACAGTTTTGACGCTAAACGTGCGTTTCGTGCACCAAAACGCCCCTTTTGCACAGTTTTGACGCTGAACGTGCGTTTCGTGCACCGAATCGCCGCTTTTGCTCCGTTTTGGCAAGAAACGTGCGTTTCGTGCACCAAATCGTTGCTTTTGCACAGTTTTGACGCTAAACGTGCGTTTCGTGCACCAAAACGCCCCTTTTGCACAGTTTTGACGCTAAACATGAGTTTCGTGCACCAAAACGCTGCTTCTGCACAGTTTTGACGCTAAACGTGCGTTTTGTGCACCAAAACGCCGCTTGTGCAGCGAAACGTGCGTTTCGCGCACCGAATCGCCGCTCTTGCTCCGTTTTGGCAAGAAACGTGCGTTTCGTGCACCAAATCGCTGCCTTTGCACAGTCTTGACGCTAAACGCGCGTTTCGTGCACCGAAACGCCGCTTTTGCAGCGAAACGTGCGTTTAGTGCACCGAATCGCTGCTTTTGCACAGTTTTGGCGCTAAACGTGCGTTTCGTGCACCAAAACGCCGTTTTTGCAGCGAAACGTGCGTTTCGCGCACCGAATCGCAGCTTTTGCACTGTTTTGGCAAGAAACGTGCGTTTCGCGCACCGAATCGGCGCTTTTGCTCCGTTTTGACAAGAAACGTGCGTTTCGTGCACCAAATCGCTGCTTTTGCACAGTTTTGACGCTAAACTTGAGTTTCGTGCACCAAAACGCCGCTTTTGCAGCGAAACGTGCGTTTCGTGCACTAAATCGCTGCTTTTGCACAGTTTTGACGCTAAACGTGCGTTTCGTGCACCAAAACGCCGCTTTTGCAGCGAAACGTGCGTTTGGAGCACCAAATCGCTGCTTTTGCACAGTTTTGGCGCTAAACGTGCGTTTCGTGCACCAAAACGCCGTTTTTGCAGCGAAACGTGCGTTTCGCGCACAGAATCGCAGCTTTTGCACTGTTTTGGCAAGAAACGTGCGTTTCGCGCACCGAATCGCCGCTTTTGCACTGTTTTGGCAAGAAACGTGCGTTTCGCGCACCGAATCGGCGCTTTTGCTCCGTTTTGGCAAGAAACGTGCGTTTCGTGCACCAAAACGCCGCTTTTGCACAGTTTTGACGCTAAACGTGCGTTTCGTGCACCAAAACGCCCCTTTTGCACAGTTTTGACGCTAAACGTGCGTTTCGTGCACCAAAACGCCCCTTTTGCACAGTTTTGACGCTGAACGTGCGTTTCGTGCACCGAATCGCCGCTTTTGCTCCGTTTTGGCAAAAAACGTGCGTTTCGTGCACCAAATCGTTGCTTTTGCACAGTTTTGACGCTAAACGTGCGTTTCGTGCACCAAAACGCCCCTTTTGCACAGTTTTGACGCTAAACATGAGTTTCGTGCACCAAAACGCTGCTTCTGCACAGTTTTGACGCTAAACGTGCGTTTTGTGCACCAAAACGCCGCTTGTGCAGCGAAACGTGCGTTTCGCGCACCGAATCGCCGCTCTTGCTCCGTTTTGGCAAGAAACGTGCGTTTCGTGCACCAAATCGCTGCCTTTGCACAGTCTCGACGCTAAACGCGCGTTTCGTGCACCGAAACGCCGCTTTTGCAGCGAAACGTGCGTTTAGTGCACCGAATCGCTGCTTTTGCACAGTTTTGGCGCTAAACGTGCGTTTCGTGCACCAAAACGCCGTTTTTGCAGCGAAACGTGCGTTTCGCGCACCGAATCGCAGCTTTTGCACTGTTTTGGCAAGAAACGTGCGTTTCGCGCACCGAATCGGCGCTTTTGCTCCGTTTTGGCAAGAAACGTGCGTTTCGTGCACCAAATCGCTGCTTTTGCACAGTTTTGACGCTAAACTTGAGTTTCGTGCACCAAAACGCCCCTTTTGCACAGTTTTGACGCTAAACATGAGTTTCGTGCACCAAAACGCTGCTTCTGCACAGTTTTGACGCTAAACGTGCGTTTCATACACCAAAACGCCGCTTTTGCAGCGAAACGTGCGTTTCGCGCACCACATCGCCGCTTTTGCTCCGTTTTGGCAAGAAACGTATGATTCGTGCACCAAATCGCTGCTTTTGCACAGTTTTGGCGCTAAACATGAGTTTCGTGCACCAAAACGCTGCTTCTGCACAGTTTTGACGCTAAACGTGCGTTTTGTGCACCAAAACGCCGCTTGTGCAGCGAAACGTGCGTTTCGCGCACCGAATTGCCGCTCTTGCTCCGTTTTGGCAAGAAACGTGCGTTTCGTGCACCAAATCGCTGCCTTTGCACAGTCTTGACGCTAAACGTGCGTTTCGTGCACCGAAACGCCGCTTTTGCAGCGAAACGTGCGTTTAGTGCACCGAATCGCTGCTTTTGCAGAGTTTTGGCGCTAAACGTGCGTTTCGTGCACCAAAACGCCGTTTTTGCAGCGAAACGTGTGTTTCGCGCACCAAATCGCTGCTTTTGCACAGTTTTGACGCTAAACGTGCGTTTCGTGCACCAAAACGCCGCTTTTGCAACGAAACGTACGTTTCGCGCACCGAATCGCAGCTTTTGCACTGTTTTGGCAAGAAACGTGCGTTTCGCGCACCGAATCGGCGCTTTTGCTCCGTTTTGGCAAGAAACGTGCGTTTCGTGCACCAAATCGCTGCTTTTGCACAGTTTTGACGCTAAACGTGCGTTTCATACACCAAAACGCCGCTTTTGCAGCGAAACGTGCGTTTGGTGCACCAAATCGCAGCTTTTGCACTGTTTTGGCAAGAAACGTGCGTTTCGCGCCCCGAATCGCCGCTTTTGCACTGTTTTGGCAAGAAACGTGCGTTTCGCGCACCGAATCGGCGCTTTTGCTCCGTTTTGGCAAGAAACGTGCGTTTCGTGCACCAAAACGCCGCTTTTGCACAGTTTTGACGCTAAACGTGCGTTTCGTGCACCAAAACGCCCCTTTTGCACAGTTTTGACGCTAAACGTGCGTTTCGTGCACCAAAACGCCCCTTTTGCACAGTTTTGACGCTGAACGTGCGTCTCGTGCACCGAATCGCCGCTTTTGCTCCGTTTTGGCAAAAAACGTGCGTTTCGTGCACCAAATCGTTGCTTTTGCACAGTTTTGACGCTAAACGTGCGTTTCGTGCACCAAAACGCCCCTTTTGCACAGTTTTGACGCTAAACATGAGTTTCGTGCACCAAAACGCTGCTTCTGCACAGTTTTGACGCTAAACGTGCGTTTTGTGCACCAAAACGCCGCTTGTGCAGCGAAACGTGCGTTTCGCGCACCGAATCGCCGCTCTTGCTCCGTTTTGGCAAGAAACGTGCGTTTCGTGCACCAAATCGCTGCCTTTGCACAGTCTCGACGCTAAACGCGCGTTTCGTGCACCGAAACGCCGCTTTTGCAGCGAAACGTGCGTTTAGTGCACCGAATCGCTGCTTTTGCACAGTTTTGGCGCTAAACGTGCGTTTCGTGCACCAAAACGCCGTTTTTGCAGCGAAACGTGCGTTTCGCGCACCGAATCGCAGCTTTTGCACTGTTTTGGCAAGAAACGTGCGTTTCGCGCACCGAATCGGCGCTTTTGCTCCGTTTTGGCAAGAAACGTGCGTTTCGGTCACCAAATCGCTGCTTTTGCACAGTTTTGACGCTAAACGTGCGTTTCGTGCACCGAAACGCCGCTTTTGCAGCGAAACGTGAGTTTCGTGCACCAAATCGCTCCTTTTGCACAGTTTTGGCGCTAAACGTGCGTTTCGTGTACCGAATCGCCGCTTTTGCTCCGTTTTGGCAAGAAACGTACGTTTCGCGCACCGAATCGCAGCTTTTGCACTGTTATGGCAAGAAACGTGCGTTTCGCGCACCGAATCGCCGCTTTTGCTCCGTTTTGGCAAGAAACGTGCGTTTCGCGCACCGAATCGCCGCTTTTGCTCCGTTTTGGCAAGAAACGTGCGTTTCGTGCACCAAATCGCTGCTTTTGCACAGTTTTGACGCTAAACTTGAGTTTCGTGCACCAAAACGCCGCTTTTGCAGCGAAACGTGCGTTTCGTGCACTAAATCGCTGCTTTTGCACAGTTTTGACGCTAAACGTGCGTTTCGTTCACCAAAACGCCGCTTTTGCAGCGAAACGTGCGTTTGGAGCACCAAATCGCTGCTTTTGCACAGTTTTGGCGCTAAACGTGCGTTTCGTACACCAAAACGCCGCTTTTGCAGCGAAACGTGCGTTTGGAGCACCAAATCGCTGCTTTTGCACAGTTTTGCCAAGAAACGTGCGTTTCGTGCACCAAACCGCCGCTTTTGCAGCGAAACGTGCGTTTCGCGCACCGAATCGGCGCTTTTGCTCCGTTTTGGCAAGAAACGTGCGTTTCGTTCACCAAATCTCTGCTTTTGCACAGTTTTGAAGCTAAACGTGCGTTTCGTGCACCGAAACGCCGCTTTTACAGCGAAACGTGAGTTTCGCGCACCAGATCGCTGCTTTTGCACAGTTTTGACGCTAAACGTGCGTTTCGTGCACCAAAACGCCGCTTTTGCAACGAAACGTACGTTTCGCGCACCGAATCGCAGCTTTTGCACAGTTTTGACGCTAAACGTGCGTTTCGTACACCAAAACGCCGCTTTTGCAGCGAAACGTGCGTTTGGTGCACCAAATCGCTGCTTTTGCACAGTTTTGGCGCTAAACGTGCGTTTCGTGCACCAAAACACCGCTTTAGCAGTGAAACGTGCGTTTCGCGCACCGCATCGGCGCTTTTGCTCCGTTTTGGCAAGAAACGTGCGTTTCGTTCACCAAATCTCTGCTTTTGCACAGTTTTGAAGCTAAACGTGCGTTTCGTGCACCGAAACGCCGCTTTTACAGCGAAACGTGAGTTTCGCGCACCAGATCGCTGCTTTTGCACAGTTTTGACGCTAAACGTGCGTTTCGTGCACCAAAACGCCGCTTTTGCAACGAAACGTACGTTTCGCGCACCGAATCGCAGCTTTTGCACAGTTTTGACGCTAAACGTGCGTTTCGTACACCAAAACGCCGCTTTTGCAGCGAAACGTGCGTTTGGTGCACCAAATCGCTGCTTTTGCACAGTTTTGGCGCTAAACGTGCGTTTCGTGCACCAAAACACCGCTTTAGCAGTGAAACGTGCGTTTCGCGCACCGCATCGCCGCTTTTGCTCCGTTTTGGCAAGAAACGTATGATTCGTGCACCAAATCGCTGCTTCTGCACAGTTTTGGCGCTAAACGTGCGTTTCGTGCACCAAAACGCTGCTTCTGCACAGTTTTGACGCTAAACGTGCGTTTCGTGCACCAAAACACCGTTTTTGCAGCGAAACGTGCGTTTCGCGCACCGAATCGCCGCTTTTGCACTGTTTTGGCAAGAAACGTGCGTTTCGCGCACCGAATCGGCGCTTTTGCTCCGTTTTGGCAAGAAACGTGCGTTTCGTGCACCTAATCGCTGCTTGTGCACGGTTTTGGCGCTAAACGTGCGTTCCGTGCACCAAAACGCCGCTTTTGCAGCGAAACGTGCGTTTCGTGCACCAAATCGCTGCTTTTGCACAGTTTTGACGCTAAACGTGCGTTTCGTGCACCAAAACGCCGCTTATGCAGCGAAACGTGCGTTTGGTGCATCAAATCGCTGCTTTTGCACAGTTTTGGCGCGAAACGTGCGTTTCGTGCACCAAAACACCGCTTTTGCAGTGAAACGAGCGTTTCGCGCACCGCATCGCCGCTTTTGCTCCGTTTTGGCAAGAAACGTATGATTCGTGCACCAAATCGCTGCTTGTGCACGGTTTTGGCGCTAAACGTGCGTTCCGTGCACCAAAATGCCACTTTTGCAGCGTAACGTGCGTTTCGTGCACCAAATCGCTGCTTTAGCACAGTTTTGACGCTAAACAGGCGTTTTGTGCACCAAAACGCTGCTTTTGCAACGAAACGTGCGTTTCGCGCACCGAATCGCCGCTTTTGCTCCGTTTTGGCAAGAAACGTGCGTTTCGCGCACCGATTCGGCGCTTTTGCTCCGTTTTGGCAAGAAACGTGCGTTTCGTGCACCAAATCGCTGCCTTTGCGCTGTTTTAACGCTAAACGTGCGTTTCGTGCACCGAAACACCGCTTTTGCAGCGAAACGTGCGTTTGGTGCACCGAATCGCTGCTTTTGCACAGTTTTGGCGCTAAACGTGCGTTTCGTGCACCAAAACGCCACTTTTGCAGCGTAACGTGCGTTTCGTGCACCAAATCGCTGCTTTTGCACAGTTTTGACGCTAAACAGGCGTTTTGTGCACCAAAACGCTGCTCTTGCAACGAAACGTGCGTTTCGCGCACCGAATCGCCGCTTTTGCTCCGTTTTGGCACGAAACGTGCGTTTCGCGCACCAAATCGCAGCTTTTGCACAATTTTGACGCTAAACGTGCGTTTCGTGCACCAAATCGCTGATTCTGCACAGTTTTGGCGCTAAACGTGAGTTTCGTGCACCAAAACGCTGCTTCTGCACAGTTTTGACGCTAAACGTGAGTTTCGTGCACCAAAACGCTGCTTCTGCACAGTTTTGACGCTAAACGTGCGTTTCGTGCACCAAAACGCCGCTTTTGCAACGAAACGTACGTTTCGCGCACCGAATCGCAGCTTTTGCACTGTTATGGCAAGAAACGTGCGTTTCGCGCACCGAATCGGCGCTTTTGCTCCGTTTTGGCAAGAAACGTGCGTTTCGTGCACCAAATCGCTACCTTTGCGCAGTTTTAACGCTAAACGTGCGTTTCGTGCACCGAAACGCCGCTTTTGCAGTGAAACGTGCGTTTCGCGCACCGCATCGCCGCTTTTGCTCCGTTTTGGCAAGAAACGTATGATTCGTGCACCAAATCGCTGCTTCTGCACAGTTTTGGCGCTAAACGTGAGTTTCGTGCACCAAAACGCTGCTTCTGCACAGTTTTGACGCTAAACGTGCGTTTTGTGCACCAAAACGCCGCTTGTGCAGCGAAACGTGCGTTTCGCGCACCGCATCGCCGCTTTTGCTCCGTTTTGGCAAGAAACGTATGATTCGTGCACCAAATCGCTGCTTCTGCACAGTTTTGGCGCTAAACGTGAGTTTCGTGCACCAAAACGCTGCTTCTGCACAGTTTTGACGCTAAACGTGCGTTTCGTGCACCAAAACGCCGCTTTTGCAACGAAACGTACGTTTCGCGCACCGAATCGCAGCTTTTGCACTGTTATGGCAAGAAACGTGCGTTTCGCGCACCGAATCGGCGCTTTTGCTCCGTTTTGGCAAGAAACGTGCGTTTCGTGCACCAAATCGCTACCTTTGCGCAGTTTTAACGCTAAACGTGCGTTTCGTGCACCGAAACGCCGCTTTTGCAGTGAAACGTGCGTTTCGCGCACCGCATCGCCGCTTTTGCTCCGTTTTGGCAAGAAACGTATGATTCGTGCACCAAATCGCTGCTTCTGCACAGTTTTGGCGCTAAACGTGAGTTTCGTGCACCAAAACGCTGCTTCTGCACAGTTTTGACGCTAAACGTGCGTTTCGTGCACCAAAACGCCGCTTTTGCAACGAAACGTACGTTTCGCGCACCGAATCGCAGCTTTTGCACTGTTATGGCAAGAAACGTGCGTTTCGCGCACCGAATCGGCGCTTTTGCTCCGTTTTGGCAAGAAACGTGCGTTTCGTGCACCAAATCGCTACCTTTGCGCAGTTTTAACGCTAAACGTGCGTTTCGTGCACCGAAACGCCGCTTTTGCAGTGAAACGTGCGTTTCGCGCACCGCATCGCCGCTTTTGCTCCGTTTTGGCAAGAAACGTATGATTCGTGCACCAAATCGCTGCTTCTGCACAGTTTTGGCGCTAAACGTGAGTTTCGTGCACCAAAACGCTGCTTCTGCACAGTTTTGACGCTAAACGTGCGTTTTGTGCACCAAAACGCCGCTTGTGCAGCGAAACGTGCGTTTCGCACACCGAATCGCCGCTCTTGCTCCGTTTTGGCAAGAAACGTGCGTTTCGTGCACCAAATCGTTGCCTTTGCACAGTCTTGACGCTAAACGTGCGTTTCGTGCACCGAAACGCCGCTTTTGCAGCGAAACGTGCGTTTAGTGCACCGAATCGCTGCTTTTGCACAGTTTTGGCGCTAAACGTGCGTTTCGTGCACCAAAACGCCGTTTTTGCCGCGAAACGTGCGTTTCGCGCACCGAATCGCAGCTTTTGCACTGTTTTGGCAAGAAACGTGCGTTTCGCGCACCGAATCGGCGCTTTTGCTCCGTTTTGGCAAGAAACGTGCGTTTCGTGCACCAAATCGCTGCTTTTGCACAGTTTTGACGCTAAACGTGCGTTTCATACACCAAAACGCCGCTTTTGCAGCGAAACGTGCGTTTGGTGCACCAAATCGCTGCTTTTGCACAGTTTTGGAGCTAAACGTGCGTTTCGTGCACCAAAACGCCGCTTTTGCAGCGAAACGTGCGTTTCGCGCACCACATCGCCGCTTTTGCTCCGTTTTGGCAAGAAACGTATGATTCGTGCACCAAATCGCTGCTTTTGCACAGTTTTGGCGCTAAACATGAGTTTCGTGCACCAAAACGCTGCTTCTGCACAGTTTTGACGCTAAACGTGCGTTTTGTGCACCAAAACGCCGCTTGTACAGCGAAACGTGCGTTTCGCGCACCGAATCGCCGCTCTTGCTCCGTTTTGGCAAGAAACGTGCGTTTCGTGCACCAAATCGCTGCCTTTGCACAGTCTTGACGCTAAACGTGCGTTTCGTGCACCGAAACGCCGCTTTTGCAGCGAAACGTGCGTTTAGTGCACCGAATCGCTGCTTTTGCACAGTTTTGGCGCTAAACGTGCGTTTCGTGCACCAAAACGCCGTTTTTGCAGCGAAACGTGCGTTTCGCGCACCGAATCGCAGCTTTTGCACTGTTTTGGCAAGAAACGTGCGTTTCGCGCACCGAATCGGCGCTTTTGCTCCGTTTTGGCAAGAAACGTGCGTTTCGTGCACCAAATCGCTGCTTTTGCACAGTTTTGACGCTAAACGTGCGTTTCATACACCAAAACGCCGCTTTTGCAGCGAAACGTGCGTTTGGTGCACCAAATCGCTGCTTTTGCACAGTTTTGGAGCTAAACGTGCGTTTCGTGCACCAAAACGCTGCTTCTGCACAGTTCTGACGCTAAACGTGCGTTTTGTGCACCAAAACGCCGCTTTTGCAGCGAAACGTGCGTTTCGCGCACCGAATTGCCGCTTTTGCTCCGTTTTGGCAAGAAACGTGCGTTTCGTGCACCAAATCGCTGCCTTTGCACAGTTTTGATGCAAAACGTGCGTTTCGTGCACCAAAACGCCGCTTTTGCAGCGTAACGTGCGTTTCGTGCACTAAATCGCTGCTTTTGCACAGTTTTGACGCTAAACGTGCGTTTCGTGCACCAAAACGCCGCTTTTGCTCCGTTTTGGCAAGAAACGTGCGTTTCGTGCACCAAATCGCTGCTTTTGCACAGTTTTGACCCTGAACGTGCGCTTCGTGCACCAAAACGCCGCTTTTGCAGCGAAACGAGCGTTTCGTGCTCCAAATCGCTGCTTCTGCACAGTTTTGGCGCTCACCGTGCGTTTCGTGCACCAAATCGCTGCTTTTGCACAGTTTTGGCGCTAAACGTGCGTTTGGTGCACCAAAACGCCGTTTTTGCAGCGAAACGTGCGTTTCGCGCACAGAATCGCAGCTTTTGCACTGTTTTGGCAAGAAACGTGCGTTTCGCGCACCGAATCGCCGCTTTTGCACTGTTTTGGCAAGAAACGTGCGTTTCGTGCACCAAATCGTTGCTTTTGCACAGTTTTGACTCTGAACGTGCGCTTCGTGCACCAAAACGCCGCTTTTGCAGCGTAACGTGCGTTTCGTGCACTAAATCGCTGCTTTTGCACAGTTTTGACGCTAAACGTGCGTTTCGTGCACCAAAACGCCGCTTTTGCAGCGAAACGTGCGTTTCGTGCACCAAATCGCTGCTTCTGCACAGTTTTGGCGCTCACCGTGCGTTTCGTGCACCAAAACGCCGCTTTTGCAGCGTAACGTGCGTTTCGTGCACCAAATCGCTGCTTTTGCACAGTTTTGACGCTAAACAGGCGTTTTGTGCACCAAAACGCTGCTTTTGCAACGAAACGTGCGTTTCGCGCACCAAAACGCCGTTTTTGCAGCGAAACGTGCGTTTCGCGCACAGAATCGCAGCTTTTGCACTGTTTTGGCAAGAAACGTGCGTTTCGCGCACCGAATCGCCGCTTTTGCACTGTTTTGGCAAGAAACGTGCGTTTCGCGCACCGAATCGGCGCTTTTGCTCCGTTTTGGCAAGAACCGTGCGTTTCGTGCACCAAAACGCCGCTTTTGCACAGTTTTGACGCTAAACGTGCGTTTCGTGCACCAAAACGCCGCTTTTGCACAGTTTTGACGCTAAACATGCGTTTCGTGCTCCGAATCGCCGCTTTTGCTCCGTTTTGGCAAGAAATGTGCGTTTCGTGCACCAAATCGTTGCTTTTGCACAGTTTTGACTCTGAACGTGCGCTTCGTGCACCAAAACGCCGCTTTTGCAGCGAAACGTGCGTTTCGTGCTCCAAATCGCTGCTTTTGCACAGTTTTGACTCTGAACGTGCGCTTCGTGCACCAAAACGCCGCTTTTGCAGCGAAACGTGCGTTTCGTGCACCAAATCGTTGCTTCTGCACAGTTTTGGCGCTAAACGTGCGTTTTGTGCACCAAAACGCCGCTTTTGCAGCGAAACATGCGTTTCGCGCACCGAATCGCCACTCTTGCTCCGTTTTGGCAAGAAACGTGCGTTTCGTGCACCAAATCGCTGCCTTTGCACAGTTTTGATGCAAAACGTGCGTTTCGTGCACCAAAACGCCGCTTTTGCAGCGTAACGTGCGTTTCGTGCACCAAATCGCTGCTTTTGCACAGTTTTGACGCTAAACAGGCGTTTTGTGCACCAAAACGCTGCTTTTGCAACGAAACGTGCGTTTCGCGCACCGAAACGCCGCTTTTGCTCCGTTTTGGCAAGAAACGTGCGTTTCGCGCACCGAATCGCCGCTTTTGCTCCGTTTTGGCAAGAAACGTGCGTTTCGCGCACCAAATCGTAGCTTTTGCACAATTTTGACGCTAAACGTGCGTTTCGTGCACCAAATCGCCGCTTTTGCAGCGAAACGTGCGTTTCGCGCACCGAATCGCCACTCTTGCTCCGTTTTGGCAAGAAACGTGCGTTTCGTGCACCAAATCGCTGCCTTTGCGCAGTTTTAACGCTAAACGTGCGTTTCGTGCACCGAAATACCGCTTTTGCAGCGAAACGTGCGTTTGGTGCACCGAATCGCTGCTTTTGCACAGTTTTGGCGCTAAACGTGCGTTTCGTGCACCAAAACGCCACCTTTGCAGCGTAACGTGCGTTTCGTGCACCAAATCGCTGCTTTTGCACAGTTTTGACGCTAAACAGGCGTTTGGTGCACCAAAACGCTGCTCTTGCAACGAAACGTGCGTTTCGCGCACCGAATCGCCGCTTTTGCTCCGTTTTGGCACGAAACGTGCGTTTCGCGCACCAAATCGCCGCTTTTGCACAATTTTGACGCTAAACGTGCGTTTCGTGCACCAAAACGCCACTTTTGCAACGAAACGTACGTTTCGCGCACCGAATCGCAGCTTTTGCACTGTTATGGCAAGAAACGTGCGTTTCGCGCACCGAATCGGCGCTTTTGCTCCGTTTTGGCAAGAAACGTGCGTTTCGTGCACCAAATCGCTACCTTTGCGCAGTTTTAACGCTAAACGTGCGTTTCGTGCACCGAAACGCCGCTTTTGCAGTGAAACGTGCGTTTCGCGCACCGCATCGCCGCTTTTGCTCCGTTTTGGCAAGAAACGTATGATTCGTGCACCAAATCGCTGCTTCTGCACAGTTTTGGCGCTAAACGTGAGTTTCGTGCACCAAAACGCTGCTTCTGCACAGTTTTGACGCTAAACGTGCGTTTTGTGCACCAAAACGCCGCTTGTGCAGCGAAACGTGCGTTTCGTGCACCTAATCGCTGCTTGTGCACGGTTTTGACGCTAAACGTGCGTTCCGTGCACCAAACCGCCGCTTTTGCAGCGAAACGTGCGTTTCGTGCACCAAATCGCTGCTTTTGCACAGTTTTGGCGCTAAACGTGCGTTCCGTGCACCAAAACGCCGCTTTTGCAGCGAAACGTGCGTTTCGCGCACTGCATCGCCGCTTTTGCTCCGTTTTGGCAAGAAACGTACGATTCGTGCACCAAATCGGCGCTTTTGCTCCGTTTTGGCAAGAAACGTGCGTTTTGTGCACCTAATCGCTGCTTGTGCACGGTTTTGACGCTAAACGTGCGTTCCGTGCACCAAACCGCCGATTTTGCAGCGAAACGTGCGTTTCGTGCACCAAATCGCTGCTTTTGCACAGTTTTGGCGCTAAACGTGCGTTCCGTGCACCAAAACGCCGCTTTTGCAGCGAAACGTGCGTTTCGCGCACCGAATCGGCGCTTTTGCTCCGTTTTGGCAAGAAACGTGCGTTTCGTTCATCAAATCGCTGCTTTTGCACAGTTTTGACGCTAAACGTGCGTTTCGTGCACCGAAACGCCGCTTTTTCAGCGAAACGGGCGTTTCGTGCACCGAAACGCAGCTTTTGCAGCGAAACGGGCGTTTCGTGCACCAAATCGCTGCTTTTGCACAGTTTTGGCGCTAAACGTGCGTTTCGCTCACCGAATCGCCGCTTTTGCTCCGTTTTGGCAAGAAACGTACGATTCGTGCACCAAATCGGCGCTTTTGCTCCGTTTTGGCAAGAAACGTGCGTTTCGTGCACCTAATCGCTGCCTTTGCACAGTTTTGACGCTAAACGTGCGTTTCGTGCACCGAAACGCCGCTTTTGCAGCGAAACGTGCGTTTCGTGCACCAAATCGCTGCTTTTGCACAGTTTTGGCGCTAAACGTGCGTTTCGTTCACCGAATCGCCGCTTTTGCTCCGTTCTGGCAAGAAACGTGCGTTTCGTTCACCAAATCGCTGCTTTTGCACAGTTTTGACGCTAAACGTGCGTTTCGTGCGCCGAAACGCCGCTTTTGCAGCGAAACGGGCGTTTCGTGCACCAAATCGCTGCTTTTGCACAGTTTTGGCGCTAAACGTGCGTTTCGTTCACCGAATCGCCGCTTTTGCTCCGTTTAGGCAAGAAACGTACGATTCGTGCACCAAATCGCTGCTTCTGCACAGTTTTGGCGCTGAACGTGCGTCTCGTGCACCAAAACGCTGCTTCTGCACAGTTTTGACGGTAAACGTGCGTTTTGTGCACCAAAACGCCGCTTTTGCAGCGAAACGTGCGTTTCGCGCACCGAATCGCCGCTCTTGCTCCGTTTTGGCAAGAAACGTGCGTTTCGTGCACCAAATCGCTGCCTTTGCACAGTTTTGACGCTAAACGTGCGTTTCGTGCACCGAAACGCCGCTTTTGCAGCGAAACGTACGTTTCGCGCACTGCATCGCCGCTTTTGCTCCGTGTTGGCAAGAAACGTACGATTCGTGCACCAAATCGGCGCTTTTGCTCCGTTTTGGCAAGAAACGTGCGTTTCGTGCACCTAATCGCTGCTTGTGCACGGTTTTGACGCTGAACGTGCGTTCCGTGCACCAAAACGCCGCTTTTGCAGCGAAACGTGCGTTTCGTGCACCAAATCACTGCTTTTGCACAGTTTTGGCGCTAAACGTGCGTTCCGTGCACCAAAACGCCGCTTTTGCAGCGAAACGTGCGTTTCGTGCACCAAATCGCTGCTTCTGCACAGTTTTGGCAAGAAACGTGCGTTTCGTGCACCAAATCGCTGCCTTTGCACAGTTTTGACGCTAAACGTGCGTTTCGTGCACCGAAACGCCGCTTTTGCAAGCGAAACGTGCGTTTCGCGCACTGCATCGCCGCTTTTGCTCCGTTTTGGCAAGAAACGTACGATTCGTGCACCAAATCGGCGCTTTTGCTCCGTTTTGGCAAGAAACGTGCGTTTCGTGCACCTAATCGCTGCTTGTGCACGGTTTTGACGCTAAACGTGCGTTCCGTGCACCAAACCGCCGCTTTTGCAGCGAAACGTGCGTTTCGTGCACCAAATCGCTGCTTTTGCACAGTTTTGGCGCTAAACGTGCGTTCCGTGCACCAAAACGCCGCTTTTGCAGCGAAACGGGCGTTTCGTGCACCAAATCGCTGCTTTTGCACAGTTTTGGCGCTAAACGTGCGTTTCGTTCACCGAATCGCCGCTTTTGCTCCGTTTTGGCAAGAAACGTACGATTCGTGCACCAAATCGCTGCTTTTGCACAGTTTTGACGCTAAACGTGCGTTTCGTGCACCGAAACGCCGCTTTTTCAGCGAAACGGGCGTTTCGTGCACCAAATCGCTGCTTTTGCACAGTTTTGGCGCTAAACGTGCGTTTCGTTCACCGAATCGCCGCTTTTGCTCCGTTTTGGCAAGAAACGTACGATTCGTGCACCAAATCGGCGCTTTTGCTCCGTTTTGGCAAGAAAGGTGCGTTTCGTGCACCTAATCGCTGCCTTTGCACAGTTTTGACGCTAAACGTGCGTTTCGTGCACCGAAACGCCGCTTTTGCAGCGAAACGTGCGTTTCGTGCACCAAATCGCTGCTTTTGCACAGTTTTGGCGCTAAACGTGCGTTTCGTTCACCGAATCGCCGCTTTTGCTCCGTTCTGGCAAGAAACGTGCGTTTCGTTCACCAAATCGCTGCTTTTGCACAGTTTTGACGCTAAACGTGCGTTTCGTGCACCGAAACGCAGCTTTTGCAGCAAAACGGGCGTTTCGTGCACCAAATCGCTGCTTTTGCACAGTTTTGGCGCTAAACGTGCGTTTCGTTCACCGAATCGCCGCTTTTGCTCCGTTTTGGCAAGAAACGTACGATTCGTGCACCAAATCGGCGCTTTTGCTCCGTTTTGGCAAGAAACGTGCGTTTCGTGCACCTAATCGCTGCTTGTGCACGGTTTTGACGCTAAACGTGCGTTCCGTGCACCAAACCGCCGATTTTGCAGCGAAACGTGCGTTTCGTGCACCAAATCGCTGCTTTTGCACAGTTTTGGCGCTAAACGTGCGTTCCGTGCACCAAAACGCCGCTTTTGCAGCGAAACGTGCGTTTCGCGCACCGAATCGGCGCTTTTGCTCCGTTTTGGCAAGAAACGTGCGTTTCGTTCACCAAATCGCTGCTTTTGCACAGTTTTGACGCTAAACGTGCGTTTCGTGCGCCGAAACGCCGCTTTTGCAGAGAAACGGGCGTTTCGTGCACCAAATCGCTGCTTTTGCACAGTTTTGGCGCTAAACGTGCGTTTCGTTCACCGAATCGCCGCTTTTGCTCCGTTTAGGCAAGAAACGTACGATTCGTGCACCAAATCGCTGCTTCTGCACAGTTTTGGCGCTGAACGTGCGTCTCGTGCACCAAAACGCTGCTTCTGCACAGTTTTGACGCTAAACGTGCGTTTTGTGCACCAAAACGCCGCTTTTGCAGCGATACGTGCGTTTCGCGCACCGAATCGCCGCTCTTGCTCCGTTTTGGCAAGAAACGTGCGTTTTGTGCACCAAATCGCTGCCTTTGCACAGTTTTGACGCTAAACGTGCGATTCGTGCACCAAATCGGCGCTTTTGCTCCGTTTTGGCAAGAAACGTGCGTTTCGTTCACCAAATCGCTGCTTTTGCACAGTTTTGACGCTAAACGTGCGTTTCGTGCACCGACACGCCGCTTTTGCAGCGAAACGGGCGTTTCGTGCACCAAATCGCTGCTTTTGCACAGTTTTGGCGCTAAACGTGCGTTTCGTTCACCGAATCGCCGCTTTTGCTCCGTTTAGGCAAGAAACGTACGATTCGTGCACCAAATCGCTGCTTCTGCACAGTTTTGGCGCTAAACGTGCGTCTCGTGCACCAAAACGCTGCTTCTGCACAGTTTTGACGCTAAACGTGCGTTTCGTGCACCGAAACGCCGCTTTTGCAGCGAAACGTGCGTTTCGCGCACTGCATCGCCGCTTTTTCTCCGTTTTGGCAAGAAACGTACGATTCGTGCACCAAATCGGCGCTTTTGCTCCGTTTTGGCAAGAAACGTGCGTTTCGTGCACCTAATCGCTGCTTGCGCACGGTTTTGACGCTAAACGTGCGTTCCGTGCACCAAAACGCCGCTTTTGCAGCGAAACGTGCGTTTCGTGCACCAAATCGCTGCTTTTGCACAGTTTTGGCGCTAAACGTGCGTTCCGTGCACCAAAACGCCGCTTTTGCAGCGAAACGTGCGTTTCGTGTACCAAATAGCTGCTTGTGCACGGTTTTGACGCTAAACGTGCATTCCGTGCACCAAACCGCCGCTTTTGCAGCGAAACGTGCGTTTCGTGCACCAAATCGCTGCTTTTGCACAGTTTTGGCGCTAAACGTGCGTTTCGTGCACCAAAACGCCGCTTTTGCAGCGAAACGTGCGTTTGGTGCACCGAATCGCTGCTTTTGCACAGTTTTGGCGCTAAACGCGCGTTTCGTGCACCAAAACGCCGCTTTTGCAGAGAAACGTGCGTTTCGCGCACCGAATCGCAGCTTTTGCTCCGTTTTGGCAAGAAACGTGCGTTTCGTGCACCAAATTGCTGCTTTTGCACAGTTTTGACTCTAAACGTGCGCTTCGTGCACCAAATCGCTGCTTTTGCACAGTTTTGACGTTAAACGTGCGTTTCGTGCACCAAAACGCTGCGTTAGCACAGTTTTGACGATAAACGTGCGTTTCGTGCACCAAAACGCCGCTTATGCAGCGAAACGTGCGTTTCGTGCACCAAATCGCTGCTTTTGCACAGTTTTGACGCTAAACGTGCGTTTTGTGCACCAAGAGGCCGCTTTTGCAGCGAAACGTGCGTTTCACGCACCGAATCGCCGCTTTTGCTCCGTTTTGGCGAGAAACGTGCGTTTCGTGCACCAAATCGCTGCTTTTGCACAGTTTTGACGCAAAACGTGCGTTTCGTGCGCCAAAACGCCGCTTTTGCAGCGAAACGTGCGTTTCAAGCACCGAATCGCCGCTTTTGCATAGTTTTGACGCAAAACGTGCGTTTCGTGCACCAAATCGCTGCTTTTGCACAGTTTCGGCGCTAAACGTGCGTTTCGTGCACCAAAACGCCGCTTATGCAGCGAAACGTGCGTTTCGTGCACCAAAACGCTGCTTTTGCACAGTTTTGACGCAAAACGTGCGTTTCGTGCGCCAAATCGCTGCTTTTGCACAATTTTGACGCAAAACGTGCGTTTCGTGCACCAAAGCGCCGCTTTTGCAGCGAAACGTGCGTTTCGTGCACCAAATCGCTGCTTTCGCACAGTTGTGACGCAAAACGTGCGTTTCGTGCGCCAAAACGCCGCTTTTGCAGCCAAACGTGCGTTTCGCGGACCGTATCGGCGCTTTTGCTCCGTTTTGGCAAGAAACGTTCGTTTCGCGCCCCAAATCTCTGCTTTTGCACTGTTTTGACGCTTAACGTGCGTTTCATGCACCAAAACGCCGCTTTTGCAGCGAAACGTGCGTTTCGCGCACCGAATCGCAGCTTTTGCACTGTTTTGGCAAGAAACGTGCGTTTCGCGCACCAAATTGCTGCTTTTGCACAGTTTTGACTCTAAACGTGCGCTTCGTCCACCAAATCGCTGCTTTTGCACAGTTTTGACGCAAAATGTGCGTTTCGTGCGCCAAAACGCCGCTTTTGCAGCGAAACGTGCGTTTCGTGCACTAAATCGCTGCTTTTGCACAGTTTTGACGCTAAACGTGCGTTTCGTGCACCAAAACGCCGCTTTTGCAGCGAAACGTGCGTTTGGAGCACCAAATCGCTGCTTTTGCACAGTTTTGGCGCTAAACGTGCGTTTCGTGCACCAAAACGCCGTTTTTGCAGCGAAACGTGCGTTTCGCGCACAGAATCGCAGCTTTTGCACTGTTTTGGCAAGAAACGTGCGTTTCGCGCACCGAATCGCCGCTTTTGCACTGTTTTGGCAAGAAACGTGCGTTTCGCGCACCGAATCGGCGCTTTTGCTCCGTTTTGGCAAGAAACGTGCGTTTCGTGCACCAAAACGCCGCTTTTGCACAGTTTTGACGCTAAACGTGCGTTTCGTGCACCAAAACGCCCCTTTTGCACAGTTTTGACGCTAAACGTGCGTTTCGTGCACCAAAACGCCCCTTTTGCACAGTTTTGACGCTGAACGTGCGTTTCGTGCACCGAATCGCCGCTTTTGCTCCGTTTTGGCAAGAAACGTGCGTTTCGTGCACCAAATCGTTGCTTTTGCACAGTTTTGACGCTAAACGTGCGTTTCGTGCACCAAAACGCCCCTTTTGCACAGTTTTGACGCTAAACATGAGTTTCGTGCACCAAAACGCTGCTTCTGCACAGTTTTGACGCTAAACGTGCGTTTTGTGCACCAAAACGCCGCTTGTGCAGCGAAACGTGCGTTTCGCGCACCGAATCGCCGCTCTTGCTCCGTTTTGGCAAGAAACGTGCGTTTCGTGCACCAAATCGCTGCCTTTGCACAGTCTTGACGCTAAACGCGCGTTTCGTGCACCGAAACGCCGCTTTTGCAGCGAAACGTGCGTTTAGTGCACCGAATCGCTGCTTTTGCACAGTTTTGGCGCTAAACGTGCGTTTCGTGCACCAAAACGCCGTTTTTGCAGCGAAACGTGCGTTTCGCGCACCGAATCGCAGCTTTTGCACTGTTTTGGCAAGAAACGTGCGTTTCGCGCACCGAATCGGCGCTTTTGCTCCGTTTTGGCAAGAAACGTGCGTTTCGTGCACCAAATCGCTGCTTTTGCACAGTTTTGACGCTAAACTTGAGTTTCGTGCACCAAAACGCCGCTTTTGCAGCGAA
This sequence comes from Stelis phaeoptera, assembly GCA_943735885.1. Lineage (NCBI taxonomy): Eukaryota > Metazoa > Arthropoda > Insecta > Hymenoptera > Megachilidae > Stelis > Stelis phaeoptera. The sequence continues at coordinate 987,084 of CALSEM010000043.1, read as the reverse complement.
ACGTGCGTTTCGTGCACTAAATCGCTGCTTTTGCACAGTTTTGACGCTAAACGTGCGTTTCGTGCACCAAAACGCCGCTTTTGCAGCGAAACGTGCGTTTGGAGCACCAAATCGCTGCTTTTGCACAGTTTTGGCGCTAAACGTGCGTTTCGTGCACCAAAACGCCGTTTTTGCAGCGAAACGTGCGTTTCGCGCACAGAATCGCAGCTTTTGCACTGTTTTGGCAAGAAACGTGCGTTTCGCGCATCGAATCGCCGCTTTTGCACTGTTTTGGCAAGAAACGTGCGTTTCGCGCACCGAATCGGCGCTTTTGCTCCGTTTTGGCAAGAAACGTGCGTTTCGTGCACCAAAACGCCGCTTTTGCACAGTTTTGACGCTAAACGTGCGTTTCGTGCACCAAAACGCCCCTTTTGCACAGTTTTGACGCTGAACGTGCGTTTCGTGCACCGAATCGCCGCTTTTGCTCCGTTTTGGCAAGAAACGTGCGTTTCGTGCACCAAATCGTTGCTTTTGCACAGTTTTGACGCTAAACGTGCGTTTCGTGCACCAAAACGCCGCTTTTGCAACGAAACGTACGTTTCGCGCACCGAATCGCAGCTTTTGCACTGTTTTGTCAAGAGACGTGCGTTTCGCGCACCGAATCGGCGCTTTTGCTCCGTTTTGGCAAGAAACGTGCGTTTCGTGCACCAAATCGCTGCTTTTGCACAGTTTTGACGCTAAACGTGCGTTTCATACACCAAAACGCCGCTTTTGCAGCGAAACGTGCGTTTGGTGCACCAAATCGCTGCTTTTGCACAGTTTTGGCGCTAAACGTGCGTTCCGTGCACCAAAACGCCGCTTTTGCAGCGAAACGTGCGTTTCGTGTACCAAATAGCTGCTTGTGCACGGTTTTGACGCTAAACGTGCATTCCGTGCACCAAACCGCCGCTTTTGCAGCGAAACGTGCGTTTCGTGCACCAAATCGCTGCTTTTGCACAGTTTTGGCGCTAAACGTGCGTTTCGTGCACCAAAACGCCGCTTTTGCAGCGAAACGTGCGTTTGGTGCACCGAATCGCTGCTTTTGCACAGTTTTGGCGCTAAACGCGCGTTTCGTGCACCAAAACGCCGCTTTTGCAGAGAAACGTGCGTTTCGCGCACCGAATCGCAGCTTTTGCTCCGTTTTGGCAAGAAACGTGCGTTTCGTGCACCAAATTGCTGCTTTTGCACAGTTTTGACTCTAAACGTGCGCTTCGTGCACCAAATCGCTGCTTTTGCACAGTTTTGACGTTAAACGTGCGTTTCGTGCACCAAAACGCTGCGTTAGCACAGTTTTGACGATAAACGTGCGTTTCGTGCACCAAAACGCCGCTTATGCAGCGAAACGTGCGTTTCGTGCACCAAATCGCTGCTTTTGCACAGTTTTGACGCTAAACGTGCGTTTTGTGCACCAAGAGGCCGCTTTTGCAGCGAAACGTGCGTTTCACGCACCGAATCGCCGCTTTTGCTCCGTTTTGGCGAGAAACGTGCGTTTCGTGCACCAAATCGCTGCTTTTGCACAGTTTTGACGCAAAACGTGCGTTTCGTGCGCCAAAACGCCGCTTTTGCAGCGAAACGTGCGTTTCAAGCACCGAATCGCCGCTTTTGCATAGTTTTGACGCAAAACGTGCGTTTCGTGCACCAAATCGCTGCTTTTGCACAGTTTCGGCGCTAAACGTGCGTTTCGTGCACCAAAACGCCGCTTATGCAGCGAAACGTGCGTTTCGTGCACCAAAACGCTGCTTTTGCACAGTTTTGACGCAAAACGTGCGTTTCGTGCGCCAAATCGCTGCTTTTGCACAATTTTGACGCAAAACGTGCGTTTCGTGCACCAAAGCGCCGCTTTTGCAGCGAAACGTGCGTTTCGTGCACCAAATCGCTGCTTTCGCACAGTTGTGACGCAAAACGTGCGTTTCGTGCGCCAAAACGCCGCTTTTGCAGCCAAACGTGCGTTTCGCGGACCGTATCGGCGCTTTTGCTCCGTTTTGGCAAGAAACGTTCGTTTCGCGCCCCAAATCTCTGCTTTTGCACTGTTTTGACGCTTAACGTGCGTTTCATGCACCAAAACGCCGCTTTTGCAGCGAAACGTGCGTTTCGCGCACCGAATCGCAGCTTTTGCACTGTTTTGGCAAGAAACGTGCGTTTCGCGCACCAAATTGCTGCTTTTGCACAGTTTTGACTCTAAACGTGCGCTTCGTCCACCAAATCGCTGCTTTTGCACAGTTTTGACGCAAAATGTGCGTTTCGTGCGCCAAAACGCCGCTTTTGCAGCGAAACGTGCGTTTCGTGCACTAAATCGCTGCTTTTGCACAGTTTTGACGCTAAACGTGCGTTTCGTGCACCAAAACGCCGCTTTTGCAGCGAAACGTGCGTTTGGAGCACCAAATCGCTGCTTTTGCACAGTTTTGGCGCTAAACGTGCGTTTCGTGCACCAAAACGCCGTTTTTGCAGCGAAACGTGCGTTTCGCGCACAGAATCGCAGCTTTTGCACTGTTTTGGCAAGAAACGTGCGTTTCGCGCACCGAATCGCCGCTTTTGCACTGTTTTGGCAAGAAACGTGCGTTTCGCGCACCGAATCGGCGCTTTTGCTCCGTTTTGGCAAGAAACGTGCGTTTCGTGCACCAAAACGCCGCTTTTGCACAGTTTTGACGCTAAACGTGCGTTTCGTGCACCAAAACGCCCCTTTTGCACAGTTTTGACGCTAAACGTGCGTTTCGTGCACCAAAACGCCCCTTTTGCACAGTTTTGACGCTGAACGTGCGTTTCGTGCACCGAATCGCCGCTTTTGCTCCGTTTTGGCAAGAAACGTGCGTTTCGTGCACCAAATCGTTGCTTTTGCACAGTTTTGACGCTAAACGTGCGTTTCGTGCACCAAAACGCCCCTTTTGCACAGTTTTGACGCTAAACATGAGTTTCGTGCACCAAAACGCTGCTTCTGCACAGTTTTGACGCTAAACGTGCGTTTTGTGCACCAAAACGCCGCTTGTGCAGCGAAACGTGCGTTTCGCGCACCGAATCGCCGCTCTTGCTCCGTTTTGGCAAGAAACGTGCGTTTCGTGCACCAAATCGCTGCCTTTGCACAGTCTTGACGCTAAACGCGCGTTTCGTGCACCGAAACGCCGCTTTTGCAGCGAAACGTGCGTTTAGTGCACCGAATCGCTGCTTTTGCACAGTTTTGGCGCTAAACGTGCGTTTCGTGCACCAAAACGCCGTTTTTGCAGCGAAACGTGCGTTTCGCGCACCGAATCGCAGCTTTTGCACTGTTTTGGCAAGAAACGTGCGTTTCGCGCACCGAATCGGCGCTTTTGCTCCGTTTTGGCAAGAAACGTGCGTTTCGTGCACCAAATCGCTGCTTTTGCACAGTTTTGACGCTAAACTTGAGTTTCGTGCACCAAAACGCCGCTTTTGCAGCGAAACGTGCGTTTCGTGCACTAAATCGCTGCTTTTGCACAGTTTTGACGCTAAACGTGCGTTTCGTGCACCAAAACGCCGCTTTTGCAGCGAAACGTGCGTTTGGAGCACCAAATCGCTGCTTTTGCACAGTTTTGGCGCTAAACGTGCGTTTCGTGCACCAAAACGCCGTTTTTGCAGCGAAACGTGCGTTTCGCGCACAGAATCGCAGCTTTTGCACTGTTTTGGCAAGAAACGTGCGTTTCGCGCATCGAATCGCCGCTTTTGCACTGTTTTGGCAAGAAACGTGCGTTTCGCGCACCGAATCGGCGCTTTTGCTCCGTTTTGGCAAGAAACGTGCGTTTCGTGCACCAAAACGCCGCTTTTGCACAGTTTTGACGCTAAACGTGCGTTTCGTGCACCAAAACGCCCCTTTTGCACAGTTTTGACGCTGAACGTGCGTTTCGTGCACCGAATCGCCGCTTTTGCTCCGTTTTGGCAAGAAACGTGCGTTTCGTGCACCAAATCGTTGCTTTTGCACAGTTTTGACGCTAAACGTGCGTTTCGTGCACCAAAACGCCGCTTTTGCAACGAAACGTACGTTTCGCGCACCGAATCGCAGCTTTTGCACTGTTTTGTCAAGAAACGTGCGTTTCGCGCACCGAATCGGCGCTTTTGCTCCGTTTTGGCAAGAAACGTGCGTTTCGTGCACCAAATCGCTGCTTTTGCACAGTTTTGACGCTAAACGTGCGTTTCATACACCAAAACGCCGCTTTTGCAGCGAAACGTGCGTTTGGTGCACCAAATCGCTGCTTTTGCACAGTTTTGGAGCTAAACGTGCGTTTCGTGCACCAAAACGCCGCTTTTGCAGCGAAACGTGCGTTTCGCGCACCACATCGCCGCTTTTGCTCCGTTTTGGCAAGAAACGTATGATTCGTGCACCAAATCGCTGCTTTTGCACAGTTTTGGCGCTAAACATGAGTTTCGTGCACCAAAACGCTGCTTCTGCACAGTTTTGACGCTAAACGTGCGTTTTGTGCACCAAACCGCCGCTTGTGCAGCGAAACGTGCGTTTCGCGCACCGAATTGCCGCTCTTGCTCCGTTTTGGCAAGAAACGTGCGTTTCGTGCACCAAATCGCTGCCTTTGCACAGTCTTCACGCTAAACGTGCGTTTCGTGCACCGAAACGCCGCTTTTGCAGCGAAACGTGCGTTTAGTGCACCGAATCGCTGCTTTTGCACAGTTTTGGCGCTAAACGTGCGTTTCGTGCACCAAAACGCCGTTTTTGCAGCGAAACGTGTGTTTCGCGCACCAAATCGCTGCTTTTGCACAGTTTTGACGCTAAACGTGCGTTTCGTGCACCAAAACGCCGCTTTTGCAACGAAACGTACGTTTCGCGCACCGAATCGCAGCTTTTGCACTGTTTTGGCAAGAAACGTGCGTTTCGCGCACCGAATCGGCGCTTTTGCTCCGTTTTGGCAAGAAACGTGCGTTTCGTGCACCAAATCGCTGCTTTTGCACAGTTTTGACGCTAAACGTGCGTTTCATACACCAAAACGCCGCTTTTGCAGCGAAACGTGCGTTTGGTGCACCAAATCGCTGCTTTTGCACAGTTTTGGAGCTAAACGTGCGTTTCGTGCACCAAAACGCCGCTTTTGCAGCGAAACGTGCGTTTCGCGCACCACATCGCCGCTTTTGCTCCGTTTTGGCAAGAAACGTATGATTCGTGCACCAAATCGCTGCTTTTGCACAGTTTTGGCGCTAAACATGAGTTTCGTGCACCAAAACGCTGCTTCTGCACAGTTTTGACGCTAAACGTGCGTTTTGTGCACCAAAACGCCGCTTGTGCAGCGAAACGTGCGTTTCGCGCACCGAATCGCCGCTCTTGCTCCGTTTTGGCAAGAAACGTGCGTTTCGTGCACCAAATCGCTGCCTTTGCACAGTCTTGACGCTAAACGTGCGTTTCGTGCACCGAAACGCCGCTTTTGCAGCGAAACGTGCGTTTAGTGCACCGAATCGCTGCTTTTGCACAGTTTTGGCTCTAAACGTGCGTTTCGTGCACCAAAACGCCGTTTTTGCAGCAAAACGTGTGTTTCGCGCACCAAATCGCTGCTTTTGCACAGTTTTGACGCTAAACGTGCGTTTCGTGCACCAAAACGCCGCTTTTGCAACGAAACGTACGTTTCGCGCACCGAATCGCAGCTTTTGCACTGTTTTGGCAAGAAACGTGCGTTTCGCGCACCGAATCGGCGCTTTTGCTCCGTTTTGGCAAGAAACGTGCGTTTCGTGCACCAAATCGCTGCTTTTGCACAGTTTTGACGCTAAACGTGCGTTTCATACACCAAAACGCCGCTTTTGCAGCGAAACGTGCGTTTGGTGCACCAAATCGCTGCTTTTGCACAGTTTTGGAGCTAAACGTGCGTTTCGCTCACCGAATCGGCGCTTTTGCTCCGTTTTGGCAAGAAACGTGCGTTTCGTGCACCTAATCGCTGCTTGTGCACGGTTTCGACGCTAAACGTGCGCTCCGTGCACCAAAACGCCGCTTTTGCAGCGAAACGTGCGTTTCGCGCACAGAATCGCAGCTTTTGCACTGTGTTGGCAAGAAACATGCGTTTCGCGCACCGAATCGCCGCTTTTGCACTGTTTTGGCAAGAAACGTGCGTTTCGCGCACCGAATCGGCGCTTTTGCTCCGTTTTGGCAAGAAACGTGCGTTTCGTGCACCAAAACGCCGCTTTTGCACAGTTTTGACGCTAAACGTGCGTTTCGTGCACCAAAACGCCCCTTTTGCACAGTTTTGACGCTAAACGTGCGTTTCGTGCACCGAATCGCCGCTTTTGCTCCGTTTTGGCAAGAAACGTGCGTTTCGTGCACCAAATCGTTGCTTTTGCACAGTCTTGACTCTGAACGTGCGCTTCGTGCACCAAAACGCCGCTTTTGCAGCGAAACGTGCGTTTCGTGCACCAAATCGTTGCTTTTGCACATTTTTGACGCTAAACAGGCGTTTTGTGCACCAAAACGCTGCTTTTGCAACGAAACGTGCGTTTCGCGCACCGAATCGCAGCTTTTGCACAGTTTTGACGCTAAACGTGCGTTTCGTACACCAAAACGCCGCTTTTGCAGCGAAACGTGCGTTTGGTGCACCAAATCGCTGCTTTTGCACAGTTTTGGCGCTAAACGTGCGTTTCGTGCACCAAAACACCGCTTTTGCAGTGAAACGTGCGTTTCGCGCACCGCATCGCCGCTTTTGCTCCGTTTTGGCAAGAAACGTACGATTCGTGCACCAAATCGCTGCTTCTGCACAGTTTTGGCGCTAAACGTGCGTTTCGTGCACCAAAACGCTGCTTCTGCACAGTTTTGACGCTAAACGTGCGTTTCGTGCACCAAAACACCGTTTTTGCAGCGAAACGTGCGTTTCGCGCACAGAATCGCCGCTTTTGCACTGTTTTGGCAAGAAACGTGCGTTTCGCGCACCGAATCGGCGCTTTTGCTCCGTTTTGGCAAGAAACGTGCGTTTCGTGCACCAAATCGCTACCTTTGCGCAGTTTTAACGCTAAACGTGCGTTTCGTGCACCGAAACGCCGCTTTTGCAGTGAAACGTGCGTTTCGCGCACCGCATCGCCGCTTTTGCTCCGTTTTGGCAAGAAACGTATGATTCGTGCACCAAATCGCTGCTTCTGCACAGTTTTGGCGCTAAACGTGAGTTTCGTGCACCAAAACGCTGCTTCTGCACAGTTTTGACGCTAAACGTGCGTTTTGTGCACCAAAACGCCGCTTGTGCAGCGAAACGTGCGTTTCGCGCACCGCATCGCCGCTTTTGCTCCGTTTTGGCAAGAAACGTATGATTCGTGCACCAAATCGCTGCTTCTGCACAGTTTTGGCGCTAAACGTGAGTTTCGTGCACCAAAACGCTGCTTCTGCACAGTTTTGACGCTAAACGTGCGTTTCGTGCACCAAAACGCCGCTTTTGCAACGAAACGTACGTTTCGCGCACCGAATCGCAGCTTTTGCACTGTTATGGCAAGAAACGTGCGTTTCGCGCACCGAATCGGCGCTTTTGCTCCGTTTTGGCAAGAAACGTGCGTTTCGTGCACCAAATCGCTACCTTTGCGCAGTTTTAACGCTAAACGTGCGTTTCGTGCACCGAAACGCCGCTTTTGCAGTGAAACGTGCGTTTCGCGCACCGCATCGCCGCTTTTGCTCCGTTTTGGCAAGAAACGTATGATTCGTGCACCAAATCGCTGCTTCTGCACAGTTTTGGCGCTAAACGTGAGTTTCGTGCACCAAAACGCTGCTTCTGCACAGTTTTGACGCTAAACGTGCGTTTTGTGCACCAAAACGCCGCTTGTGCAGCGAAACGTGCGTTTCGCGCACCGAATCGCCGCTCTTGCTCCGTTTTGGCAAGAAACGTGCGTTTCGTGCACCAAATCGCTGCCTTTGCACAGTCTTGACGCTAAACGTGCGTTTCGTGCACCGAAACGCCGCTTTTGCAGCGAAACGTGCGTTTAGTGCACCGAATCGCTGCTTTTGCACAGTTTTGGCGCTAAACGTGCGTTTCGTGCACCAAAACGCCGTTTTTGCCGCGAAACGTGCGTTTCGCGCACCGAATCGCAGCTTTTGCACTGTTTTGGCAAGAAACGTGCGTTTCGCGCACCGAATCGGCGCTCTTGCTCCGTTTTGGCAAGAAACGTGCGTTTCGTGCACCAAATCGCTGCTTTTGCACAGTTTTGACGCTAAACGTGCGTTTCATACACCAAAACGCCGCTTTTGCAGCGAAACGTGCGTTTGGTGCACCAAATCGCTGCTTTTGCACAGTTTTGGAGCTAAACGTGCGTTTCGTGCACCAAAACGCCGCTTTTGCAGCGAAACGTGCGTTTCGCGCACCACATCGCCGCTTTTGCTCCGTTTTGGCAAGAAACGTATGATTCGTGCACCAAATCGCTGCTTTTGCACAGTTTTGGCGCTAAACATGAGTTTCGTGCACCAAAACGCTGCTTCTGCACAGTTTTGACGCTAAACGTGCGTTTTGTGCACCAAAACGCCGCTTGTACAGCGAAACGTGCGTTTCGCGCACCGAATCGCCGCTCTTGCTCCGTTTTGGCAAGAAACGTGCGTTTCGTGCACCAAATCGCTGCCTTTGCACAGTCTTGACGCTAAACGTGCGTTTCGTGCACCGAAGCGCCGCTTTTGCAGCGAAACGTGCGTTTAGTGCACCGAATCGCTGCTTTTGCACAGTTTTGGCGCTAAACGTGCGTTTCGTGCACCAAAACGCCGTTTTTGCAGCGAAACGTGCGTTTCGCGCACCGAATCGCAGCTTTTGCACTGTTTTGGCAAGAAACGTGCGTTTCGCGCACCGAATCGGCGCTTTTGCTCCGTTTTGGCAAGAAACGTGCGTTTCGTGCACCAAATCGCTGCTTTTGCACAGTTTTGACGCTAAACGTGCGTTTCATACACCAAAACGCCGCTTTTGCAGCGAAACGTGCGTTTGGTGCACCAAATCGCTGCTTTTGCACAGTTTTGGAGCTAAACGTGCGTTTCGTGCACCAAAACGCCGCTTTTGCAGCGAAACGTGCGTTTCGCGCACCACATCGCCGCTTTTGCTCCGTTTTGGCAAGAAACGTATGATTCGTGCACCAAATCGCTGCTTTTGCACAGTTTTGGCGCTAAACATGAGTTTCGTGCACCAAAACGCTGCTTCTGCACAGTTTTGACGCTAAACGTGCGTTTTGTGCACCAAAACGCCGCTTGTACAGCGAAACGTGCGTTTCGCGCACCGAATCGCCGCTCTTGCTCCGTTTTGGCAAGAAACGTGCGTTTCGTGCACCAAATCGCTGCCTTTGCACAGTCTTGACGCTAAACGTGCGTTTCGTGCACCGAAACGCCGCTTTTGCAGCGAAACGTGCGTTTAGTGCACCGAATCGCTGCTTTTGCACAGTTTTGGCGCTAAACGTGCGTTTCGTGCACCAAAACGCCGTTTTTGCAGCGAAACGTGCGTTTCGCGCACCGAATCGCAGCTTTTGCACTGTTTTGGCAAGAAACGTGCGTTTCGCGCACCGAATCGGCGCTTTTGCTCCGTTTTGGCAAGAAACGTGCGTTTCGTGCACCAAATCGCTGCTTTTGCACAGTTTTGACGCTAAACGTGCGTTTCATACACCAAAACGCCGCTTTTGCAGCGAAACGTGCGTTTGGTGCACCAAATCGCTGCTTTTGCACAGTTTTGGAGCTAAACGTGCGTTTCGTGCACCAAAACGCCGCTTTTGCAGCGAAACGTGCGTTTCGCGCACCACATCGCCGCTTTTGCTCCGTTTTGGCAAGAAACGTATGATTCGTGCACCAAATCGCTGCTTTTGCAGCGAAACGTGCGTTTCGCGCACAGAATCGCAGCTTTTGCACTGTTTTGGCAAGAAACGTGCGTTTCGCGCACCGAATCGCCGCTTTTGCACTGTTTTGGCAAGAAACGTGCGTTTCGCACACCGAATCTGCGCTTTTGCTCCGTTTTGGCAAGAAACGTGCGTTTCGTGCACCAAAACGCCGCTTTTGCACAGTTTTGACGCTAAACGTGCGTTTCGTGCACCAAAACGCCCCTTTCGCACAGTTTTGACGCTAAACGTGCGTTTCGTGCACCAAAACGCCCCTTTTGCACAGTTTTGACGCTAAACGTGCGTTTCGTGCACCGAATCGCCGCTTTTGCTCCGTTTTGGCAAGAAACGTGCGTTTCGTGCACCAAATCGTTGCTTTTGCACAGTCTTGACTCTGAACGTGCGCTTCGTGCACCAAAACGCCGCTTTTGCAGCGAAACGTGCGTTTCGTGCTCCAAATCGCTGCTTTTGCACAGTTTTGACTCTGAACGTGCGCTTCGTGCACCAAAACGCCGCTTTTGCAGCGAAACGTGCGTTTCGTGCACCAAATCGTTGCTTTTGCACAGTTTTGACGCTAAACGTGCGTTTCGTGCTCCAAAACGCCGCTTTTGCAGCAAAACGTGCGTTTCGCGCACCGAATCGCCGCTTTTGCTCCGTTTTGGCAAGAAACGTGCGTTTTGCGCACCGAACCGCCGCTTTTCTCCGTTTTGGCAAGAAACGTGCGTTTCGCGCACCAAATCGTAGCTTTTGCACAGTTTGGACGCTAAACGTGCGTTTCGTGCACCAAAACGCCGCTTTTGCAGCGAAACGTGCGTTTGGAGCACCAAATCGCTGCTTTTGCACAGTTTTGCCAAGAAACGTGCGTTTCGTGCACCAAAACGGCGCTTTTGCAGCGAAACGTGCGTTTCGCGCACCGAATCGGCGCTTTTGCTCCGTTTTGGCAAGAAACGTGCGTTTCGGTCACCAAATCTCTGCTTTTGCACAGTTTTGACGCTAAACGTGCGTTTCGTGCACCGAAACGCCGCTTTTGCAGCGAAACGTGAGTTTCGTGCACCAAATCGCTCCTTTTGCACAGTTTTGGCGCTAAACGTGCGTTTCGTGTACCGAATCGCCGCTTTTGCTCCGTTTTGGCAAGAAACGTACGTTTCGCGCACCGAATCGCAGCTTTTGCACTGTTATGGCAAGAAACGTGCGTTTCGCGCACCGAATCGCAGCTTTTGCACTGTTTTGGCAAGAAACGTGCGTTTCGCGCACCGAATCGGCGCTTTTGCTCTGCTTTGGCAAGAAACGTCCGTTTCGTGCACCAAATCGCTGCTTTTGCACAGTTTTGACGCTAAACTTGAGTTTCGTGCACCAAAACGCCGCTTTTGCAGCGAAACGTGCGTTTCGTGCATCAAAACGCCGCTTTTGCACAGTTTTGACGCTAAACGTGCGTTTCGTGCACCAAAACGCCGCTTTTGCACAGTTTTGACGCTAAACGTGCGTTTCGTGCACCTAATCGCCGCTTTTGCTCCGTTTTGGCAAGAAACGTGCGTTTCGCGCACCGAATCGGCGCTTTTGCTCCGTTTTGGCAAGAAACGTGCGTTTCGTGCACCAAAACGCCGCTTTTGCACAGTTTTGACGCTAAACGTGCGTTTCGTGCACCAAAACGCCGCTTTTGCAACGAAACGTACGTTTCGCGCACCGCATCGCCGCTTTTGCTCCGTTTTGGCAAGAAACGTATGATTCGTGCACCAAATCGCTGCTTCTGCACAGTTTTGGCGCTAAACGTGAGTTTCGTGCACCAAAACGCTGCTTCTGCACAGTTTTGACGCTAAACGTGCGTTTTGTGCACCAAAACGCCGCTTGTGCAGCGAAACGTGCGTTTCGCGCACCGCATCGCCGCTTTTGCTCCGTTTTGGCAAGAAACGTATGATTCGTGCACCAAATCGCTGCTTCTGCACAGTTTTGGCGCTAAACGTGAGTTTCGTGCACCAAAACGCTGCTTCTGCACAGTTTTGACGCTAAACGTGCGTTTCGTGCACCAAAACGCCGCTTTTGCAGCGAAACGTGCGTTTAGTGCACCGAATCGCTGCTTTTGCACAGTTTTGGCGCTAAACGTGCGTTTCGTGCACCAAAACGCCGTTTTTGCCGCGAAACGTGCGTTTCGCGCACCGAATCGCAGCTTTTGCACTGTTTTGGCAAGAAACGTGCGTTTCGCGCACCGAATCGGCGCTTTTGCTCCGTTTTGGCAAGAAACGTGCGTTTCGTGCACCAAATCGCTGCTTTTGCACAGTTTTGACGCTAAACGTGCGTTTCATACACCAAAACGCCGCTTTTGCAGCGAAACGTGCGTTTGGTGCACCAAATCGCTGCTTTTGCACAGTTTTGGAGCTAAACGTGCGTTTCGTGCACCAAAACGCCGCTTTTGCAGCGAAACGTGCGTTTCGCGCACCACATCGCCGCTTTTGCTCCGTTTTGGCAAGAAACGTATGATTCGTGCACCAAATCGCTGCTTTTGCACAGTTTTGGCGCTAAACATGAGTTTCGTGCACCAAAACGCTGCTTCTGCACAGTTTTGACGCTAAACGTGCGTTTTGTGCACCAAAACGCCGCTTGTACAGCGAAACGTGCGTTTCGCGCACCGAATCGCCGCTCTTGCTCCGTTTTGGCAAGAAACGTGCGTTTCGTGCACCAAATCGCTGCCTTTGCACAGTCTTGACGCTAAACGTGCGTTTCGTGCACCGAAGCGCCGCTTTTGCAGCGAAACGTGCGTTTAGTGCACCGAATCGCTGCTTTTGCACAGTTTTGGCGCTAAACGTGCGTTTCGTGCACCAAAACGCCGTTTTTGCAGCGAAACGTGCGTTTCGCGCACCGAATCGCAGCTTTTGCACTGTTTTGGCAAGAAACGTGCGTTTCGCGCACCGAATCGGCGCTTTTGCTCCGTTTTGGCAAGAAACGTGCGTTTCGTGCACCAAATCGCTGCTTTTGCACAGTTTTGACGCTAAACGTGCGTTTCATACACCAAAACGCCGCTTTTGCAGCGAAACGTGCGTTTGGTGCACCAAATCGCTGCTTTTGCACAGTTTTGGAGCTAAACGTGCGTTTCGTGCACCAAAACGCCGCTTTTGCAGCGAAACGTGCGTTTCGCGCACCACATCGCCGCTTTTGCTCCGTTTTGGCAAGAAACGTATGATTCGTGCACCAAATCGCTGCTTTTGCACAGTTTTGGCGCTAAACATGAGTTTCGTGCACCAAAACGCTGCTTCTGCACAGTTTTGACGCTAAACGTGCGTTTTGTGCACCAAAACGCCGCTTGTACAGCGAAACGTGCGTTTCGCGCACCGAATCGCCGCTCTTGCTCCGTTTTGGCAAGAAACGTGCGTTTCGTGCACCAAATCGCTGCCTTTGCACAGTCTTGACGCTAAACGTGCGTTTCGTGCACCGAAACGCCGCTTTTGCAGCGAAACGTGCGTTTAGTGCACCGAATCGCTGCTTTTGCACAGTTTTGGCGCTAAACGTGCGTTTCGTGCACCAAAACGCCGTTTTTGCAGCGAAACGTGCGTTTCGCGCACCGAATCGCAGCTTTTGCACTGTTTTGGCAAGAAACGTGCGTTTCGCGCACCGAATCGGCGCTTTTGCTCCGTTTTGGCAAGAAACGTGCGTTTCGTGCACCAAATCGCTGCTTTTGCACAGTTTTGACGCTAAACGTGCGTTTCATACACCAAAACGCCGCTTTTGCAGCGAAACGTGCGTTTGGTGCACCAAATCGCTGCTTTTGCACAGTTTTGGAGCTAAACGTGCGTTTCGTGCACCAAAACGCCGCTTTTGCAGCGAAACGTGCGTTTCGCGCACCACATCGCCGCTTTTGCTCCGTTTTGGCAAGAAACGTATGATTCGTGCACCAAATCGCTGCTTTTGCAGCGAAACGTGCGTTTCGCGCACAGAATCGCAGCTTTTGCACTGTTTTGGCAAGAAACGTGCGTTTCGCGCACCGAATCGCCGCTTTTGCACTGTTTTGGCAAGAAACGTGCGTTTCGCACACCGAATCTGCGCTTTTGCTCCGTTTTGGCAAGAAACGTGCGTTTCGTGCACCAAAACGCCGCTTTTGCACAGTTTTGACGCTAAACGTGCGTTTCGTGCACCAAAACGCCCCTTTCGCACAGTTTTGACGCTAAACGTGCGTTTCGTGCACCAAAACGCCCCTTTTGCACAGTTTTGACGCTAAACGTGCGTTTCGTGCACCGAATCGCCGCTTTTGCTCCGTTTTGGCAAGAAACGTGCGTTTCGTGCACCAAATCGTTGCTTTTGCACAGTCTTGACTCTGAACGTGCGCTTCGTGCACCAAAACGCCGCTTTTGCAGCGAAACGTGCGTTTCGTGCTCCAAATCGCTGCTTTTGCACAGTTTTGACTCTGAACGTGCGCTTCGTGCACCAAAACGCCGCTTTTGCAGCGAAACGTGCGTTTCGTGCACCAAATCGTTGCTTTTGCACAGTTTTGACGCTAAACGTGCGTTTCGTGCTCCAAAACGCCGCTTTTGCAGCAAAACGTGCGTTTCGCGCACCGAATCGCCGCTTTTGCTCCGTTTTGGCAAGAAACGTGCGTTTTGCGCACCGAACCGCCGCTTTTCTCCGTTTTGGCAAGAAACGTGCGTTTCGCGCACCAAATCGTAGCTTTTGCACAGTTTGGACGCTAAACGTGCGTTTCGTGCACCAAAACGCCGCTTTTGCAGCGAAACGTGCGTTTGGAGCACCAAATCGCTGCTTTTGCACAGTTTTGCCAAGAAACGTGCGTTTCGTGCACCAAAACGGCGCTTTTGCAGCGAAACGTGCGTTTCGCGCACCGAATCGGCGCTTTTGCTCCGTTTTGGCAAGAAACGTGCGTTTCGGTCACCAAATCTCTGCTTTTGCACAGTTTTGACGCTAAACGTGCGTTTCGTGCACCGAAACGCCGCTTTTGCAGCGAAACGTGAGTTTCGTGCACCAAATCGCTCCTTTTGCACAGTTTTGGCGCTAAACGTGCGTTTCGTGTACCGAATCGCCGCTTTTGCTCCGTTTTGGCAAGAAACGTACGTTTCGCGCACCGAATCGCAGCTTTTGCACTGTTATGGCAAGAAACGTGCGTTTCGCGCACCGAATCGCAGCTTTTGCACTGTTTTGGCAAGAAACGTGCGTTTCGCGCACCGAATCGGCGCTTTTGCTCTGCTTTGGCAAGAAACGTCCGTTTCGTACACCAAATCGCTGCTTTTGCACAGTTTTGACGCTAAACTTGAGTTTCGTGCACCAAAACGCCGCTTTTGCAGCGAAACGTGCGTTTCGTGCATCAAAACGCCGCTTTTGCACAGTTTTGACGCTAAACGTGCGTTTCGTGCACCAAAACGCCGCTTTTGCACAGTTTTGACGCTAAACGTGCGTTTCGTGCACCTAATCGCCGCTTTTGCTCCGTTTTGGCAAGAAACGTGCGTTTCGCGCACCGAATCGGCGCTTTTGCTCCGTTTTGGCAAGAAACGTGCGTTTCGTGCACCAAAACGCCGCTTTTGCACAGTTTTGACGCTAAACGTGCGTTTCGTGCACCAAAACGCCGCTTTTGCAACGAAACGTACGTTTCGCGCACCGAATCGCAGCTTTTGCACTGTTATGGCAAGAAACGTGCGTTTCGCGCACCGAATCGGCGCTTTTGCTCCGTTTTGGCAAGAAACGTACGTTTCGCGCACCGAATCGCAGCTTTTGCACTGTTATGGCAAGAAACGTGCGTTTCGCGCACCGAATCGCAGCTTTTGCACTGTTTTGGCAAGAAACGTGCGTTTCGCGCACCGAATCGGCGCTTTTGCTCTGCTTTGGCAAGAAACGTCCGTTTCGTGCACCAAATCGCTGCTTTTGCACAGTTTTGACGCTAAACTTGAGTTTCGTGCACCAAAACGCCGCTTTTGCAGCGAAACGTGCGTTTCGTGCATCAAAACGCCGCTTTTGCACAGTTTTGACGCTAAACGTGCGTTTCGTGCACCAAAACGCCGCTTTTGCACAGTTTTGACGCTAAACGTGCGTTTCGTGCACCTAATCGCCGCTTTTGCTCCGTTTTGGCAAGAAACGTGCGTTTCGCGCACCGAATCGGCGCTTTTGCTCCGTTTTGGCAAGAAACGTGCGTTTCGTGCACCAAAACGCCGCTTTTGCACAGTTTTGACGCTAAACGTGCGTTTCGTGCACCAAAACGCCGCTTTTGCAACGAAACGTACGTTTCGCGCACCGAATCGCAGCTTTTGCACTGTTTTGGCAAGAAACGTGCGTTTCGCGCACCGAATCGGCGCATTTGCTCTGCTTTGGCAAGAAACGTCCGTTTCGTGCACCAAATCGCTGCTTTTGCACAGTTTTGACGCTAAACTTGAGTTTCGTGCACCAAAACGCCGCTTTTGCAGCGAAACGTGCGTTTCGTGCATCAAAATGCCGCTTTTGCACAGTTTTGACGCTAAACGTGCGTTTCGTGCACCAAAACGCCGCTTTTGCACAGTTTTGACGCTAAACGTGCGTTTCGTGCACCGAATCGCCGCTTTTGCTCCGTTTTGGCAAGAAACGTGCGTTTCGTGCACCAAATCGCTGCTTGTGCACAGTTTTGACGCTAAACGTGCGTTTCGTGCACCAAAACGCCGCTTTTGCAGCGAAACGTGCGTTTCGTGCACCAAATCGCTGCTTCTGCACAGTTTTGGCGCTCACCGTGCGTTTCGTGCACCAAAACGCTGCTTCTGCACAGTTCTGACGCTAAACGTGCGTTTTGTGCACCAAAACGCCGCTTTTGCAGCGAAACGTGCGTTTCGCGCACCGAATTGCCGCTTTTGCTCCGTTTTGGCAAGAAACGTGCGTTTCGTGCACCAAATCGTTGCCTTTGCACAGTTTTGATGCAAAACGTGCGTTTCGTGCACCAAAACGCCGCTTTTGCAGCGTAACGTGCGTTTCGTGCACCAAATCGCTGCTTTTGCACAGTTTTGACGCTAAACAGGCGTTTTGTGCACCAAAACGCTGCTTTTGCAACGAAACGTGCGTTTCGCGCACCGAATCGCCGCTTTTGCTCCGTTTTGGCAAGAAACGTGCGTTTCGTGCACCAAATCGTTGCTTTTGCACAGTTTTGAATCTGAACGTGCGCTTCGTGCACCAAAACGCCGCTTTTGCAGCGAAACGTGCGTTTCGTGTTCCAAATCGCTGCTTTTGCACAGTTTTGACTCTGAACGTGCGCTTCGTGCACCAAAACGCCGCTTTTGCAGCGAAACGTGCGTTTCGTGCACCAAATCGTTGCTTCTGCACAGTTTTGGCGCTCACCGTGCGTTTCGTGCACCAAAACGCTGCTTCTGCACAGTTTTGACGCTAAACGTGCGTTTTGTGCACCAAAACGCCGCTTTTGCAGCGAAACGTGCGTTTCGCGCACCGAATCGCCACTCTTGCTCCGTTTTGGCAAGAAACGTGCGTTTCGTGCACCAAATCGCTGCCTTTGCACAGTTTTGATGCAAAACGTGCGTTTCGTGCACCAAAACGCCGCTTTTGCAGCGTAACGTGCGTTTCGTGCACCAAATCGCTGCTTTTGCACAGTTTTGACGCTAAACAGGCGTTTTGTGCACCAAAACGCTGCTTTTGCAACGAAACGTGCGTTTCGCGCACCGAATCGCCGCTTTTGCTCCGTTTTGGCAAGAAACGTGCGTTTCGCGCACCGAATCGCCGCTTTTGCTCCGTTTTGGCAAGAAACGTGCGTTTCGCGCACCAAATCGCCGCTTTTGCACAATTTTGACGCTAAACGTGCGTTTCGTGCACCAAAACGCCGCTTTTGCAACGAAACGTACGTTTCGCGCACCGAATCGCAGCTTTTGCACTGTTATGGCAAGAAACGTGCGTTTCGCGCACCGAATCGGCGCTTTTGCTCCGTTTTGGCAAGAAACGTGCGTTTCGTGCACCAAATCGCTAGCTTTGCGCAGTTTTAACGCTAAACGTGCGTTTCGTGCACCGAAACGCCGCTTTTGCAGTGAAACGTGCGTTTCGCGCACCGCATCGCCGCTTTTGCTCCGTTTTGGCAAGAAACGTATGATTCGTGCACCAAATCGCTGCTTTTGCACAGTTTTGACGCAAAGCGTGCGTTTCGTGCGCCAAAACGCCGCTTTTGCAGCGAAACGTGCGTTGCACGCACCGAATCGCCGCTTTTGCTCCGTTGTGGCGAGAAACGTGCGTTTCGTGCACCAAATCGCAGCTTTTGCACAGTTTTGACGCAAAACGTGCGCTTCGTGCACCGAATCGCTGCTTTTGCCCAGTTTTGACGCCAAACGTGCGTTTCGTGCACCAAAGCGCCGCTTTTGCAGCGAAACGTGCGTTTCGTGCACCAAATCGCTGCTTTTGCACAGTTTTGACGCAAAACGTGCGTTTCGTGCGCCAAGTCGCTGCTTTTGCACAGTTTTGACGCGAGACGTGCGTTTCGTGCACCAAAACGCAGCTTTTGCAACGAAACGTGCGTTTCGTCCACCAAAGCGCTGCTTTTGCACAGTTTTGACGCCAAACGTGCGTTTTGTGCGCCAAAACGCCGCTTTTGCAGCGATACGTGCGTTTCGTGCACCAAACCGCTGCTTTTTCACAGTTTTGACGCAAAACGTGCGTTTCGTGCACCAAATCGCTGCTTTTGCACAGTTTTGACGCAAAACGTGCGTTTCGTGCGCCAAAACGCCGCTTTTGCAGCGAAACGAGCGTTTCACGCACCGAATCGCCGCTTTTGTACAGTTTTGGCGCTAAACGTGCGTTTCGTGCACCGAATCGTCGCTTTTGCTCCGTTTTGGCAAGAAACGTGCGTTTCGTGCACCAAATCGTTGCTTTTGCACAGTCTTGACTCTGAACGTGCGCTTCGTGCACCAAAACGCCGCTTTTGCAGCGAAACGTGCGTTTCGTGCTCCAAATCGCTGCTTTTGCACAGTTTTGACTCTGAACGTGCGCTTCGTGCACCAAAACGCCGCTTTTGCAGCGAAACGTGCGTTTCGTGCACCAAATCGTTGCTTTTGCACAGTTTTGACGCTAAACGTGCGTTTCGTGCTCCAAAACGCCGCTTTTGCAGCAAAACGTGCGTTTCGCGCACCGAATCGCCGCTTTTGCTCCGTTTTGGCAAGAAACGTGCGTTTTGCGCACCGAACCGCCGCTTTTCTCCGTTTTGGCAAGAAACGTGCGTTTCGCGCACCAAATCGTAGCTTTTGCACAGTTTGGACGCTAAACGTGCGTTTCGTGCACCAAAACGCCGCTTTTGCAGCGAAACGTGCGTTTGGAGCACCAAATCGCTGCTTTTGCACAGTTTTGCCAAGAAACGTGCGTTTCGTGCACCAAAACGGCGCTTTTGCAGCGAAACGTGCGTTTCGCGCACCGAATCGGCGCTTTTGCTCCGTTTTGGCAAGAAACGTGCGTTTCGGTCACCAAATCTCTGCTTTTGCACAGTTTTGACGCTAAACGTGCGTTTCGTGCACCGAAACGCCGCTTTTGCAGCGAAACGTGAGTTTCGTGCACCAAATCGCTCCTTTTGCACAGTTTTGGCGCTAAACGTGCGTTTCGTGTACCGAATCGCCGCTTTTGCTCCGTTTTGGCAAGAAACGTACGTTTCGCGCACCGAATCGCAGCTTTTGCACTGTTATGGCAAGAAACGTGCGTTTCGCGCACCGAATCGCAGCTTTTGCACTGTTTTGGCAAGAAACGTGCGTTTCGCGCACCGAATCGGCGCTTTTGCTCTGCTTTGGCAAGAAACGTCCGTTTCGTGCACCAAATCGCTGCTTTTGCACAGTTTTGACGCTAAACTTGAGTTTCGTGCACCAAAACGCCGCTTTTGCAGCGAAACGTGCGTTTCGTGCATCAAAACGCCGCTTTTGCACAGTTTTGACGCTAAACGTGCGTTTCGTGCACCAAAACGCCGCTTTTGCACAGTTTTGACGCTAAACGTGCGTTTCGTGCACCTAATCGCCGCTTTTGCTCCGTTTTGGCAAGAAACGTGCGTTTCGCGCACCGAATCGGCGCTTTTGCTCCGTTTTGGCAAGAAACGTGCGTTTCGTGCACCAAAACGCCGCTTTTGCACAGTTTTGACGCTAAACGTGCGTTTCGTGCACCAAAACGCCGCTTTTGCAACGAAACGTACGTTTCGCGCACCGAATCGCAGCTTTTGCACTGTTATGGCAAGAAACGTGCGTTTCGCGCACCGAATCGGCGCTTTTGCTCCGTTTTGGCAAGAAACGTACGTTTCGCGCACCGAATCGCAGCTTTTGCACTGTTATGGCAAGAAACGTGCGTTTCGCGCACCGAATCGCAGCTTTTGCACTGTTTTGGCAAGAAACGTGCGTTTCGCGCACCGAATCGGCGCTTTTGCTCTGCTTTGGCAAGAAACGTCCGTTTCGTGCACCAAATCGCTGCTTTTGCACAGTTTTGACGCTAAACTTGAGTTTCGTGCACCAAAACGCCGCTTTTGCAGCGAAACGTGCGTTTCGTGCATCAAAACGCCGCTTTTGCACAGTTTTGACGCTAAACGTGCGTTTCGTGCACCAAAACGCCGCTTTTGCACAGTTTTGACGCTAAACGTGCGTTTCGTGCACCTAATCGCCGCTTTTGCTCCGTTTTGGCAAGAAACGTGCGTTTCGCGCACCGAATCGGCGCTTTTGCTCCGTTTTGGCAAGAAACGTGCGTTTCGTGCACCAAAACGCCGCTTTTGCACAGTTTTGACGCTAAACGTGCGTTTCGTGCACCAAAACGCCGCTTTTGCAACGAAACGTACGTTTCGCGCACCGAATCGCAGCTTTTGCACTGTTTTGGCAAGAAACGTGCGTTTCGCGCACCGAATCGGCGCATTTGCTCTGCTTTGGCAAGAAACGTCCGTTTCGTGCACCAAATCGCTGCTTTTGCACAGTTTTGACGCTAAACTTGAGTTTCGTGCACCAAAACGCCGCTTTTGCAGCGAAACGTGCGTTTCGTGCATCAAAATGCCGCTTTTGCACAGTTTTGACGCTAAACGTGCGTTTCGTGCACCAAAACGCCGCTTTTGCACAGTTTTGACGCTAAACGTGCGTTTCGTGCACCGAATCGCCGCTTTTGCTCCGTTTTGGCAAGAAACGTGCGTTTCGTGCACCAAATCGCTGCTTGTGCACAGTTTTGACGCTAAACGTGCGTTTCGTGCACCAAAACGCCGCTTTTGCAGCGAAACGTGCGTTTCGTGCACCAAATCGCTGCTTCTGCACAGTTTTGGCGCTCACCGTGCGTTTCGTGCACCAAAACGCTGCTTCTGCACAGTTCTGACGCTAAACGTGCGTTTTGTGCACCAAAACGCCGCTTTTGCAGCGAAACGTGCGTTTCGCGCACCGAATTGCCGCTTTTGCTCCGTTTTGGCAAGAAACGTGCGTTTCGTGCACCAAATCGTTGCCTTTGCACAGTTTTGATGCAAAACGTGCGTTTCGTGCACCAAAACGCCGCTTTTGCAGCGTAACGTGCGTTTCGTGCACCAAATCGCTGCTTTTGCACAGTTTTGACGCTAAACAGGCGTTTTGTGCACCAAAACGCTGCTTTTGCAACGAAACGTGCGTTTCGCGCACCGAATCGCCGCTTTTGCTCCGTTTTGGCAAGAAACGTGCGTTTCGTGCACCAAATCGTTGCTTTTGCACAGTTTTGACTCTGAACGTGCGCTTCGTGCACCAAAACGCCGCTTTTGCAGCGAAACGTGCGTTTCGTGTTCCAAATCGCTGCTTTTGCACAGTTTTGACTCTGAACGTGCGCTTCGTGCACCAAAACGCCGCTTTTGCAGCGAAACGTGCGTTTCGTGCACCAAATCGTTGCTTCTGCACAGTTTTGGCGCTCACCGTGCGTTTCGTGCACCAAAACGCTGCTTCTGCACAGTTTTGACGCTAAACGTGCGTTTTGTGCACCAAAACGCCGCTTTTGCAGCGAAACGTGCGTTTCGCGCACCGAATCGCCACTCTTGCTCCGTTTTGGCAAGAAACGTGCGCTTCGTGCACAAAATCGCTGCCTTTGCACAGTTTTGATGCAAAACGTGCGTTTCGTGCACCAAAACGCCGCTTTTGCAGCGTAACGTGCGTTTCGTGCACCAAATCGCTGCTTTTGCACAGTTTTGACGCTAAACAGGCGTTTTGTGCACCAAAACGCTGCTTTTGCAACGAAACGTGCGTTTCGCGCACCGAATCGCCGCTTTTGCTCCGTTTTGGCAAGAAACGTGCGTTTCGCGCACCGAATCGCCGCTTTTGCTCCGTTTTGGCAAGAAACGTGCGTTTCGCGCACCAAATCGCCGCTTTTGCACAATTTTGACGCTAAACGTGCGTTTCGTGCACCAAAACGCCGCTTTTGCAACGAAACGTACGTTTCGCGCACCGAATCGCAGCTTTTGCACTGTTATGGCAAGAAACGTGCGTTTCGCGCACCGAATCGGCGCTTTTGCTCCGTTTTGGCAAGAAACGTGCGTTTCGTGCACCAAATCGCTACCTTTGCGCAGTTTTAACGCTAAACGTGCGTTTCGTGCACCGAAACGCCGCTTTTGCAGTGAAACGTGCGTTTCGCGCACCGCATCGCCGCTTTTGCTCCGTTTTGGCAAGAAACGTATGATTCGTGCACCAAATCGCTGCTTTTGCACAGTTTTGACGCAAAGCGTGCGTTTCGTGCGCCAAAACGCCGCTTTTGCAGCGAAACGTGCGTTGCACGCACCGAATCGCCGCTTTTGCTCCGTTGTGGCGAGAAACGTGCGTTTCGTGCACCAAATCGCAGCTTTTGCACAGTTTTGACGCAAAACGTGCGCTTCGTGCACCGAATCGCTGCTTTTGCCCAGTTTTGACGCCAAACGTGCGTTTCGTGCACCAAAGCGCCGCTTTTGCAGCGAAACGTGCGTTTCGTGCACCAAATCGCTGCTTTTGCACAGTTTTGACGCAAAACGTGCGTTTCGTGCGCCAAGTCGCTGCTTTTGCACAGTTTTGACGCGAGACGTGCGTTTCGTGCACCAAAACGCAGCTTTTGCAACGAAACGTGCGTTTCGTCCACCAAAGCGCTGCTTTTGCACAGTTTTGACGCCAAACGTGCGTTTTGTGCGCCAAAACGCCGCTTTTGCAGCGATACGTGCGTTTCGTGCACCAAACCGCTGCTTTTTCACAGTTTTGACGCAAAACGTGCGTTTCGTGCACCAAATCGCTGCTTTTGCACAGTTTTGACGCAAAACGTGCGTTTCGTGCGCCAAAACGCCGCTTTTGCAGCGAAACGAGCGTTTCACGCACCGAATCGCCGCTTTTGCACAGTTTTGGCGCTAAACGTGCGTTTCGTTCACCGAATCGCCGCTTTTGCTCCGTTTTGGCAAGAAACGTACGATTCGTGCACCAAATCGGCGCTTTTGCTCCGTTTTGGCAAGAAACGTGCGTTTCGTGCACCTAATCGCTGCCTTTGCACAGTTTTGACGCTAAACGTGCGTTTCGTGCACCGAAACGCCGCTTTTGCAGCGAAACGTGCGTTTCGTGCAAAAAATCGCTGCTTTTGCACAGTTTTGGCGCTAAACGTGCGTTTCGTTCACCGAATCGCCGCTTTTGCTCCGTTCTGGCAAGAAACGTACGATTCGTGCACCAAATCGCTGCTTCTGCACAGTTTTGGCGCTGAACGTGCGTCTCGTGCACCAAAACGCTGCTTCTGCACAGTTTTGACGCTAAACGTGCGTTTTGTGCACCAAAACGCCGCTTTTGCAGCGAAACGTGCGTTTCGCGCACCGAATCGCCGCTCTTGCTCCGTTTTGGCAAGAAACGTGCGTTTCGTGCACCAAATCGCTGCCTTTGCACAGTTTTGACGCTAAACGTGCGTTTCGTGCACCGAAACGCCGCTTTTGCAGCGAAACGTACGTTTCGCGCACTGCATCGCCGCTTTTGCTCCGTTTTGGCAAGAAACGTACGATTCGTGCACCAAATCGGCGCTTTTGCTCCGTTTTGGCAAGAAACGTGCGTTTCGTGCACCTAATTGCTGCTTGTGCACGGTTTTGATGCTAAACGTGCGTTCCGTGCACCAAAACGCCGCTTTTGCAGCGAAAGGTGCGTTTCGTGCACCAAATCGCTGCTTTTGCACAGTTTTGGCGCTAAACGTGCGTTCTGTGCACCAAAACGCCGCTTTTGCAGCGAAACGTGCGTTTTGCGCACTGCATCGCCGCTTTTGCTCCGTTTTGGCAAGAAACGTACGATTCGTGCACCAAATCGGCGCTTTTGCTCCGTTTTGGCAAGAAACGTGCGTTTCGTTCACCAAATCGCTGCTTTTGCACAGTTTTGACGCTAAACGTGCGTTTCGTGCACCGACACGCCGCTTTTGCAGCGAAACGGGCGTTTCGTGCACCAAATCGCTGCTTTTGCACAGTTTTGGCGCTAAACGTGCGTTTCGTTCACCGAATCGCCGCTTTTGCTCCGTTTAGGCAAGAAACGTGCGATTCGTGCACCAAATCGCTGCTTCTGCACAGTTTTGGCGCTAAACGTGCGTCTCGTGCACCAAAACGCTGCTTCTGCACAGTTTTGACGCTAAACGTGCGTTTCGTGCACCGAAACGCCGCTTTTGCAGCGAAACGTGCGTTTCGCGCACTGCATCGCCGCTTTTTCTCCGTTTTGGCAAGAAGCGTACGATTCGTGCACCAAATCGGCGCTTTTGCTCCGTTTTGGCAAGAAACGTGCGTTTCGTGCACCTAATCGCTGCTTGTGCACGGTTTTGACGCTAAACGTGCGTTCCGTGCACCAAAACGCCGCTTTTGCAGCGAAGCGTGCGTTTCGTGTACCAAATCGCTGCTTGTGCACGGTTTTGACGCTAAACGTGCGTTCCGTGCACCAAACCGCCGCTTTTGCAGCGAAACGTGCGTTTCGTGCACCAAATCGCTGCTTCTGCACAGTTTTGGCAAGAAACGTGCGTTTCGTGCACCAAATCGCTGCCTTTGCACAGTTTTGACGCTAAACGTGCGTTTCGTGCACCGAAACGCCGCTTTTTCAGCGAAACGGGCGTTTCGTGCACCAAATCGCTGCTTTTGCACAGTTTTGGCGCTAAACGTGCGTTTCGTTCACCGAATCGCCGCTTTTGCTCCGTTTTGGCAAGAAACGTACGATTCGTGCACCAAATCGGCGCTTTTGCTCCGTTTTGGCAAGAAACGTGCGTTTCGTGCACCTAATCGCTGCCTTTGCACAGTTTTGACGCTAAACGTGCGTTTCGTGCACCGAAACGCCGCTTTTGCAGCGAAACGTGCGTTTCGTGCAAAAAATCGCTGCTTTTGCACAGTTTTGGCGCTAAACGTGCGTTTCGTTCACCGAATCGCCGCTTTTGCTCCGTTCTGGCAAGAAACGTACGATTCGTGCACCAAATCGCTGCTTCTGCACAGTTTTGGCGCTGAACGTGCGTCTCGTGCACCAAAACGCTGCTTCTGCACAGTTTTGACGCTAAACGTGCGTTTTGTGCACCAAAACGCCGCTTTTGCAGCGAAACGTGCGTTTCGCGCACCGAATCGCCGCTCTTGCTCCGTTTTGGCAAGAAACGTGCGTTTCGTGCACCAAATCGCTGCCTTTGCACAGTTTTGACGCTAAACGTGCGTTTCGTGCACCGAAACGCCGCTTTTGCAGCGAAACGTACGTTTCGCGCACTGCATCGCCGCTTTTGCTCCGTTTTGGCAAGAAACGTACGATTCGTGCACCAAATCGGCGCTTTTGCTCCGTTTTGGCAAGAAACGTGCGTTTCGTGCACCTAATTGCTGCTTGTGCACGGTTTTGATGCTAAACGTGCGTTCCGTGCACCAAAACGCCGCTTTTGCAGCGAAAGGTGCGTTTCGTGCACCAAATCGCTGCTTTTGCACAGTTTTGGCGCTAAACGTGCGTTCTGTGCACCAAAACGCCGCTTTTGCAGCGAAACGTGCGTTTTGCGCACTGCATCGCCGCTTTTGCTCCGTTTTGGCAAGAAACGTACGATTCGTGCACCAAATCGGCGCTTTTGCTCCGTTTTGGCAAGAAACGTGCGTTTCGTTCACCAAATCGCTGCTTTTGCACAGTTTTGACGCTAAACGTGCGTTTCGTGCACCGACACGCCGCTTTTGCAGCGAAACGGGCGTTTCGTGCACCAAATCGCTGCTTTTGCACAGTTTTGGCGCTAAACGTGCGTTTCGTTCACCGAATCGCCGCTTTTGCTCCGTTTAGGCAAGAAACGTGCGATTCGTGCACCAAATCGCTGCTTCTGCACAGTTTTGGCGCTAAACGTGCGTCTCGTGCACCAAAACGCTGCTTCTGCACAGTTTTGACGCTAAACGTGCGTTTCGTGCACCGAAACGCCGCTTTTGCAGCGAAACGTGCGTTTCGCGCACTGCATCGCCGCTTTTTCTCCGTTTTGGCAAGAAGCGTACGATTCGTGCACCAAATCGGCGCTTTTGCTCCGTTTTGGCAAGAAACGTGCGTTTCGTGCACCTAATCGCTGCTTGTGCACGGTTTTGACGCTAAACGTGCGTTCCGTGCACCAAAACGCCGCTTTTGCAGCGAAACGTGCGTTTCGTGTACCAAATCGCTGCTTGTGCACGGTTTTGACGCTAAACGTGCGTTCCGTGCACCAAACCGCCGCTTTTGCAGCGAAACGTGCGTTTCGTGCACCAAATCGCTGCTTCTGCACAGTTTTGGCAAGAAACGTGCGTTTCGTGCACCAAATCGCTGCCTTTGCACAGTTTTGACGCTAAACGTGCGTTTCGTGCACCGAAACGCCGCTTTTTCAGCGAAACGGGCGTTTCGTGCACCAAATCGCTGCTTTTGCACAGTTTTGGCGCTAAACGTGCGTTTCGTTCACCGAATCGCCGCTTTTGCTCCGTTTTGGCAAGAAACGTACGATTCGTGCACCAAATCGGCGCTTTTGCTCCGTTTTGGCAAGAAACGTGCGTTTCGTGCACCTAATCGCTGCCTTTGCACAGTTTTGACGCTAAACGTGCGTTTCGTGCACCGAAACGCCGCTTTTGCAGCGAAACGTGCGTTTCGTGCAAAAAATCGCTGCTTTTGCACAGTTTTGGCGCTAAACGTGCGTTTCGTTCACCGAATCGCCGCTTTTGCTCCGTTCTGGCAAGAAACGTACGATTCGTGCACCAAATCGCTGCTTCTGCACAGTTTTGGCGCTGAACGTGCGTCTCGTGCACCAAAACGCTGCTTCTGCACAGTTTTGACGCTAAACGTGCGTTTTGTGCACCAAAACGCCGCTTTTGCAGCGAAACGTGCGTTTCGCGCACCGAATCGCCGCTCTTGCTCCGTTTTGGCAAGAAACGTGCGTTTCGTGCACCAAATCGCTGCCTTTGCACAGTTTTGACGCTAAACGTGCGTTTCGTGCACCGAAACGCCGCTTTTGCAGCGAAACGTACGTTTCGCGCACTGCATCGCCGCTTTTGCTGCGTTTTGGCAAGAAACGTACGATTCGTGCACCAAATCGGCGCTTTTGCTCCGTTTTGGCAAGAAACGTGCGTTTCGTGCACCTAATTGCTGCTTGTGCACGGTTTTGATGCTAAACGTGCGTTCCGTGCACCAAAACGCCGCTTTTGCAGCGAAACGTGCGTTTCGTGCACCAAATCGCTGCTTTTGCACAGTTTTGGCGCTAAACGTGCGTTCTGTGCACCAAAACGCCGCTTTTGCAGCGAAACGTGCGTTTTGCGCACTGCATCGCCGCTTTTGCTCCGTTTTGGCAAGAAACGTACGATTCGTGCACCAAATCGGCGCTTTTGCTCCGTTTTGGCAAGAAACGTGCGTTTCGTTCACCAAATCGCTGCTTTTGCACAGTTTTGACGCTAAACGTGCGTTTCGTGCACCGACACGCCGCTTTTGCAGCGAAACGGGCGTTTCGTGCACCAAATCGCTGCTTTTGCACAGTTTTGGCGCTAAACGTGCGTTTCGTTCACCGAATCGCCGCTTTTGCTCCGTTTAGGCAAGAAACGTGCGATTCGTGCACCAAATCGCTGCTTCTGCACAGTTTTGGCGCTAAACGTGCGTCTCGTGCACCAAAACGCTGCTTCTGCACAGTTTTGACGCTAAACGTGCGTTTCGTGCACCGAAACGCCGCTTTTGCAGCGAAACGTGCGTTTCGCGCACTGCATCGCCGCTTTTTCTCCGTTTTGGCAAGAAGCGTACGATTCGTGCACCAAATCGGCGCTTTTGCTCCGTTTTGGCAAGAAACGTGCGTTTCGTGCACCTAATCGCTGCTTGTGCACGGTTTTGACGCTAAACGTGCGTTCCGTGCACCAAAACGCCGCTTTTGCAGCGAAACGTGCGTTTCGTGTACCAAATCGCTGCTTGTGCACGGTTTTGACGCTAAACGTGCGTTCCGTGCACCAAACCGCCGCTTTTGCAGCGAAACGTGCGTTTCGTGCACCAAATCGCTGCTTTTGCACAGTTTTGGCGCTAAACGTGCGTTTCGTGCACCAAAACGCCGCTTTTGCAGCGAAACGTGCGTTTGGTGCACCGAATCGCTGCTTTTGCACAGTTTTGGCGCTAAACGCGCGTTTCGTGCACCAAAACGCCGCTTTTGCAGCGAAACGTGCGTTTCGCGCACCACATCGCCGCTTTTGCTCCGTTTTGACGCAAAACGTGCGTTTCGTGCGCCAAATCGCTGCTTTTGCACAGTTTTGACGCAAAACGTGCGTTTCGTGCACCAAAACGCCGCTTTTGCAGAGAAACGTGCGTTTCGCGCACCGAATCGCAGCTTTTGCTCCGTTTTGGCAAGAAACGTGCGTTTCGTGCACCAAATTGCTGCTTTTGCACAGTTTTGACTCTAAACGTGCGCTTCGTGCACCAAATCGCTGCTTTTGCACAGTTTTGACGTTAAACGTGCGTTTCGTGCACCAAAACGCTGCGTTAGCACAGTTTTGACGCAAAACGTGCGTTTCGTGCACCAAAGCGCCGCTTATGCAGCGAAACGTGCGTTTCGTGCACCAAATCGCTGCTTTTGCACAGTTTTGACGCTAAACGTGCGTTTTGTGCACCAAGAAGCCGCTTTTGCAGCGAAACGTGCGTTTCACGCACCGAATCGTCGCTTTTGCTCCGTTTTGGCGAGAAACGTGCGTTTCGTGCACCAAATCGCTGCTTTTGCACAGTTTCGGCGCTAAACGTGCGTTTCGTGCACCAAAACGCCGCTTATGCAGCGAAACGTGCGTTTCGTGCACCAAAACGCTGCTTTTGCACAGTTTTGACGCAAAACGTGCGTTTCGTGCGCCAAATCGCTGCTTTTGCACAGTTTTGACGCAAAACGTGCGTTTCGTGCACCAAAGCGCCGCTTTTGCAGCGAAACGTGCGTTTCGCGCACCGAATCGCCGCTGTTGCTCCGTTTTGGCAAGAAACGATCGTTTCGCGCCCCAAATCTCTGCTTTTGCACTGTTTTGACGCTTAACCTGCGTTTCATGCACCAAAACGCCGCTTTTGCAGCGAAACGTGCGTTTCGCGCACCGAATCGCAGCTTTTGCTCCGTTTTGGCAAGAAACGTGCGTTTCGTGCACCAAATTGCTGCTTTTGCACAGTTTTGACTCTAAACGTGCGCTTCGTCCACCAAATCGCTGCTTTTGCACAGTTTTGACGCAAAATGTGCGTTTCGTGCGCCAAAACGCCGCTTTTGCAGCGAAACGTGCGTTTCAAGCACCGAATCGCCGCTTTTGCATAGTTTTGACGCAAAACGTGCGTTTCGTGCGCCAAAACGCCGCTTTTGCAGCGAAACGTGCGTTTCAAGCACCGAATCGCCGCTTTTGCATAGTTTTGACGCAAATCGTGCGTTTCGTGCGCCAAATCGCTGAGTTTGCACAGTTTTGACGCAAAACGTGCGTTTCGTGCACCAAAGCGCCGCTTTTGCAGCGAAACGTGCGTTTCGTGCACCAAATCGCTGCTTTTGCACAGTTTTGACGCAAAACGTGCGTTTCGTGCGCCAAAACGCCGCTTTTGCAACGAAACGTGCGTTTTGCCCACCGAATCGCCGCTTTTGCTCCGTTTTGGCAAGAAACGTGCGTTTCGTGCACCAAAACGCTGCTTTTGCACAGTTTTGATGCTAAACGTGCGCTTCGTGCACCAAAACGCCGCTTTTGCAACGAAACGTGCGTTTCGTGCACCAAATCGCTGCTTTTGCACAGTTTTAACGCAAAACGTGCGTTTCGTGCACCAAAACGCCGCTTTTGCAACGAAACGTGCGTTTCGTGCACCAAATCGCTGCTTTTGCACAGTTTTGACGCAAAACGTGCGTTTCGTGCGCCAAATCGCTGCTTTTGCACAGTTTTGACGCAAAACGTGTGTTTCGTGCGCCAAAGCGCCACTTTTGCAGCGAAACGTGCGTTTCGTGCACCAAACCGCTGCTTTTGCACAGTTTTGACGCAAAACGTGCGTTTCGTGCGCCAAAACGCCGCTTTTGCAGCGAAACGTGCGTTTCGTGCACCAAAACGCTGCTTTTGCACAGTTTTGACGCTAAACGTGCGCTTCGTGAACCAAAACGCCGCTTTTGCAACGAAACGTGCGTTTCGTGCACCAAGTCGCTGCTTTTGCACAGTTTTGACGCAAAACGTGCGTTTCGTGCACCAAAACGCCGCTTTTGCAACGAAACGTGCGTTTCGTGCACCAAATCGCTGCTTTTGCACAGTTTTGACGCAAAACGTGCGTTTCGTGCGCCAAATCGCTGCTTTTGCACAGTTTTGACGCCAAACGTGCGTTTCGTGCACCAAAACGCCGCTTTTGCAACGAAACGTGCGTTTCGTGCACCAAAACGCTGCTTTTGCACAGTTTTGACGCTAAACGTGCGTTTCGTACACCAAAACGCCGCTTTTGCATCGAAACGTGCGTTTCGTGCCCCAAAACGCTGCTTTTGCACGGTTTTGACGGTAAATGTGCGTTTCGTGCAACAAAACGCTGCTTTGGCACAGTTTTGACGCAAAACGTGCGTTTGGTGTGCCAAAACGCCGCTTTTGCAGCGAAACGTGCGTTTCACGCACCGAATCGCCGCTTTTGCTCCGTTTTGGCGAGAAACGTGCGTTTCGTGCACCAAAACGCTGCTTTTGCACAGTTTTGACGCTAAACGTGCGTTTCGTACACCAAAACGCCGCTTTTGCATCGAAACGTGCGTTTCGTGCCCCAAAACGCTGCTTTTGCACGGTTTTGACGGTAAATGTGCGTTTCGTGCAACAAAACGCTGCTTTTGCACAGTTTTGACGCAAAACGTGCGTTTGGTGTGCCAAAACGCCGCTTTTGCAGCGAAACGTGCGTTTCGTGCACCAAATCGCTGCTTTTGCACAGTTTTGAAGCAAAACGTGCGTTTCGTGCGCCAAAACGCCGCTTTTGCGGAGAAACGTGCGTTTCACGCACCGAATCGCCGCTTTTGCTCCGTTTTGGCGAGAAACGTGCGTTTCGTGCACCAAATTGCTGCTTTTGCACAGTTTTGACTCTAAACGTGCGCTTCGTGCACCAAATCGCTGCTTTTGCACAGTTTTGACGTTAAACGTGCGTTTCGTGCACCAAAACGCTGCGTTAGCACAGTTTTGACGCTAAACGTGCGTTTTGTGCACCAAGAAGCCGCTTTTGCAGCGAAACGTGCGTTTCAAGCACCGAATCGCCGCTTTTGCATAGTCTTGACGCAAAACGTGCGGTTCGTGCACCAAATCGCTGCTTTTGCACAGTTTCGGCGCTAAACGTGCGTTTCGTGCACCAAAACGCCGCTTATGCAGCGAAACGTGCGTTTCGTGCACCAAAACGCTGCTTTTGCACAGTTTTGACGCAAAACGTGCGTTTCGTGCGCCAAATCGCTGCTTTTGCACAGTTTTGACGCAAAACGTGCGTTTCGTGCGCCAAAACGCCGCTTTTGCAGCCAAACGTGCGTTTCACGCACCGAATCGCCGCTTTTGCTCCGTTTTGGCGAGAAACGTGCGTTTCGTGCACCAAATTGCTGCTTTTGCACAGTTTTGACTCTAAACGTGCGCTTCGTGCACCAAATCGCTGCTTTTGCACAGTTTTGACGTTAAACGTGCGTTTCGTGCACCAAAACGCTGCGTTAGCACAGTTTTGACGCTAAACGTGCGTTTTGTGCACCAAGAAGCCGCTTTTGCAGCGAAACGTGCGTTTCAAGCACCGAATCGCCGCTTTTGCATAGTTTTGACGCAAAACGTGCGTTTCGTGCACCAAATCGCTGCTTTTGCACAGTTTCGGCGCTAAACGTGCGTTTCGTGCACCAAAACGCCGCTTATGCAGCGAAACGTGCGTTTCGTGCACCAAAACGCTGCTTTTGCACAGTTTTAACGCAAAACGTGCGTTTGGTTCGCCAAATCGCTGCTTTTGCACAGTTTTGACGCAAAACGTGCGTTTCGTGCACCAAAGCGCCGCTTTTGCAGCGAAACGTGCGTTTCACGCACCGAATCGCCGCTTTTGCACAGTTTTGACGCTAAACGTGCGTTTCGTGCACCAGAACGCCGCTTTCGCAGCGAAACGTGCGTTTCGCGTACCGAATCGGCGCTTTTGCTCCGTTTCGGCAAGAAACGTGCGTTTCGTGCACCAAATCACTGCTTTTGCACAGTTTTGACGCTAAACGTGCGTGTAGTGCACCAAAACGCAGCTTTTGCATCGAAACGTGCGTTTCGCGGACCGAATCGCCGCTGTTGCTCCGTTTTGGCAAGAAACGTTCGTTTCGCGCCCCAAATCTCTGCTTTTGCACAGTTTTGACGCTTAACGTGCGTTTCGTGCACCAAAACGCCGCTTTTGCAGCGAAACGTGCGTTTCGCGCACCGAATCGCAGCTTTTGCTCCGTTTTGGCAAGAAACGTGCGTTTCGTGCACCAAATGGCTGCTTTTGCACAGTTTTGACGCAAAACGTGCGTTTCGTGCACCAAAACGCCGCTTTTGCAGCGAAGCGTGCGTTTCGTGCACCAAATCGCTGCTTTTGCACAGTTTTGACGCTAAACGTGCGTTTCGTGCACCAAAACGCAGCTTTTGCAACGAAACGTGCGTTTCGTGCGCCAAAACGCTGCCTTTGCACAGTTTTGACGCTAAACGTGCGCTTCGTGCACCAAAACGCCGCTTTTGCAACGAAACGTGCGTTTCGTGCACCAAAACGCTGCTTTTGCACAGTTTTGACGCCAAACGTGCGTTACGTGCACCAAAACGCCGCTTTTGCAACGAAACGTGCGTTTCGTGCACCAAAACGCTGCTTTTGCACAGTTTTGACGCTAAACGTGCGTTTCGTGCACCAAAACGCCGCTTTTGCACAGTTTTGACGCTAAACGTGCGTTTCGTGCACCAAAACGCTGCTCTTGCACAATTTCGACGCTAAACGTGCGTTTCGTGCACCAAAACGCTGCTTTTCACAGTTTTGACGCTAAACGTGCGTTTCGTGCATCAAAACGCCGCTCTTGCAACAAAACGCCGCTTTTGCAACGAAGCATGCGTTTCGTGCAGCAAAACGCCGCTTTTGCACAGTTTTGACGCTAAACGTGCGTTTCGTGCACCAAAACGTCGCTTTTGCACAGTTTTGACGCTAAACGTGCGTTTCGTGCACCATGTCGCCGCTTTTGCAACGAAACGTGCGTTTCGTGCACCAAAACGCTGCTTTTGCACAGTTTTGACGCTAAACGTGCATTTCGTGCACCAAAACGCCGCCTTTGCGACGAAACGTGCGTTTAGCGCACCGAATCGCCGCTTTTGCTCCGTTTTGGCAAGAAACGTGCGTTTCGTGCACGAAAACGCTGCTTTTGCACCTTTTTGACGCTAAACGTGCGTTTCGTGCACCAAAACACCGCTTTTGCAACGAAACGTGCGTTTCGTGCACCAGAAAGCTGCTTTTGCACAGTTTTGACGCTAAACGTGCGTTTCGTGCACCAGAACGCCGCTTTTGCAACGAAACGTGCGATTCGTGCACCAAAACGCTGCCTTTGCATCGAAACGTGCGTTTCGTGCACCAAAACGCTGCTTTTCACAGTTTTGACGCTAAACGTGCGTTTCGTGCATCAAAACGCCGCTTTTGCAACGAAACGCCGCTTTTGAAACGAAACGTGCGTTTCGTGCACCAAAACGCTGCTTTTGCATCGGAACGTGCGTTTCGTGCACCAAAACGCTGGTTTTGCACAGTTTTGACGCCAAACGTGCGTTCCGTGCACCAGAACGCTGCTTTTGCACAGTTTTGACGCTAAACGTGCGCTTCCTGCACCAAAACACCGCTTTTGCAACGAAACGTGCGTTTCGCGCACCGAATCGCCGCTTTTGCTCCGTTTTGGCAAGAAACGTGCGTTTCGTGCTCCAAAACGCTGCTTTTGCACAGTTTAGACGCTAAACGAGCGTTTCGTGCACCAAAACGCTGCTTTTGCACAGTTTTGACGCTAAACGTGCGTTTCGTGCACCAAAACGCTGCTTTTGCACAGTTTTGACGCTAAACGTGCGTTTCGTGCAGCAAAACGCTGCTTTTGCACAGTTTTGACGCTAAACGTTCGTTTCGTACACCAAAACGCTGCTTTTGCACAGTTTTGACGCTAAACGTGCGTTTCGTGCACCAAAACGCTGCTTTTGCACAGTTTTGACGCTAAACGTGCGTTTCGTGCACCAAAACGCTGCTTTTGCAACGAAACGTGCGTTTCGAGCACCAAAACACTGCTTTTGCACAGTTTTGACGCTTAACGTGCTTTTCGTGCACCAAAACGCCGCTTTTGCACAGTTTTGACGCTAAACGTGCGTTTCGTGCACCAAAACGCCACTTTTGCAACGAAACGTGCGTTTCGTGCACCAAAACGCTGCTTTTGCACAGTTTTGACGCTAAACGTGCGTTTCGTGCACCAAAACGCTGCTTTTGCCCAGTTTTGACGCCAAACGTGCGTTTCGTGCACCAAAGCGCCGCTTTTGCAGCGAAACGTGCGTTTCGTCCACCAAATCGCTGCTTTTGAACAGTTTTGACGCAAGACGTGCGTTTCGTGCACAAAAACGCTGCTTTTGCACAGTTTTGACGCTAAACGTGCGTTTCGTGAACCAAATCGCTGCTTTTGCACAGTTTTGACGCTAAACGTGCGTTTCGTGCACCAAAACGCCGCTTTTGCAACGAAATGTGCGTTTCGTGCACCAAAACGCAGCTTTTGCAGCGAAGCGTGCGTTTCGTGCACCAAATCGCTGCTTTTACAGTTTTGACGCAAAACGTGCGTTTCGTGCACCAAAACGCCGCTTTTGCAGCGAAACGTGCGTTTCGTGCACCAAATCGCTGCTTTTGCACGGTATTGACGCTAAACGTGCGTTTTGTGCACCAAAACGCCGCTTTTGCAGCGAAACGTGCGTTTCGTGCACCAAATCGCTGCTTTTGCACAGTTTTGACGCAAAACGTGCGTTTCGTGCGCCAAAACGTCGCTTTTGCAGCGAAACTTGCGCTTCACGCACCGAATCGCCGCTTTTGCTCCGTTTTGGCGAGAAACGTGCGTTTCGTGCACCAAATCGCTGCTATTGCGCAGTTTTGACGAAAAACGTGCGTTTCGTGCACCAAAACGCCGCTTTTGCAGCGAAACGTGCGTTTCGTGCACCAAATCGCTGCTTTTGCACAGTTTTGACGCAAAACGTGCGCTTCGTGCACCAAAACGCCGCTTTTGCAACGAAACGTGCGTTTCGTGCACCAAAACGCTGCTTTTGCACAGTTTTGACGCCAAACGTGCGTTACGTGCACCAAAACGCCGCTTTTGCAACGAAACGTGCGTTTCGTGCACCAAAACGCTGCTTTTGCACAGTTTTGACGCTAAACGTGCGTTTCGTGCACCAAAACGCCGCTTTTGCACAGTTTTGACGCTAAACGTGCGTTTCGTGCACCAAAACGCTGCTCTTGCACAATTTCGACGCTAAACGTGCGTTTCGTGCACCAAAACGCTGCTTTTCACAGTTTTGACGCTAAACGTGCGTTTCGTGCATCAAAACGCCGCTCTTGCAACAAAACGCCGCTTTTGCAACGAAGCATGCGTTTCGTGCAGCAAAACGCCGCTTTTGCACAGTTTTGACGCTAAACGTGCGTTTCGTGCACCAAAACGTCGCTTTTGCACAGTTTTGACGCTAAACGTGCGTTTCGTGCACCATGTCGCCGCTTTTGCAACGAAACGTGCGTTTCGTGCACCAGAACGCTGCTTTTGCACAGTTTTGACGCTAAACGTGCGTTTCGTGCACCAAAACACCGCTTTTGCAACGAAACGTGCGTTTCGTGCACCAAAACGCTGCTTTTGCACAGTTTTGACGCTAAACGTGCGTTTCGTGCACCAAAACGCTGCTTTTGCACAGTTTTGACGCTAAACGTGCATTTCGTGCACCAAAACGCCGCCTTTGCGACGAAACGTGCGTTTAGCGCACCGAATCGCCGCTTTTGCTCCGTTTTGGCAAGAAACGTGCGTTTCGTGCACGAAAACGCTGCTTTTGCACCTTTTTGACGCTAAACGTGCGTTTCGTGCACCAAAACACCGCTTTTGCAACGAAACGTGCGTTTCGTGCACCAGAAAGCTGCTTTTGCACAGTTTTGACGCTAAACGTGCGTTTCGTGCACCAGAACGCCGCTTTTGCAACGAAACGTGCGATTCGTGCACCAAAACGCTGCCTTTGCATCGAAACGTGCGTTTCGTGCACCAAAACGCTGCTTTTCACAGTTTTGACGCTAAACGTGCGTTTCGTGCATCAAAACGCCGCTTTTGCAACGAAACGCCGCTTTTGAAACGAAACGTGCGTTTCGTGCACCAAAACGCTGCTTTTGCATCGGAACGTGCGTTTCGTGCACCAAAACGCTGGTTTTGCACAGTTTTGACGCCAAACGTGCGTTCCGTGCACCAGAACGCTGCTTTTGCACAGTTTTGACGCTAAACGTGCGCTTCCTGCACCAAAACACCGCTTTTGCAACGAAACGTGCGTTTCGCGCACCGAATCGCCGCTTTTGCTCCGTTTTGGCAAGAAACGTGCGTTTCGTGCTCCAAAACGCTGCTTTTGCACAGTTTAGACGCTAAACGAGCGTTTCGTGCACCAAAACGCTGCTTTTGCACAGTTTTGACGCTAAACGTGCGTTTCGTGCACCAAAACGCTGCTTTTGCACAGTTTTGACGCTAAACGTGCGTTTCGTGCAGCAAAACGCTGCTTTTGCACAGTTTTGACGCTAAACGTTCGTTTCGTACACCAAAACGCTGCTTTTGCACAGTTTTGACGCTAAACGTGCGTTTCGTGCACCAAAACGCTGCTTTTGCACAGTTTTGACGCTAAACGTGCGTTTCGTGCACCAAAACGCTGCTTTTGCAACGAAACGTGCGTTTCGAGCACCAAAACACTGCTTTTGCACAGTTTTGACGCTTAACGTGCTTTTCGTGCACCAAAACGCCGCTTTTGCACAGTTTTGACGCTAAACGTGCGTTTCGTGCACCAAAACGCCACTTTTGCAACGAAACGTGCGTTTCGTGCACCAAAACGCTGCTTTTGCACAGTTTTGACGCTAAACGTGCGTTTCGTGCACCAAAACGCTGCTTTTGCCCAGTTTTGACGCCAAACGTGCGTTTCGTGCACCAAAGCGCCGCTTTTGCAGCGAAACGTGCGTTTCGTCCACCAAATCGCTGCTTTTGCACAGTTTTGACGCAAGACGTGCGTTTCGTGCACAAAAACGCTGCTTTTGCACAGTTTTGACGCTAAACGTGCGTTTCGTGAACCAAATCGCTGCTTTTGCACAGTTTTGACGCTAAACGTGCGTTTCGTGCACCAAAACGCCGCTTTTGCAACGAAATGTGCGTTTCGTGCACCAAAACGCAGCTTTTGCAGCGAAGCGTGCGTTTCGTGCACCAAATCGCTGCTTTTACAGTTTTGACGCAAAACGTGCGTTTCGTGCACCAAAACGCCGCTTTTGCAGCGAAACGTGCGTTTCGTGCACCAAATCGCTGCTTTTGCACGGTATTGACGCTAAACGTGCGTTTTGTGCACCAAAACGCCGCTTTTGCAGCGAAACGTGCGTTTCGTGCACCAAATCGCTGCTTTTGCACAGTTTTGACGCAAAACGTGCGTTTCGTGCGCCAAAACGTCGCTTTTGCAGCGAAACTTGCGCTTCACGCACCGAATCGCCGCTTTTGCTCCGTTTTGGCGAGAAACGTGCGTTTCGTGCACCAAATCGCTGCTATTGCGCAGTTTTGACGAAAAACGTGCGTTTCGTGCACCAAAACGCCGCTTTTGCAGCGAAACGTGCGTTTCGTGCACCAAATCGCTGCTTTTGCACAGTTTTGACGCAAAACGTGCGTTTCGTGCGCCAAAACGCCGCTTTTGCAGCGAAACGTGCGTTTCGCGCACCGAATCGCAGCTTTTGCTCCGTTTCGGCAAGAAACGTGCGTTTCGCGCACCGAATCGCAGCTTTTGCTCCGTTTTGGCAAGAAACGTGCGTTTCGTGCACCAAATCACTGCTTTTGCACAGTTTTGGCGCTAAACGTGCGTTTTGTGCACCAAATCGCTGCTTTTGCACAGTTTTGACGTTAAACGTGCGTTTCGTGCACCAAAACGCTGCGTTTGCACAGTTTTGACGGAAAACGTGCGTTTCGTGCGCCAAAACGCCGCTTTTGCAGCGAAACGTGCGTTTCAAGCACCGAATCGCTGCTTTTGCACAGTTTTGACGCAAAACGTGCGTTTCGTGCACCAAAACGCCGCTTTTGCAGCGAAACGTGCGTTTCGCGCACCGAATCGCCGCTATTGCCCCGTTTTGGCAAGAAACGTACGACTCGTGCACCAAGTCGCTGCTTTTGCACAGTTGTTACGTTAAACGTGCGTTTCGTGCACCAAAACGCCGCTTTTGCAGCGAAACGTGCGTTTCGTGCTCCAAATCGCTGCTTTTGCTCAGTTTTGGCGCTAAACGTGCGTTTCGTGGATCAAAACGCCGCTTTTGCAGCGAAACGTGCGTTTCGCGCACCGAATCGCCGCTTTTCCTCCGTTTTGGCAAGAAACGTACGATTCGTGCACCAAATCGCTGCTTTTGCACAGTTTTGACGCTAAACGTGCGTTTCGTGCACCAAAACGCCGCTTTTGCAGCGAAACGTGCGTCTCGCGGACCGAATCGGCGCTTTTGCTCCGTTTCGGCAAGAAACGTGCGTTTCGTGCACCAAATCACTGCTTTTGCACAGTTTTGACGCTAAACGTGCGTGTAGTGCACCAAAACGCCGCTTTTACAGCGAAACGTGCGTTTCGAAGACCGAATTGGCGCTTTTGCTCCGTTTCGGCAAGAAACGTGCGTTTCGTGCATCAAATCACTGCTTTTGCACAGTTGTAGGCTAAACGTGCGTTTCGTGCACCAAAACGCCGCTTTTGCAGCGAAACGTGCGTTTCGCGGACCGAATCGGCGCTTTTGCTCCGTTTCGGCAAGAAACGTGCGTTTCGTGCACCAAATCACTGCTTTTGCACAGTATTGACGCTAAACGTGCGTGTAGTGCACCAAAACGCCGCTTTTGCATCGAAACGTGCGTTTCGCGCACCGAATCGCCGCTGTTGCTCCGTTTTGGCAAGAAACGTTCGTTTCGCGCCCCAAATCTCTGCTTTTGCACAGTTTTGACGCTTAACGTGCGTTTCGTGCACCAAAACGCCGCTTTTGCAGCGAAACGTGCGTTTCGCGCACCGAACCGGCGCATTTGCTCCGTTTTGGCAAGATACGAGCGTTTCATGCACGAAATCGCTGCTTTTGCACAGTTTTGGCGCTAAACGTGCGTTTTGTGCACCAAATCGCTGCTTTTGCACAGTTTTGACGTTAAACGTGCGTTTCGTGCACCAAACCGCTGCGTTTGCACAGTTTTGACGCAAAACGTGCGTTTCGTGCGCCAAAACGCCGCTTTTGCAGCGAAACGTGCGTTTCAAGCACCGAATCGCTGCTTTTGCACAGTTTTGACGCAAAACGTGCGTGTAGTGCACCAAAACGCCGCTTTTGCAGCGAAACGTGCGTTTCGCGCACCGAATCGCAGCTTTTGCTCCGTATCGGCAAGAAACGTGCGTTTCGTGCACCAAATCACTGCTTTTGTACAGTTGTAGGCTAAACGTGCGTTTCGTGCACCAAAACGCCGCTTTTGCAGCGAAACGTGCGTTTCGCGGACCGAATCGGCGCTTTTGCTCCGTTTCGGCAAGAAACGTGCGTTTCGTGCACCAAATCACTGCTTTTGCACAGTATTGACGCTAAACGTGCGTGTAGTGCACCAAAACGCCGCTTTTGCACAGTTTTGACGTTAAACGTGCGTTTCGTGCACCAAAACGCTGCGTTTGCACAGTTTTGACGGAAAACGTGCGTTTCGTGGGCCAAAACGCCGCTTTTGCAGCGAAACGTGCGTTTCAAGCACCGAATCGCTGCTTTTGCACAGTTTTGACGCAAAACGTGCGTTTCGTGCA
Source organism: Stelis phaeoptera (assembly GCA_943735885.1). Classification (NCBI taxonomy): domain Eukaryota; kingdom Metazoa; phylum Arthropoda; class Insecta; order Hymenoptera; family Megachilidae; genus Stelis; species Stelis phaeoptera. The sequence continues at coordinate 947,015 of CALSEM010000043.1, read as the reverse complement.
CCAAAACGCCGCTTTTGCAGCGAAACGTGCGTTTCGCGGACCGAATCGGCGCTTTTGCTCCGTTTCGGCAAGAAACGTGCGTTTCGTGCACCAAATCACTGCTTTTGCACAGTTTTGACGCTAAACGTGCGTGTAGTGCACCAAAACGCCGCTTTTACAGCGAAACGTGCGTTTCGAAGACCGAATCGGCGCTTTTGCTCCGTTTCGGCAAGAAACGTGCGTTTCGTGCATCAAATCACTGCTTTTGCACAGTTGTAGGCTAAACGTGCGTTTCGTGCACCAAAACGCCGCTTTTGCAGCGAAACGTGCGTTTCGCGGACCGAATCGGCGCTTTTGCTCCGTTTTGGCGAGAAACGTGCGTTTCGTGCACCAAACCGCTGCTATTGCACAGTTTTGACGAAAAACGTGCGTTTCGTGCTCCAAAACGCCGCTTTTGCAGCGAAACCTGCGTTTCGTGCACCAAACGGCTGCTTTTGCACAGTTTTGACGCAAAACGTGCGTTTCGTGCACCAAAACGCCGCTTTTGCAGCGAAGCGTGCGTTTCGTGCACCAAATCGCTGCTTTTGCAGTTTTGACGCAAAACGTGCGTTTCGTGCACCAAAACGCCGCTTTTGCAGCGAAACGTGCGTTTCGTGCACCAAATCGCTGCTTTTGCACAGTTTTGACGCAAAACGTGCGTTTCGTGCGCCAAAACGCCGCTTTTGCAGCGAAACGTGCGTTTCACGCACCGAATTGCCGCTTTTGCTCCGTTTTGGCGAGAAACGTGCGTTTCGTGCACCAAACCGCTGCTATTGCACAGTTTTGACGAAAAACGTGCGTTTCGTGCTCCAAAACGCCGCTTTTGCAGCGAAACCTGCGTTTCGTGCACCAAACGGCTGCTTTTGCACAGTTTTGACGCAAAACGTGCGTTTCGTGCACCAAAACGCCGCTTTTGCAGCGAAGCGTGCGTTTCGTGCACCAAATCGCTGCTTTTGCAGTTTTGACGCAAAACGTGCGTTTCGTGCACCAAAACGCCGCTTTTGCAGCGAAACGTGCGTTTCGTGCACCAAATCGCTGCTTTTGCACAGTTTTGACGCAAAACGTGCGTTTCGTGTACAAAAACGCCGCTTTTGCAGCGAAACGTGCGTTTCGTGCACCAAATTGCTGCTTTTGCACAGTTTTGACGCAAAACGTGCGTTTCGTGCGCCAAATCGCCGCTTTTGCAGCGAACCGTGCGTTTCGTGCACCAAATCGCTGCTTTTGCACAGTTTCGACGCAAAACGTGCGTTTCGTGCACCAAAACGCCGCTTTTGCAGCGAAACGTGCGTTTGGTGCACCAAATCGCTGCTTTTGCACAGTTTTGACGCAAAACGTGCGTTTCGTGCGCTAAAACGCCGCTTTTGCAGCGAAACGTGCGTTTCACGCACCGAATTGCCGCTTTTGCTCCGTTTTGGCGAGAAACGTGCGTTTCGTGCACCAAACCGCTGCTATTGCACAGTTTTGACGAAAAACGTGCGTTTCGTGCTCCAAAACGCCGCTTTTGCAGCGAAACCTGCGTTTCGTGCACCAAATGGCTGCTTTTGCACAGTTTTGACGCAAAACGTGCGTTTCGTGCACCAAAACGCCGCTTTTGCAGCGAACCGTGCGTTTCGTGCACCAAAACGCCGCTTTTGCAGCGAAACGTGCGTTTCGTGCACCAAATCGCTGCTTTTGCACAGTTTTGACGCTAAACTTGCGTTTCGTGCACCAAAACGCCACTTTTGCAACGAAACGTGCGTTTCGTGCACCAAAACGCTGCTTTTGCACAGTTTCGACGCAAAACGTGCGTTTCGTGCACCAAAACGCCGCTTTTGCAGCGAAACGTGCGTTTGGTGCACCAAATCGCTGCTTTTGCACAGTTTTGACGCAAAACGTGCGTTTCGTGCGCTAAAACGCCGCTTTTGCAGCGAAACGTGCGTTTCACGCACCGAATTGCCGCTTTTGCTCCGTTTTGGCGAGAAACGTGCGTTTCGTGCACCAAACCGCTGCTATTGCACAGTTTTGACGAAAAACGTGCGTTTCGTGCTCCAAAACGCCGCTTTTGCAGCGAAACCTGCGTTTCGTGCACCAAATGGCTGCTTTTGCACAGTTTTGACGCAAAACGTGCGTTTCGTGCACCAAAACGCCGCTTTTGCAGCGAACCGTGCGTTTCGTGCACCAAAACGCTGCCTTTGCACAGTTTTGACGCAAAACATGCGTTTCGTGCACCAAAACGCCGCTTTTGCAGCGAAACGTGCGTTTCGTGCACCAAATCGCTGCTTTTGCACAGTTTTGACGCTAAACGTGCGTTTCGTGCACCAAAACGCCACTTTTGCAACGAAACGTGCGTTTCGTGCACCAAAACGCTGCTTTTGCACAGTTTTGACGCTAAACGTGCGTTTCGTGCACCAAAACGCTGCTTTTGCACAGTTTTGACGCTAAACGTGCGTTTCGTGCACCAAAACGCTGCTTTTGCACAGTTTTGACGCTAAACGTGCGTTTCGTGCACCAAAACACCGCTTTTGCAACGAAACGTGCGTTTCGTGCACCAAAACGCTGCTTTTGCATAGTTTTGACGCTAAACGTGCGTTTCGTGTACAAAAACGCCGCTTTTGCAGCGAAACGTGCGTTTCGTGCACCAAATTGCTGCTTTTGCACAGTTTTGACGCAAAACGTGCGTTTCGTGCGCCAAATCGCCGCTTTTGCAGCGAAACGGGCGTTTCGCGCACCGAATCGCCGCTATTGCCCCGTTTTGGCAAGAAACGTACGACTCGTGCACCAAGTCGCTGCTTTTGCACAGTTTTTACGTTAAACGTGCGTTTCGTGCACCAAAACGCCGCTTTTGCAGCGAACCGTGCGTTTCGTGCACCAAATCGCTGCTTTTGCACAGTTTCGACGCAAAACGTGCGTTTCGTGCACCAAAACGCCGCTTTTGCAGCGAAACGTGCGTTTGGTGCACCAAATCGCTGCTTTTGCACAGTTTTGACGCAAAACGTGCGTTTCGTGCGCTAAAACGCCGCTTTTGCAGCGAAACGTGCGTTTCACGCACCGAATTGCCGCTTTTGCTCCGTTTTGGCGAGAAACGTGCGTTTCGTGCACCAAACCGCTGCTATTGCACAGTTTTGACGAAAAACGTGCGTTTCGTGCTCCAAAACGCCGCTTTTGCAGCGAAACCTGCGTTTCGTGCACCAAATGGCTGCTTTTGCACAGTTTTGACGCAAAACGTGCGTTTCGTGCACCAAAACGCCGCTTTTGCAGCGAACCGTGCGTTTCGTGCACCAAAACGCTGCCTTTGCACAGTTTTGATGCAAAACATGCGTTTCGTGCACCAAAACGCCGCTTTTGCAGCGAAACGTGCGTTTCGTGCACCAAATCGCTGCTTTTGCACAGTTTTGACGCTAAACGTGCGTTTCGTGCACCAAAACGCCACTTTTGCAACGAAACGTGCGTTTCGTGCACCAAAACGCTGCTTTTGCACAGTTTCGACGCAAAACGTGCGTTTCGTGCACCAAAACGCCGCTTTTGCAGCGAAACGTGCGTTTGGTGCACCAAATCGCTGCTTTTGCACAGTTTTGACGCAAAACGTGCGTTTCGTGCGCTAAAACGCCGCTTTTGCAGCGAAACGTGCGTTTCACGCACCGAATTGCCGCTTTTGCTCCGTTTTGGCGAGAAACGTGCGTTTCGTGCACCAAACCGCTGCTATTGCACAGTTTTGACGAAAAACGTGCGTTTCGTGCTCCAAAACGCCGCTTTTGCAGCGAAACCTGCGTTTCGTGCACCAAATGGCTGCTTTTGCACAGTTTTGACGCAAAACGTGCGTTTCGTGCACCAAAACGCCGCTTTTGCAGCGAACCGTGCGTTTCGTGCACCAAAACGCTGCCTTTGCACAGTTTTGACGCAAAACATGCGTTTCGTGCACCAAAACGCCGCTTTTGCAGCGAAACGTGCGTTTCGTGCACCAAATCGCTGCTTTTGCACAGTTTTGACGCTAAACGTGCGTTTCGTGCACCAAAACGCCACTTTTGCAACGAAACGTGCGTTTCGTGCACCAAAACGCTGCTTTTGCACAGTTTTGACGCTAAACGTGCGTTTCGTGCACCAAAACGCTGCTTTTGCACAGTTTTGACGCTAAACGTGCGTTTCGTGCACCAAAACGCTGCTTTTGCACAGTTTTGACGCTAAACGTGCGTTTCGTGCACCAAAACACCGCTTTTGCAACGAAACGTGCGTTTCGTGCACCAAAACGCTGCTTTTGCATAGTTTTGACGCTAAACGTGCGTTTCGTGTACAAAAACGCCGCTTTTGCAGCGAAACGTGCGTTTCGTGCACCAAATTGCTGCTTTTGCACAGTTTCGACGCAAAACGTGCGTTTCGTGCACCAAAACGCCGCTTTTGCAGCGAAACGTGCGTTTGGTGCACCAAATCGCTGCTTTTGCACAGTTTTGACGCAAAACGTGCGTTTCGTGCGCTAAAACGCCGCTTTTGCAGCGAAACGTGCGTTTCACGCACCGAATTGCCGCTTTTGCTCCGTTTTGGCGAGAAACGTGCGTTTCGTGCACCAAACCGCTGCTATTGCACAGTTTTGACGAAAAACGTGCGTTTCGTGCTCCAAAACGCCGCTTTTGCAGCGAAACCTGCGTTTCGTGCACCAAATGGCTGCTTTTGCACAGTTTTGACGCAAAACGTGCGTTTCGTGCACCAAAACGCCGCTTTTGCAGCGAACCGTGCGTTTCGTGCACCAAAACGCTGCCTTTGCACAGTTTTGACGCAAAACATGCGTTTCGTGCACCAAAACGCCGCTTTTGCAGCGAAACGTGCGTTTCGTGCACCAAATCGCTGCTTTTGCACAGTTTTGACGCTAAACGTGCGTTTCGTGCACCAAAACGCCACTTTTGCAACGAAACGTGCGTTTCGTGCACCAAAACGCTGCTTTTGCACAGTTTCGACGCAAAACGTGCGTTTCGTGCACCAAAACGCCGCTTTTGCAGCGAAACGTGCGTTTGGTGCACCAAATCGCTGCTTTTGCACAGTTTTGACGCAAAACGTGCGTTTCGTGCGCTAAAACGCCGCTTTTGCAGCGAAACGTGCGTTTCACGCACCGAATTGCCGCTTTTGCTCCGTTTTGGCGAGAAACGTGCGTTTCGTGCACCAAACCGCTGCTATTGCACAGTTTTGACGAAAAACGTGCGTTTCGTGCTCCAAAACGCCGCTTTTGCAGCGAAACCTGCGTTTCGTGCACCAAATGGCTGCTTTTGCACAGTTTTGACGCAAAACGTGCGTTTCGTGCACCAAAACGCCGCTTTTGCAGCGAACCGTGCGTTTCGTGCACCAAAACGCTGCCTTTGCACAGTTTTGACGCAAAACATGCGTTTCGTGCACCAAAACGCCGCTTTTGCAGCGAAACGTGCGTTTCGTGCACCAAATCGCTGCTTTTGCACAGTTTTGACGCTAAACGTGCGTTTCGTGCACCAAAACGCCACTTTTGCAACGAAACGTGCGTTTCGTGCACCAAAACGCTGCTTTTGCACAGTTTTGACGCTAAACGTGCGTTTCGTGCACCAAAACACCGCTTTTGCAACGAAACGTGCGTTTCGTGCACCAAAACGCTGCTTTTGCATAGTTTTGACGCTAAACGTGCGTTTCGTGCACCAAAACGCCGCTTTTCACAGTTTTGACGCTAAACGTGTGTTTCGTGCACCAAAACGCCCGTTTTGCAAGGAAACGTGCGTTTCGTTCACCAAAACGCTGCTTTTCACAGTTTTGACGCTAAACGTGCGTTTCGTGCATCAAAACGCCGCTTTTGCAACGAAACGCCGCTTTTGAAACGAAACGTGCGTTTCGTGCACCAAAACGCTGCTTTTGCATCGGAACGTGCGTTTCGTGCACCAAAACGCTGGTTTTGCACAGTTTTGACGCCAAACGTGCGTTCCGTGCACCAGAACGCTGCTTTTGCACAGTTTTGACGCTAAACGTGCGCTTCCTGCACCAAAACACCGCTTTTGCACAGTTTTGACGCTAAACGTGGGTTTCGTGCACCAAAACGTCGCTTTTGTACAGTTTTGACGCTAAACGTGCGTTTCGTGCACCAAAACGCCGCTTTTGCAACGAAACGTGCGTTTCGTGCACCAAAACGCTGCTTTTACTCCGTTTTGACGCTAAGCGTGCGTTTCGTGCACCAAAACGCTGCTTTTGCACAGTTTTGACGCTAAACGTGCGTTTCGTGCACCAAAACGCCGCTTTTGCACAGTTTTGACGCTAAACGTGGGTTTCGTGCACCAAAACGTCGCTTTTGTACAGTTTTGACGCTAAACGTGCGTTTCGTGCACCAAAACGCCGCTTTTGCAACGAAACGTGCGTTTCGTGCACCAAAACGCTGCTTTTACTCCGTTTTGACGCTAAACGTGCGTTTCGTGCACCAAAGCGCTGCTTTTGCACAGTTTTGACGCTAAACGTGCGTTTCGTGCACCAGAAAGCTGCTTTTGCACAGTTTTGACGCTAAACGTGCGTTTCGTGCACCAAAACGCCGCTTTTCACAGTTTTGACGCTAAACGTGCGTTTCGTGCACCAAAACGCCCGTTTTGCAAGGAAACGTGCGTTTCGTTCACCAAAACGCTGCTTTTCACAGTTTTGACGCTAAACGTGCGTTTCGTGCATCAAAACGCCGCTTTTGCAACGAAACGCCGCTTTTGAAACGAAACGTGCGTTTCGTGCACCAAAACGCTGCTTTTGCATCGGAACGTGCGTTTCGTGCACCAAAACGCTGGTTTTGCACAGTTTTGACGCCAAACGTGCGTTCCGTGCACCAAAACGCTGCTTTTGCACAGTTTTGACGCTAAACGTGCGCTTCGTGCACCAAAACACCGCTTTTGCAACGAAACGTGCGTTTCGCGCACCGAATCGCCGCTTTTGCTCCGTTTTGGCAAGAAACGTGCGTTTCGTGCTCCAAAACGCTGCTTTTGCACAGTTTAGACGCTAAACGTGCGTTTTGTGCACCAAAACGCTGCTTTTACTCCGTTTTGACGCTAAACGTGCGTTTCGTGCACCAAAACGCCGCTTTTGCAACGAAACGTGCGTTTCGTGCACCAAAACGCTGCTTTTGCACAGTTTTGACGCCAAACGTGCGTTACGTGCACCAAAACGCCGCTTTTGCAACGAAACGTGCGTTTCGTGCACCGAAACGCTGCTTTTGCACAGTTTTGACGCTAAACGTGCGTTTCGTGCACCAAAACGCTGCTTTTGCACAGTTTTGACGCTAAACGTGCGTTTCGTGCACCAAAACGCTGCTTTTGCACAGTTTTGACGCTAAGCGTGCGTTTCGTGCACCAAAACGCTGCTTTTGCACAGTTTTGACGCTAAACGTGCGTTTCGTGCACCAAAACGCCGCTTTTGCACAGTTTTGACGCTAAACGTGCGTTTCGTGCACCAAAACGTCGCTTTTGCACAGTTTTGACGCTAAGCGTGCGTTTCGTGCACCAAAACGCCGCTTTTGCAACGAAACGTGCGTTTCGTGCACCAGAACGCTGCTTTTGCACAGTTTTGACGCTAAAAGTGCGTTTCATGCACCAAAACGCTGCTTTTGCAACGAAACGTGCGTTTCGTGCACCAAAACGCTGCTTTTGCACAGTTTTGACGCTAAACGTGCGTTTCGTGCACCAAAACGCCGCTTTTGCACAGTTTTGACGCTAAACGTGCGTTTCGTGCACCAAAACGCCACTTTTGCAACGAAACGTGCGTTTCGTGCACCAAAACGCCACTTTTGCAACGAAACGTGCGTTTCGTGCACCAAAACGCTGCTTTTGCACAGTTTTGACGCCAAACGTGCGTTTCATGCACCAAAACGCTGCTTTTGCACAGTTTTTACGCTAAACGTGCGTTTCGTGCACCAAAACGCTGCTCTTGCACAATTTCGACGCTAAACGTGCGTTTCGTGCACCAAAACGCTGCTTTTCACAGTTTTGACGCTAAACGTGCGTTTCGTGCATCAAAACGCCGCTCTTGCAACAAAACGCCGCTTTTGCAACGAAGCATGCGTTTCGTGCAGCAAAACGACGCTTTTGCACAGTTTTGACGCTAAACGTGCGTTTCGTGCACCAAAACGTCGCTTTTGCACAGTTTTGACGCTAAACGTGCGTTTCGTGCACCAAGTCGCCACTTTTGCAACGAAACGTGCGTTTCGTGCACCAGAACGCTGCTTTTGCACAGTTTTGACGCTAAACGTGCGTTTCGTGCACCAAAACACCGCTTTTGCAACGAAACGTGCGTTTCGTGCACCAAAACGCTGCTTTTGCACAGTTTTGACGCTAAACGTGCGTTTCGTGCACCAAAACGCTGCTTTTGCACAGTTTTGACGCTAAACGTGCATTTCGTGCACCAAAACGCCGCCTTTACGACGAAACGTGCGTTTAGCGCACCGAATCGCCGCTTTTGCTCCGTTTTGGCAAGAAACTTGCGTTTCGTGCACCAAAACGCTGCTTTTGCACACTTTTGACGCTAAACGTGCGTTTCGTGCACCAAAACACCGCTTTTGCAACGAAACGTGCGTTTCGTGCACCAGAAAGCTGCTTTTGCACAGTTTTGACGCTAAACGTGCGTTTCGTGCACCAGAACGCCGCTTTTGCAACGAAACGTGCGATTCGTGCACCAAAACGCTGCCTTTGCATCGAAACGTGCGTTTCGTGCACCAAAACGCTGCTTTTGCACAGTTTTGACGCTAAGCGTGCGTTTCGTGCACCAAAACGCCGCTTTTCACAGTTTTGACGCTAAACGTGCGTTTCGTGCACCAAAACGCCCGTTTTGCAAGGAAACGTGCGTTTCGTTCACCAAAACGCTGCTTTTCACAGTTTTGACGCTAAACGTGCGTTTCGTGCATCAAAACGCCGCTTTCGCAAACAAACGCCGCTTTTGAAACGAAACGTGCGTTTCGTGCACCAAAACGCTGCTTTTGCATCGGAACGTGCGTTTCGTGCACCAAAACGCCGCTTTTGCACAGTTTTGACGCTAAACGTGCGTTTCGTGCACCAAAACGTCGCTTTTGCACAGTTTTGACGCTAAACGTGCGCTTCGTGCACCAAAACACCGCTTTTGCAACGAAACGTGCGTTTCGCGCACCGAATCGCCGCTTTTGCTCCGTTTTGGCAAGAAACGTGCGTTTCGTGCTCCAAAACGCTGCTTTTGCACAGTTTAGACGCTAAACGTGCGTTTTGTGCACCAAAACGCTGCTTTTACTCCGTTTTGACGCTAAACGTGCGTTTCGTGCACCAAAACGCTGCTTTTGCACAGTTTTGACGCTAAACGTGCGTTTCGTGCACCAAAACGCCGCTTTTGCACAGTTTTGACGCTAAACGTGGGTTTCGTGCACCAAAACGTCGCTTTTGCACAGTTTTGACGCTAAACGTGCGTTTCGTGCACCAAAACCCCGCTTTTGCAACGAAACGTGCGTTTCGTGCACCAAAACGCTGCTTTTACTCCGTTTTGACGCTAAACGTGCGTTTCGTGCACCAAAGCGCTGCTTTTGCACAGTTTTGACGCTAAACGTGCGTTTCGTGCACCAGAAAGCTGCTTTTGCACAGTTTTGACGCTAAACGTGCGTTTCGTGCACCAGAACGCCGCTTTTAAAACGAAACGTGCGATTCGTGCACCAAAACGCCGCTTTTGCAACGAAACGTGCGTTTCTTGCACCAAAACGCCGCTTTTGCAACGAAACGTGCGTTTCTTGCACCAAAACGCAGCTTTTGCACAGTTTTGACGCTAAACGTGCGTTTCGTGCACCAAAACGCCGCTTTTCACAGTTTTGACGCTAAACGTGCGTTTCGTGCACCAAAACGCCCGTTTTGCAAGGAAACGTGCGTTTCGTTCACCAAAACGCTGCTTTTCACAGTTTTGACGCTAAACGTGCGTTTCGTGCATCAAAACGCCGCTTTTGCAACGAAACGCCGCTTTTGAAACGAAACGTGCGTTTCGTGCACCAAAACGCTGCTTTTGCATCGGAACGTGCGTTTCGTGCACCAAAACGCTGGTTTTGCACAGTTTTGACGCCAAACGTGCGTTCCGTGCACCAAAACGCTGCTTTTGCAACGAAACGTGCGTTTCGTGCACCAAAACGCTGCTTTTGCACAGTTTTGACGCTAAACGTGCGTTTCGTGCACCAAAACGCCGCTTTTGCACAGTTTTGACGCTAAACGTGCGTTTCGTGCACCAAAACGCCACTTTTGCAACGAAACGTGCGTTTCGTGCACCAAAACGCCACTTTTGCAACGAAACGTGCGTTTCGTGCACCAAAACGCTGCTTTTGCACAGTTTTGACGCCAAACGTGCGTTTCATGCACCAAAACGCTGCTTTTGCACAGTTTTTACGCTAAACGTGCGTTTCGTGCACCAAAACGCTGCTCTTGCACAATTTCGACGCTAAACGTGCGTTTCGTGCACCAAAACGCTGCTTTTCACAGTTTTGACGCTAAACGTGCGTTTCGTGCATCAAAACGCCGCTCTTGCAACAAAACGCCGCTTTTGCAACGAAGCATGCGTTTCGTGCAGCAAAACGACGCTTTTGCACAGTTTTGACGCTAAACGTGCGTTTCGTGCACCAAAACGTCGCTTTTGCACAGTTTTGACGCTAAACGTGCGTTTCGTGCACCAAGTCGCCACTTTTGCAACGAAACGTGCGTTTCGTGCACCAGAACGCTGCTTTTGCACAGTTTTGACGCTAAACGTGCGTTTCGTGCACCAAAACACCGCTTTTGCAACGAAACGTGCGTTTCGTGCACCAAAACGCTGCTTTTGCACAGTTTTGACGCTAAACGTGCGTTTCGTGCACCAAAACGCTGCTTTTGCACAGTTTTGACGCTAAACGTGCATTTCGTGCACCAAAACGCCGCCTTTACGACGAAACGTGCGTTTAGCGCACCGAATCGCCGCTTTTGCTCCGTTTTGGCAAGAAACTTGCGTTTCGTGCACCAAAACGCTGCTTTTGCACACTTTTGACGCTAAACGTGCGTTTCGTGCACCAAAACACCGCTTTTGCAACGAAACGTGCGTTTCGTGCACCAGAAAGCTGCTTTTGCACAGTTTTGACGCTAAACGTGCGTTTCGTGCACCAGAACGCCGCTTTTGCAACGAAACGTGCGATTCGTGCACCAAAACGCTGCCTTTGCATCGAAACGTGCGTTTCGTGCACCAAAACGCTGCTTTTGCACAGTTTTGACGCTAAGCGTGCGTTTCGTGCACCAAAACGCCGCTTTTCACAGTTTTGACGCTAAACGTGCGTTTCGTGCACCAAAACGCCCGTTTTGCAAGGAAACGTGCGTTTCGTTCACCAAAACGCTGCTTTTCACAGTTTTGACGCTAAACGTGCGTTTCGTGCATCAAAACGCCGCTTTCGCAAACAAACGCCGCTTTTGAAACGAAACGTGCGTTTCGTGCACCAAAACGCTGCTTTTGCATCGGAACGTGCGTTTCGTGCACCAAAACGCTGATTTTGCACAGTTTTGACGCCAAACGTGCGTTCCGTGCACCAAAACGCTGCTTTTGCACAGTTTTGACGCTAAACGTGCGCTTCGTGCACCAAAACACCGCTTTTGCAACGAAACGTGCGTTTCGCGCACCGAATCGCCGCTTTTGCTCCGTTTTGGCAAGAAACGTGCGTTTCGTGCTCCAAAACGCTGCTTTTGCACAGTTTAGACGCTAAACGTGCGTTTTGTGCACCAAAACGCTGCTTTTACTCCGTTTTGACGCTAAACGTGCGTTTCGTGCACCAAAACGCTGCTTTTGCACAGTTTTGACGCTAAACGTGCGTTTCGTGCACCAAAACGCCGCTTTTGCACAGTTTTGACGCTAAACGTGGGTTTCGTGCACCAAAACGTCGCTTTTGCACAGTTTTGACGCTAAACGTGCGTTTCGTGCACCAAAACCCCGCTTTTGCAACGAAACGTGCGTTTCGTGCACCAAAACGCTGCTTTTACTCCGTTTTGACGCTAAACGTGCGTTTCGTGCACCAAAGCGCTGCTTTTGCACAGTTTTGACGCTAAACGTGCGTTTCGTGCACCAGAAAGCTGCTTTTGCACAGTTTTGACGCTAAACGTGCGTTTCGTGCACCAGAACGCCGCTTTTAAAACGAAACGTGCGATTCGTGCACCAAAACGCCGCTTTTGCAACGAAACGTGCGTTTCTTGCACCAAAACGCCGCTTTTGCAACGAAACGTGCGTTTCTTGCACCAAAACGCAGCTTTTGCACAGTTTTGACGCTAAACGTGCGTTTCGTGCACCAAAACGCCGCTTTTCACAGTTTTGACGCTAAACGTGCGTTTCGTGCACCAAAACGCCCGTTTTGCAAGGAAACGTGCGTTTCGTTCACCAAAACGCTGCTTTTCACAGTTTTGACGCTAAACGTGCGTTTCGTGCATCAAAACGCCGCTTTTGCAACGAAACGCCGCTTTTGAAACGAAACGTGCGTTTCGTGCACCAAAACGCTGCTTTTGCATCGGAACGTGCGTTTCGTGCACCAAAACGCTGGTTTTGCACAGTTTTGACGCCAAACGTGCGTTCCGTGCACCAAAACGCTGCTTTTGCACAGTTTTGACGCTAAACGTGCGCTTCGTGCACCAAAACACCGCTTTTGCAACGAAACGTGCGTTTCGCGCACCGAATCGCCGCTTTTGCTCCGTTTTGGCAAGAAACGTGCGTTTCGTGCTCCAAAACGCTGCTTTTGCACAGTTTTGACGCTAAACGTGCGTTTCGTGCACCAAAACGCCACTTTTGCAACGAAACGTGCGTTTCGTGCACCAAAACGCTGCTTTTGCACAGTTTTGACGCTAAACGTGCGTTTCGTGCACCAAAACGCCACTTTTGCAACGAAACGTGCGTTTCGTGCACCAAAACGCTGCTTTTGCACAGTTCTGACGCTAAACGTGCGTTTCGTACACCAAAACGCCGCTTTTGCATTGAAACGTGCGTTTCGTGCACCAAAACGCTGCTTTTGCACAGTTTTGACGCTAAACGTGCGTTTCGTGCACCAAAACGCTGCCTTTGCACAGTTTTGACGCTAAGCGTGCGTTTCGTGCACCAAAACGCCGCTTTTGCAACGAAACGTGCGTTCCGTGCACCAAAACGCAGCTTTTGCAACGAAACGTGCATTTCGTGCACCAAAACGCTGCTTTTGCACAGTTTTGACGCTAAACGTGCGTTTCGTGCACCAAAACGCCACTTTTGCAACGAAACGTGCGTTTCGTGCACCAAAACGCTGCTTTTGCACAGTTTCAACGCTAAACGTGCGTTTCGTGCACCAAAACGCTGCTTTTGCACAGTTTTGATGCTAAGCGTGCGTTTCGTGCACCAAAACGCCGCTTTTGCAACGAAACGTGCGTTCCGTGCACCAAAACGCTGCTTTTGCACAGTTTTGACGCTAAACATGCGTTTCGTGTACCAAAACGCAGCTTTTGCAACGAAACGTGCGTTTCGTGCACCAAAACGCTGCTTTTGCACAGTTTTGACGCTAAACGTGCGTTTCGTGCACCAAAACGCCGCTTTTGCACAGTTTTGACGCTAAACGTGCGTTTCGTGCACCAAACCGTCGCTTATGCACAGTTTTGACGCTAAGCGTGCGTTTCGTGCACCAAAACGCCGCTTTTGCAACGAAACGTGCGTTTCGTGCACCAAAACGCTGCTTTTACTCCGTTTTGACGCTAAACGTGCGTTTCGTGCACCAAAGCGCTGCTTTTGCACAGTTTTGACGCTAAACGTGCGTTTCGTGTACCAAAACGCAGCTTTTGCAACGAAACGTGCGTTTCGTGCACCAAAACGCTGCTTTTGCACAGTTTTGACGCTAAACGTGCGTTTCGTGCACCAAAACGCCACTTTTGCAACGAAACGTTCGTTTCGTGCACCAAAACGCTGCTTTTGCACAGTTTTGACGCCAAACGTGCGTTTCGTGCACCAAAACGCCGCTTTTGCAACGAAACGTGCGTTTCGTGCACCAAAACGCTGCCTTTGCACAGTTTTGAGGCTAAAAGTGCGTTTCGTGCACCAAAACGCTGCTTTTGCAACGAAACGTGCGTTTCGTGCACCAAAACGCTGCTTTTGCACAGTTTCGACGCTAAACGTGCGTTTCGTGCACCAAAACGCTGCTTTTGCGCAGTTTTGACGCTAAGCGTGCGTTTCGTGCACCAAAACGCCGCTTTTGCAACGAAACGTGCGTTTCGTGCACCAAAACGCTACTTTTACTCCGTTTTGAGGCTAAACGAGCGTTTCGTGCACCAAGGCGCTGCTTTTGCACAGTTTTGACGCCAAACGTGCGTTTCGTGCACCAAAACGCTGCCTTTGCACAGTTTCGACGCTAAACGTGCGTTTCGTGCACCAAAACGCTGCTTTTCACAGTTTTGACGCTAAACGTGCGTTTCGTGCATCAAAACGCCGCTTTTGCAAGAAAACGCCGCTTTTGCAACAAAACGCCGCTTTTACAACGAAGCATGCGTTTCGTGCAGCAAAACGCCGCTTTTGCACAGTTTTGACGCTAAACGTGCGCTTCGTGCACCAAAACGTCGCTTTTGCACGGTTTTGACGCTAAACGTGCGTTTCTTGCACCAAAACGCCGCTTTTGCAAAGAAACGTGCGTTTCGTGCACCAAAACGCTACGTTTATTCCGTTTTGAGGCTAAACGTGCGTTTCGTGCACCAAAACGCCACTTTTGCAACGAAACGTGCGTTTCGTGCACCAAAACGCTGCTTTTGCTCAGTTCTGACGCTAAACGTGCGTTTCGTACACCAAAACGCCGGTTTTGCATTGAAACGTGCGTTTCGTGCACCAAAACGCTGCTTTTGCACAGTTTTGACGCTAAACGTGCGTTTCGTGCACCAAAACGCTGCTTTTGCACAGTTTTGACGCTAAGCGTGCGTTTCGTGCACCAAAACGCTGCTTTTGCACAGTTTTGACGCTAAACGTGCGTTTCGTGCACCAAAACGCTGCTTTTGCACAGTTTTGACGCTAAACGTGCGTTTCGTCCACCAAAACGCTGCTTTTGCACAGTTTTGACGCTAAACGTGCGTTTCGTGCACCAAAACGCCGCTTTTGCAACGAAACGTGCGTTTCGTGCACCAAAACGCTGCTTTTGCACAGTTTTGACGCCAAACGTGCGTTACGTGCACCAAAACGCCGCTTTTGCAACGAAACGTGCGTTTCGTGCACCGAAACGCTGCCTTTGCACAGTTTTGACGCTAAAAGTGCGTTTCATGCACCAAAACGCTGCTTTTGCAACGAAACGTGCGTTTCGTGCACCAAAACGCCGCTTTTGCACAGTTTTGACGCTAAACGTGCGTTTCGTGCACCAAAACGCCACTTTTGCAACGAAACGTGCGTTTCGTGCACCAAAACGCCACTTTTGCAACGAAACGTGCGTTTCGTGCACCAAAACGCTGCTTTTGCACAGTTTTGACGCTAAACGTGCGTTTCGTGCACCAAAACGCTGCTTTTGCACAGTTTTGACGCTAAACGTGCGTTTCGTGCACCAAAACGCTGCTCTTGCACAATTTCGACGCTAAACGTGCGTTTCGTGCATCAAAACGCCGCTTTTGCAACAAAACGCCGCTTTTGCAACAAAACGCCGCTTTTGCAACGAAGCATGCGTTTCGTGCAGCAAAACGCCGCTTTTGCACAGTTTTGACGCTAAACGTGCGTTTCGTGCACCAAAACGTCGCTTTTGCACAGTTTCGACGCTAAACGTGCGTTTCGTCAACCAAAACGCCACTTTTGCAACGAAACGTGCGTTTCGTGCACCAAAACGCTGCTTTTGCACAGTTTTGACGCTAAACGTGCGTTTCGTGCACCAAAACGCTGCTTTTGCACAGTTTTGACGCTAAACGTGCGTTTCGTGCACCAAAACGCTGCTCTTGCACAATTTCGACGCTAAACGTGCGTTTCGTGCATCAAAACGCCGCTTTTGCAACAAAACGCCGCTTTTGCAACAAAACGCCGCTTTTGCAACGAAGCATGCGTTTCGTGCAGCAAAACGCCGCTTTTGCACAGTTTTGACGCTAAACGTGCGTTTCGTGCACCAAAACGTCGCTTTTGCACAGTTTTGACGCTAAACGTGCGTTTCGTCAACCAAAACGCAGCTTTTGCAACGAAACGTGCGTTTCGTGCACCAAAACGCTGCTTTTGCACAGTTCTGACGCTAAACGTGCATTTCGTACACCAAAACGTCGCTTTTGCAACGAAACGTGCGTTTCGTGCACCAAAACGCAGCTTTTGCAACGAAACGTGCATTTCGTGCACCAAGGCGCTGCTTTTGCACAGTTTTGACGCCAAACATGCGTTTCGTGCACCAAAACGCTGCCTTTGCACAGTTTTGACGCTAAACGTGCGTTTCGTGCACCAAAACGCTGCTCTTGCACAATTTCGACGCTAAACGTGCGTTTCGTGCATCAAAACGCCGCTTTTGCAACAAAACGCCGCTTTTGCAACAAAACGCCGCTTTTGCAACGAAGCATGCGTTTCGTGCAGCAAAACGCCGCTTTGGCACAGTTTTGACGCTAAACGTGCGTTTCGTGCACCAAAACGTCGCTCTTGCACAGTTTTGACGCTAAACGTGCGTTTCGTGCACCAAAACGTCGCTTTTGCACAGTTTTGACGCTAAGCGTGCGTTTCGTGCACCAAAACGCCGCTTTTGCAACGAAACGTGCGTTTCGAGCACCAAAACGCTGCTTTTACTCCGTTTTGACGCTAAACGTGCGTTTCGTGCACCAAAGCGCTGCTTTTGCACAGTTTTGACGCTAAACGTGCGTTTCGTGTACCAAAACGCAGCTTTTGCAACGAAACGTGCGTTTCGTGCACCAAAACGCTGCTTTTGCACAGTTTTGACGCTAAACGTGCGTTTCGTGCACCAAAACGCCACTTTTGCAACGAAACGATCGTTTCGTGCACCAAAACGCTGCTTTTGCACAGTTTTGACGCCAAACGTGCGTTTCGTGCACCAAAACGCCGCTTTTGCAACGAAACGTGCGTTTCGTGCACCAAAACGCTGCCTTTGCACAGTTTTGACGCTAAAAGTGCGTTTCGTGCACCAAAACGCCGCTTTTGCAACGAAACGTGCGTTTCGTGCACCAAAACGCTACTTTTACTCCGTTTTGAGGCTAAACGTGCGTTTCGTGCACCAAGGCGCTGCTTTTGCACAGTTTTGACGCTAAGCGTGCGTTTCGTGCACCAAAACGCCGCTTTTGCAACGAAACGTGCGTTCCGTGCACCAAAACGCTGCTTTTGCACAGTTTTGACGCTAAACGTGCGTTTCGTGCACCAAAACGCCGCTTTTGCAACGAAACGTGCGTTTCGTGCACCAAAACGCTGCTTTTGCACAGTTTTGACGCCAAACGTGCGTTACGTGCACCAAAACGCCGCTTTTGCAACGAAACGTGCGTTTCGTGCACCGAAACGCTGCCTTTGCACAGTTTTGACGCTAAAAGTGCGTTTCATGCACCAAAACGCTGCTTTTGCAACGAAACGTGCGTTTCGTGCACCAAAACGCCGCTTTTGCACAGTTTTGACGCTAAACGTGCGTTTCGTGCACCAAAACGCCACTTTTGCAACGAAACGTGCGTTTCGTGCACCAAAACGCCACTTTTGCAACGAAACGTGCGTTTCTTGCACCAAAACGCAGCTTTTGCACAGTTTTGACGCTAAACGTGCGTTTCGTGCACCAAAACGCCGCTTTTCACAGTTTTGACGCTAAACGTGCGTTTCGTGCACCAAAACGCCCGTTTTGCAAGGAAACGTGCGTTTCGTTCACCAAAACGCTGCTTTTCACAGTTTTGACGCTAAACGTGCGTTTCGTGCATCAAAACGCCGCTTTTGCAACGAAACGCCGCTTTTGAAACGAAACGTGCGTTTCGTGCACCAAAACGCTGCTTTTGCATCGGAACGTGCGTTTCGTGCACCAAAACGCTGGTTTTGCACAGTTTTGACGCCAAACGTGCGTTCCGTGCACCAAAACGCTGCTTTTGCACAGTTTTGACGCTAAACGTGCGCTTCGTGCACCAAAACACCGCTTTTGCAACGAAACGTGCGTTTCGCGCACCGAATCGCCGCTTTTGCTCCGTTTTGGCAAGAAACGTGCGTTTCGTGCTCCAAAACGCTGCTTTTGCACAGTTTTGACGCTAAACGTGCGTTTCGTGCACCAAAACGCCACTTTTGCAACGAAACGTGCGTTTCGTGCACCAAAACGCTGCTTTTGCACAGTTTTGACGCTAAACGTGCGTTTCGTGCACCAAAACGCCACTTTTGCAACGAAACGTGCGTTTCGTGCACCAAAACGCTGCTTTTGCACAGTTCTGACGCTAAACGTGCGTTTCGTACACCAAAACGCCGCTTTTGCATTGAAACGTGCGTTTCGTGCACCAAAACGCTGCTTTTGCACAGTTTTGACGCTAAACGTGCGTTTCGTGCACCAAAACGCTGCCTTTGCACAGTTTTGACGCTAAGCGTGCGTTTCGTGCACCAAAACGCCGCTTTTGCAACGAAACGTGCGTTCCGTGCACCAAAACGCAGCTTTTGCAACGAAACGTGCATTTCGTGCACCAAAACGCTGCTTTTGCACAGTTTTGACGCTAAACGTGCGTTTCGTGCACCAAAACGCCACTTTTGCAACGAAACGTGCGTTTCGTGCACCAAAACGCTGCTTTTGCACAGTTTCAACGCTAAACGTGCGTTTCGTGCACCAAAACGCTGCTTTTGCACAGTTTTGATGCTAAGCGTGCGTTTCGTGCACCAAAACGCCGCTTTTGCAACGAAACGTGCGTTCCGTGCACCAAAACGCTGCTTTTGCACAGTTTTGACGCTAAACATGCGTTTCGTGTACCAAAACGCAGCTTTTGCAACGAAACGTGCGTTTCGTGCACCAAAACGCTGCTTTTGCACAGTTTTGACGCTAAACGTGCGTTTCGTGCACCAAAACGCCGCTTTTGCACAGTTTTGACGCTAAACGTGCGTTTCGTGCACCAAACCGTCGCTTATGCACAGTTTTGACGCTAAGCGTGCGTTTCGTGCACCAAAACGCCGCTTTTGCAACGAAACGTGCGTTTCGTGCACCAAAACGCCGCTTTTCACAGTTTTGACGCTAAACGTGCGTTTCGTGCACCAAAACGCCCGTTTTGCAAGGAAACGTGCGTTTCGTTCACCAAAACGCTGCTTTTCACAGTTTTGACGCTAAACGTGCGTTTCGTGCATCAAAACGCCGCTTTTGCAACGAAACGCCGCTTTTGAAACGAAACGTGCGTTTCGTGCACCAAAACGCTGCTTTTGCATCGGAACGTGCGTTTCGTGCACCAAAACGCTGGTTTTGCACAGTTTTGACGCCAAACGTGCGTTCCGTGCACCAAAACGCTGCTTTTGCACAGTTTTGACGCTAAACGTGCGCTTCGTGCACCAAAACACCGCTTTTGCAACGAAACGTGCGTTTCGCGCACCGAATCGCCGCTTTTGCTCCGTTTTGGCAAGAAACGTGCGTTTCGTGCTCCAAAACGCTGCTTTTGCACAGTTTTGACGCTAAACGTGCGTTTCGTGCACCAAAACGCCACTTTTGCAACGAAACGTGCGTTTCGTGCACCAAAACGCTGCTTTTGCACAGTTTTGACGCTAAACGTGCGTTTCGTGCACCAAAACGCCACTTTTGCAACGAAACGTGCGTTTCGTGCACCAAAACGCTGCTTTTGCACAGTTCTGACGCTAAACGTGCGTTTCGTACACCAAAACGCCACTTTTGCAACGAAACGTGCGTTTCGTGCACCAAAACGCTGCTTTTGCACAGTTTCAACGCTAAACGTGCGTTTCGTGCACCAAAACGCTGCTTTTGCACAGTTTTGATGCTAAGCGTGCGTTTCGTGCACCAAAACGCCGCTTTTGCAACGAAACGTGCGTTCCGTGCACCAAAACGCTGCTTTTGCACAGTTTTGACGCTAAACATGCGTTTCGTGTACCAAAACGCAGCTTTTGCAACGAAACGTGCGTTTCGTGCACCAAAACGCTGCTTTTGCACAGTTTTGACGCTAAACGTGCGTTTCGTGCACCAAAACGCCGCTTTTGCACAGTTTTGACGCTAAACGTGCGTTTCGTGCACCAAACCGTCGCTTATGCACAGTTTTGACGCTAAGCGTGCGTTTCGTGCACCAAAACGCCGCTTTTGCAACGAAACGTGCGTTTCGTGCACCAAAACGCTGCTTTTACTCCGTTTTGACGCTAAACGTGCGTTTCGTGCACCAAAGCGCTGCTTTTGCACAGTTTTGACGCTAAACGTGCGTTTCGTGTACCAAAACGCAGCTTTTGCAACGAAACGTGCGTTTCGTGCACCAAAACGCTGCTTTTGCACAGTTTTGACGCTAAACGTGCGTTTCGTGCACCAAAACGCCACTTTTGCAACGAAACGTTCGTTTCGTGCACCAAAACGCTGCTTTTGCACAGTTTTGACGCCAAACGTGCGTTTCGTGCACCAAAACGCCGCTTTTGCAACGAAACGTGCGTTTCGTGCACCAAAACGCTGCCTTTGCACAGTTTTGAGGCTAAAAGTGCGTTTCGTGCACCAAAACGCTGCTTTTGCAACGAAACGTGCGTTTCGTGCACCAAAACGCTGCTTTTGCACAGTTTCGACGCTAAACGTGCGTTTCGTGCACCAAAACGCTGCTTTTGCGCAGTTTTGACGCTAAGCGTGCGTTTCGTGCACCAAAACGCCGCTTTTGCAACGAAACGTGCGTTTCGTGCACCAAAACGCTACTTTTACTCCGTTTTGAGGCTAAACGAGCGTTTCGTGCACCAAGGCGCTGCTTTTGCACAGTTTTGACGCCAAACGTGCGTTTCGTGCACCAAAACGCTGCCTTTGCACAGTTTCGACGCTAAACGTGCGTTTCGTGCACCAAAACGCTGCTTTTCACAGTTTTGACGCTAAACGTGCGTTTCGTGCATCAAAACGCCGCTTTTGCAACAAAACGCCGCTTTTGCAACAAAACGCCGCTTTTACAACGAAGCATGCGTTTCGTGCAGCAAAACGCCGCTTTTGCACAGTTTTGACGCTAAACGTGCGCTTCGTGCACCAAAACGTCGCTTTTGCACGGTTTTGACGCTAAACGTGCGTTTCTTGCACCAAAACGCCGCTTTTGCAAAGAAACGTGCGTTTCGTGCACCAAAACGCTACGTTTATTCCGTTTTGAGGCTAAACGTGCGTTTCGTGCACCAAAACGCCACTTTTGCAACGAAACGTGCGTTTCGTGCACCAAAACGCTGCTTTTGCTCAGTTCTGACGCTAAACGTGCGTTTCGTACACCAAAACGCCGGTTTTGCATTGAAACGTGCGTTTCGTGCACCAAAACGCTGCTTTTGCACAGTTTTGACGCTAAACGTGCGTTTCGTGCACCAAAACGCTGCTTTTGCACAGTTTTGACGCTAAGCGTGCGTTTCGTGCACCAAAACGCTGCTTTTGCACAGTTTTGACGCTAAACGTGCGTTTCGTGCACCAAAACGCTGCTTTTGCACAGTTTTGACGCTAAACGTGCGTTTCGTCCACCAAAACGCTGCTTTTGCACAGTTTTGACGCTAAACGTGCGTTTCGTGCACCAAAACGCCGCTTTTGCAACGAAACGTGCGTTTCGTGCACCAAAACGCTGCTTTTGCACAGTTTTGACGCCAAACGTGCGTTACGTGCACCAAAACGCCGCTTTTGCAACGAAACGTGCGTTTCGTGCACCGAAACGCTGCCTTTGCACAGTTTTGACGCTAAAAGTGCGTTTCATGCACCAAAACGCTGCTTTTGCAACGAAACGTGCGTTTCGTGCACCAAAACGCCGCTTTTGCACAGTTTTGACGCTAAACGTGCGTTTCGTGCACCAAAACGCTGCTTTTGCGCAGTTTTGACGCTAAGCGTGCGTTTCGTGCACCAAAACGCCGCTTTTGCAACGAAACGTGCGTTTCGTGCACCAAAACGCTACTTTTACTCCGTTTTGAGGCTAAACGAGCGTTTCGTGCACCAAAACGCTGCTTTTGCACAGTTTTGACGCTAAACGTGCGTTTCGTGCACCAAAACGCTGCTCTTGCACAATTTCGACGCTAAACGTGCGTTTCGTGCATCAAAACGCCGCTTTTGCAACAAAACGCCGCTTTTGCAACAAAACGCCGCTTTTGCAACGAAGCATGCGTTTCGTGCAGCAAAACGCCGCTTTTGCACAGTTTTGACGCTAAACGTGCGTTTCGTGCACCAAAACGTCGCTTTTGCACAGTTTCGACGCTAAACGTGCGTTTCGTCAACCAAAACGCCACTTTTGCAACGAAACGTGCGTTTCGTGCACCAAAACGCTGCTTTTGCACAGTTTTGACGCTAAACGTGCGTTTCGTGCACCAAAACGCTGCTTTTGCACAGTTTTGACGCTAAACGTGCGTTTCGTGCACCAAAACGCTGCTCTTGCACAATTTCGACGCTAAACGTGCGTTTCGTGCATCAAAACGCCGCTTTTGCAACAAAACGCCGCTTTTGCAACAAAACGCCGCTTTTGCAACGAAGCATGCGTTTCGTGCAGCAAAACGCCGCTTTTGCACAGTTTTGACGCTAAACGTGCGTTTCGTGCACCAAAACGTCGCTTTTGCACAGTTTTGACGCTAAACGTGCGTTTCGTCAACCAAAACGCAGCTTTTGCAACGAAACGTGCGTTTCGTGCACCAAAACGCTGCTTTTGCACAGTTCTGACGCTAAACGTGCATTTCGTACACCAAAACGTCGCTTTTGCAACGAAACGTGCGTTTCGTGCACCAAAACGCAGCTTTTGCAACGAAACGTGCATTTCGTGCACCAAGGCGCTGCTTTTGCACAGTTTTGACGCCAAACATGCGTTTCGAGCACCAAAACGCTGCCTTTGCACAGTTTTGACGCTAAACGTGCGTTTCGTGCACCAAAACGCTGCTCTTGCACAATTTCGACGCTAAACGTGCGTTTCGTGCATCAAAACGCCGCTTTTGCAACAAAACGCCGCTTTTGCAACAAAACGCCGCTTTTGCAACGAAGCATGCGTTTCGTGCAGCAAAACGCCGCTTTGGCACAGTTTTGACGCTAAACGTGCGTTTCGTGCACCAAAACGTCGCTCTTGCACAGTTTTGACGCTAAACGTGCGTTTCGTGCACCAAAACGTCGCTTTTGCACAGTTTTGACGCTAAGCGTGCGTTTCGTGCACCAAAACGCCGCTTTTGCAACGAAACGTGCGTTTCGAGCACCAAAACGCTGCTTTTACTCCGTTTTGACGCTAAACGTGCGTTTCGTGCACCAAAGCGCTGCTTTTGCACAGTTTTGACGCTAAACGTGCGTTTCGTGTACCAAAACGCAGCTTTTGCAACGAAACGTGCGTTTCGTGCACCAAAACGCTGCTTTTGCACAGTTTTGACGCTAAACGTGCGTTTCGTGCACCAAAACGCCACTTTTGCAACGAAACGATCGTTTCGTGCACCAAAACGCTGCTTTTGCACAGTTTTGACGCCAAACGTGCGTTTCGTGCACCAAAACGCCGCTTTTGCAACGAAACGTGCGTTTCGTGCACCAAAACGCTGCCTTTGCACAGTTTTGACGCTAAAAGTGCGTTTCGTGCACCAAAACGCCGCTTTTGCAACGAAACGTGCGTTTCGTGCACCAAAACGCTACTTTTACTCCGTTTTGAGGCTAAACGTGCGTTTCGTGCACCAAGGCGCTGCTTTTGCACAGTTTTGACGCTAAGCGTGCGTTTCGTGCACCAAAACGCCGCTTTTGCAACGAAACGTGCGTTCCGTGCACCAAAACGCTGCTTTTGCACAGTTTTGACGCTAAACGTGCGTTTCGTGCACCAAAACGCCGCTTTTGCAACGAAACGTGCGTTTCGTGCACCAAAACGCTGCTTTTGCACAGTTTTGACGCCAAACGTGCGTTACGTGCACCAAAACGCCGCTTTTGCAACGAAACGTGCGTTTCGTGCACCGAAACGCTGCCTTTGCACAGTTTTGACGCTAAAAGTGCGTTTCATGCACCAAAACGCTGCTTTTGCAACGAAACGTGCGTTTCGTGCACCAAAACGCCGCTTTTGCACAGTTTTGACGCTAAACGTGCGTTTCGTGCACCAAAACGCCACTTTTGCAACGAAACGTGCGTTTCGTGCACCAAAACGCCACTTTTGCAACGAAACGTGCGTTTCGTGCACCAAAACGCTGCTTTTGCACAGTTTTGACGCTAAACGTGCGTTTCGTGCACCAAAACGCTGCTTTTGCACAGTTTTGACGCTAAACGTGCGTTTCGTGCACCAAAACGCTGCTCTTGCACAATTTCGACGCTAAACGTGCGTTTCGTGCATCAAAACGCCGCTTTTGCAACAAAACGCCGCTTTTGCAACAAAACGCCGCTTTTGCAACGAAGCATGCGTTTCGTGCAGCAAAACGCCGCTTTTGCACAGTTTTGACGCTAAACGTGCGTTTCGTGCACCAAAACGTCGCTTTTGCACAGTTTTGACGCTAAACGTGCGTTTCGTCAACCAAAACGCAGCTTTTGCAACGAAACGTGCGTTTCGTGCACCAAAACGCTGCTTTTGCACAGTTCTGACGCTAAACGTGCATTTCGTACACCAAAACGTCGCTTTTGCAACGAAACGTGCGTTTCGTGCACCAAAACGCAGCTTTTGCAACGAAACGTGCATTTCGTGCACCAAGGCGCTGCTTTTGCACAGTTTTGACGCCAAACATGCGTTTCGTGCACCAAAACGCTGCCTTTGCACAGTTTTGACGCTAAACGTGCGTTTCGTGCACCAAAACGCTGCTCTTGCACAATTTCGACGCTAAACGTGCGTTTCGTGCATCAAAACGCCGCTTTTGCAACAAAACGCCGCTTTTGCAACGAAGCATGCGTTTCGTGCAGCAAAACGCCGCTTTGGCACAGTTTTGACGCTAAACGTGCGTTTCGTGCACCAAAACGTCGCTCTTGCACAGTTTTGACGCTAAACGTGCGTTTCGTGCACCAAAACGTCGCTCTTGCACAGTTTTGACGCTAAACGTGCGTTTCGTGCACCAAAACGTCGCTTTTGCACAGTTTTGACGCTAAGCGTGCGTTTCGTGCACCAAAACGCCGCTTTTGCAACGAAACGTGCGTTTCGTGCACCAAAACGCTGCTTTTACTCCGTTTTGACGCTAAACGTGCGTTTCGTGCACCAAAGCGCTGCTTTTGCACAGTTTTGACGCTAAACGTGCGTTTCGTGTACCAAAACGCAGCTTTTGCAACGAAACGTGCGTTTCGTGCACCAAAACGCTGCTTTTGCACAGTTTTGACGCTAAACGTGCGTTTCGTGCACCAAAACGCCACTTTTGCAACGAAACGATCGTTTCGTGCACCAAAACGCTGCTTTTGCACAGTTTTGACGCCAAACGTGCGTTTCGTGCACCAAAACGCCGCTTTTGCAACGAAACGTGCGTTTCGTGCACCAAAACGCTGCCTTTGCACAGTTTTGACGCTAAAAGTGCGTTTCGTGCACCAAAACGCCGCTTTTGCAACGAAACGTGCGTTTCGTGCACCAAAACGCTACTTTTACTCCGTTTTGAGGCTAAACGTGCGTTTCGTGCACCAAGGCGCTGCTTTTGCACAGTTTTGACGCTAAGCGTGCGTTTCGTGCACCAAAACGCCGCTTTTGCAACGAAACGTGCGTTCCGTGCACCAAAACGCTGCTTTTGCACAGTTTTGACGCTAAACGCGCGTTTCGTGCACCAAAACGCTGCTTTTGCACAGTATTGACGCTAAGCGTGCGTTTCGTGCACCAAAACGCCGCTTTTGCAACGAAACGTGCGTTTCGTGCACCAAAACGCAGCTTTTGCAACGAAACGTGCATTTCGTACACCAAAACGCCGCTTTTGCAAGGAAACGTGCGTTTCGTTCACCAAAACGCTGCTTTTCACAGTTTTGACGCTAAACGTGCGTTTCGTGCATCAAAACGCCGCTTTTGCAACGAAACGCCGCTTTTGAAACGAAACGTGCGTTTCGTGCACCAAAACGCTGCTTTTGCATCGGAACGTGCGTTTCGTGCACCAAAACGCTGGTTTTGCACAGTTTTGACGCCAAACGTGCGTTCCGTGCACCAAAACGCTGCTTTTGCACAGTTTTGACGCTAAACGTGCGCTTCGTGCACCAAAACACCGCTTTTGCAACGAAACGTGCGTTTCGCGCACCGAATCGCCGCTTTTGCTCCGTTTTGGCAAGAAACGTGCGTTTCGTGCTCCAAAACGCTGCTTTTGCACAGTTTAGACGCTAAACGTGCGCTTCGTGCACCAAAACACCGCTTTTGCAACGAAACGTGCGTTTCGCGCACCGAATCGCCGCTTTTGCTCCGTTTTGGCAAGAAACGTGCGTTTCGTGCTCCAAAACGCTGCTTTTGCACAGTTTAGACGCTAAACGTGCGTTTCGTGCACCAAAACGCTGCTTTTACTCCGTTTTGACGCTAAACGTGCGTTTCGTGCACCAAAACGCTGCTTTTACTCCGTTTTGACGCTAAACGTGCGTTTCGTGCACCAAAGCGCTGCTTTTGCACAGTTTTGACGCTCAACGTGCGTTTCGTGTACCAAAACGCAGCTTTTGCAACGAAACGTGCGTTTCGTGCACCAAAACGCTGCTTTTGCACAGTTTTGACGCTAAACGTGCGTTTCGTGCACCAAAACGCCACTTTTGCAACGAAACGTTCGTTTCGTGCACCAAAACGCCACTTTTGCAACGAAACGTTCGTTTCGTGCACCAAAACGCTGCTTTTGCACAGTTTTGACGCTAAACGTGCGTTTCGTGCACCAAAACGCCGCTTTTGCAACGAAACGTGCGTTTCGTGCACCGAAACGCTGCCTTTGCACAGTTTTGACGCTAAAAGTGCGTTTCATGCACCAAAACGCTGCTTTTGCAACGAAACGTGCGTTTCGTGCACCAAAACGCTGCTTTTGCACAGTTTTGACGCTAAACGTGCATTTCGTGCACCAAAACGCCGCTTTTGCACAGTTTTGACGCTAAACGTGCGTTTCGTGCACCAAAACGCCACTTTTGCAACGAAACGTGCGTTTCGTGCACCAAAACGCCACTTTTGCAACGAAACGTGCGTTTCGTGCACCAAAACGCTGCTTTTGCACAGTTTTGACGCTAAACGTGCGTTTCGTGCACCAAAACGCTGCTTTTGCACAGTTCTGGCGCTAAACGTGCGTGTCGTACACCAAAACGCCGCTTTTGCATCGAAACGTGCGTTTCGTGCACCAAAACGCTGCTTTTGCACAGTTTTGACGCTAAACGTGCGTTTCGTGCACCAAAACGCTGCTTTTGCACAGTTTTGACGCTAAGCGTGCGTTTCGTGCACCAAAACGCCGCTTTTGCAACGAAACGTGCGTTTCGTGCACCAAAACGCTGCTTCTGCACAGTTTTGACGCTAAACGTGCGTTTCGTGCACCAAATCGCTGCTTTTGCACAGTTTTGACGCTAAACGTGCGTTTCGTGTACCAAAACGCAGCTTTTGCACAGTTTTGACGCTAACCGTGCGTTTCGTGCACCAAATCGCTGCTTTTGCACAGTTTTGACGCTAAGCGTGCGTTTCGTGCACCAAAACGCCGCTTTTGCAACGAAACGTGCGTTTCGTGCACCAAAATGCAGCTTTTGCACAGTTCTGACGCTAAACGTGCATTTCGTACACCAAAACGCCGCTTTTGCAACGAACCGTGCGTTTCGTGAACCAAAACGCAGCTTTTGCAACGAAACGTGCATTTCGTGCACCAAAACGCTGCTTTTGCACAATTTTGACGCTAAACGTGCGTTTCGTGCACCAAAACGCCACTTTTGCAACGAAACGTGCGTTTCGTGCACCAAAACGCCGCTTTTGGAACGAAACGTGCGTTTCTTGCACCAAAACACAGCTTTTGCACAGTTTTGACGCTAAACGTGCGTTTCGTGCACCAAAACGCCGCTTTTGCACAGTTTTGACGCTAAGCGTGCGTTTCGTGCACCAAAACGCCGCTTTTGCAACGAAACGTGCGTTTCGTGCACCAAAATGCAGCTTTTGCACAGTTCTGACGCTAAACGTGCATTTCGTACACCAAAACGACGCTTTTGCAACGAAACGTGCGTTTCGTGAACCAAAACGCAGCTTTTGCAACGAAACGTGCATTTCGTGCACCAAAACGCTGCTTTTGCACAATTTTGACGCTAAACGTGCGTTTCGTGCACCAAAACGCCACTTTTGCAACGAAACGTGCGTTTCGTGCACCAAATCGCTGCTTTTGCACAGTTTTGATGCTAAACGTGCGTTTCGTGCACCAAATCGCTGCTTTTGCACAGTTTTGACGCTAAGCGTGCGTTTCGTGCACCAAAACGCCACTTTTGCAACGAAACGTGCGTTCCGTGCACCAAAACGCTGCTTTTGCACAGTTTTGACGCCAAACGTGCGTTTCGTGCACCAAAACGCCGCTTTTGCACAGTTTTGACGCTAAACGTGCGTTTCGTGCACCAAAACGTCGCTTTTGCACAGTTTTGACGCTAAGCGTGCGTTTCGTGCACCAAAACGCCGCTTTTGCAACGAAATGTGCGTTTCGTGCACCAAAACGCTGCTTTTACTCCGTTTTGACGCTAAACGTGCGTTTCGTGCACCAAAGCGCTGCTTTTGCACAGTTTTGACGCTAAGCGTGCGTTTCGTGCACCAAAACGCTGCTCTTGCACAGTTTTGACGCTAAACGTGCGTTTCGTGCACCAAATCGCTGCTTTTGCACAGTTTTGACGCTAACCGTGCGTTTCGTGCACCAAATCGCTGCTTTTGCACAGTTTTGACGCTAAGCGTGCGTTTCGTGCACCAAAACGCCGCTTTTGCAACGAAACGTGCGTTTCGTGCACCAAAATGCAGCTTTTGCACAGTTCTGACGCTAAACGTGCATTTCGTACACCAAAACGCCGCTTTTGCAACGAAACGTGCGTTTCGTGAACCAAAACGCAGCTTTTGCAACGAAACGCGCATTTCGTGCACCAAAACGCTGCTTTTGCACAATTTTGACGCTAAACGTGCGTTTCGTGCACCAAAACGCCACTTTTGCAACGAAACGTGCGTTTCGTGCACCAAATCGCTGCTTTTGCACAGTTTTGACGCTAAACGTGCGTTTCGTGCACCAAATCGCTGCTTTTGCACAGTTTTGACGCTAAGCGTGCGTTTCGTGCACCAAAACGCCGCTTTTGCAACGAAACGTGCGTTTCGTGCACCAAAACGCTGCTTTTGCACAATTTTGACGCTAAACGTGCGTTTCGTGCACCAAAACGCCACTTTTGCAACGAAACGTGCGTTTCGTGCACCAAATCGCTGCTTTTGCACAGTTTTGACGCTAAACGTGCGTTTCGTGCACCAAATCGCTGCTTTTGCACAGTTTTGACGCTAAGCGTGCGTTTCGTGCACCAAAACGCCACTTTTGCAACGAAACGTGCGTTTCGTGCACCAAAATGCAGCTTTTGCACAGTTCTGACGCTAAACGTGCGTTTCGTGCACCAAAACGCTGCTTTTGCACAGTTTTGACGCTAAGCGTGCGTTTCGTGCACCAAAACGCCACTTTTGCAACGAAACGTGCGTTCCGTGCACCAAAACGCTGCTTTTGCACAGTTTTGACGCCAAACGTGCGTTTCGTGCACCAAAACGCCGCTTTTGCACAGTTTTGACGCTAAACGTGCGTTTCGTGCACCAAAACGTCGCTTTTGTACAGTTTTGACGCTAAGCGTGCGTTTCGTGCACCAAAACGCCGCTTTTGCAACGAAATGTGCGTTTCGTGCACCAAAACGCTGCTTTTACTCCGTTTTGACGCTAAACGTGCGTTTCGTGCACCAAAGCGCTGCTGTTGCACAGTTTTGACGCTAAGCGTGCGTTTCGTGCACCAAAACGCCGCTTTTGCAACGAAACGTGCGTTTCGTGCACCAAAACGCTGTTCTTGCACAGTTTTGACGCTAAACGTGCGTTTCGTGCACCAAATCGCTGCTTTTGCACAGTTTTGACGCTAACCGTGCGTTTCGTGCACCAAATCGCTGCTTTTGCACAGTTTTGACGCTAAGCGTGCGTTTCGTGCACCAAAACGCCGCTTTTGCAACGAAACGTGCGTTTCGTGCACCAAAATGCAGCTTTTGCACAGTTCTGACGCTAAACGTGCATTTCGTACACCAAAACGCCGCTTTTGCAACGAAACGTGCGGTTCGTGAACCAAAACGCAGCTTTTGCAACGAAACGTGCATTTCGTGCACCAAAACGCTGCTTTTGCACAATTTTGACGCTAAACGTGCGTTTCGTGCACCAAAACGCCACTTTTGCAACGAAACGTGCGTTTCGTGCACCAAATCGCTGCTTTTGCACAGTTTTGACGCTAAACGTGCGTTTCGTGCACCAAATCGCTGCTTTTGCACAGTTTTGACGCTAAGCGTGCGTTTCGTGCACCAAAACGCCGCTTTTGCAACGAAACGTGCGTTTCGTGCACCAAAACGCTGCTTTTGCACAGTTTTGACGCTAAACGTGCGTTTCGTGCACCAAATCGCCACTTTTGCAACGAAACGTGCGTTTCGTGCACTAAAACGCTGCTTTTGCACAGTTCTGACGCTAAACGTGCGTTTCGTACACCAAAACGCCGCTTTTGCATCGAAACGTGCGTTTCGTGCACCAAAACGCTGCTTTTGCACAGTTTTGACGCTAAACGTGCGTTTCGTGCACCAAAACGCTGCTTTTGCACAGTTTTGACGCTAAGCGTGCGTTTCGTGCACCAAAACGCCGCTTTTGCAACGAAACGTGCGTTTCGTGCACCAAAACGCTGCTTTTGCACAGTTTTGACGCTAAACGTGCGTTTCGTGCACCAAATCGCTGCTTTTGCACAGTTTTGACGCTAACCGTGCGTTTCGTGCACCAAATCGCTGCTTTTGCACAGTTTTGACGCTAAGCGTGCGTTTCGTGCACCAAAACGCCGCTTTTGCAACGAAACGTGCGTTTCGTGCACCAAAATGCAGCTTTTGCACAGTTCTGACGCTAAACGTGCATTTCGTACACCAAAACGCCGCTTTTGCAACGAAACGTGCGGTTCGTGAACCAAAACGCAGCTTTTGCAACGAAACGTGCATTTCGTGCACCAAAACGCTGCTTTTGCACAATTTTGACGCTAAACGTGCGTTTCGTGCACCAAAACGCCACTTTTGCAACGAAACGTGCGTTTCGTGCACCAAATCGCTGCTTTTGCACAGTTTTGACGCTAAACGTGCGTTTCGTGCCCCAAATCGCTGCTTTTGCACAGTTTTGACGCTAAGCGTGCGTTTCGTGCACCAAAACGCCACTTTTGCAACGAAACGTTCGTTTCGTGCACCAAAACGCTGCTTTTGCACAGTTTTGACGCGAAACGTTCGTTTCGTACACCAAAACGCTGCTTTTGCACAGTTTTGACGCTAAACGTGCGTTTCGTGCACCAAATCGCTGCTTTTGCACAGTTTTGACGCTAAACGTGCGTTTCGTGCACCAAATCGCTGCTTTTGCACAGTTTTGACGCTAAGCGTGCGTTTCGTGCACCAAAACGCCGCTTTTGCAACGAAACGTGCGTTTCGTGCACCAAAATGCAGCTTTTGCACAGTTCTGACGCTAAACGTGCGTTTCGTGCACCAAAACGCCGCTTTTGCAACGAAACGTGCGTTTCGTGCACCAAAACGCAGCTTTTGCAACGAAACGTGCATTTCGTACACCAAAACGCCGCTTTTGCAACGAAACGTGCGTTTCGTGCACCAAAACGCAGCTTTTGCAACGAAACGTGCATTTCGTGCACCAAAACGCTGCTTTTGCACAGTTTTGACGCTAAACGTGCATTTCGTGCACCAAAACGCCGCCTTTGCGACGAAACGTGCGTTTAGCGCACCGAATCGCCGCTTTTGCTCCGTTTTGGCAAGAAACGTGCGTTTCGTGCACCAAAACGCTGCTTTTGCACATTTTTGACGCTAAACGTGCGTTTCGTGCACCAAAACACCGCTTTTGCAACGAAACGTGCGTTTCGTGCACCAGAAAGCTGCTTGTGCACAGTTTTGACGCTAAACGTGCGTTTCGTGCACCAGAACGCCGCTTTTGCAACGAAACGTGCGATTCGTGCACCAAAACGCTGCCTTTGCATCGAAACGTGCGTTTCGTGCACCAAAACGCTGCTTTTGCACAGTTTTGACGCTAAGCGTGCGTTTCGTGCACCAAAACGGCGCTTTTGCAACGAAACGTGCGTTTCGTGCACCAAAACGCCGCTTTTGGAACGAAACGTGCGTTTCTTGCACCAAAACGCAGCTTTTGCACAGTTTTGACGCTAAACGTGCGTTTCGTGCACCAAAACGCCGCTTTTCACAGTTTTGACGCTAAACGTGCGTTTCGTGCACCAAAACGCCCGTTTTGCAAGGAAACGTGCGTTTCGTTCACCAAAACGCTGCTTTTCACAGTTTTGACGCTAAACGTGCGTTTCGTGCATCAAAACGCCGCTTTTGCAACGAAACGCCGCTTTTGAAACGAAACGTGCGTTTCGTGCACCAAAACGCTGCTTTTGCATCGGAACGTGCGTTTCGTGCACCAAAACGCTGGTTTTGCACAGTTTTGACGCCAAACGTGCGTTCCGTGCACCAAAACGCTGCTTTTGCACAGTTTTGACGCTAAACGTGCGCTTCGTGCACCAAAACACCGCTTTTGCAACGAAACGTGCGTTTCGCGCACCGAATCGCCGCTTTTGCTCCGTTTTGGCAAGAAACGTGCGTTTCGTGCTCCAAAACGCTGCTTTTGCACAGTTTAGACGCTAAACGTGCGCTTCGTGCACCAAAACACCGCTTTTGCAACGAAACGTGCGTTTCGCGCACCGAATCGCCGCTTTTGCTCCGTTTTGGCAAGAAACGTGCGTTTCGTGCTCCAAAACGCTGCTTTTGCACAGTTTAGACGCTAAACGTGCGTTTCGTGCACCAAAACGCTGCTTTTACTCCGTTTTGACGCTAAACGTGCGTTTCGTGCACCAAAACGCTGCTTTTACTCCGTTTTGACGCTAAACGTGCGTTTCGTGCACCAAAGCGCTGCTTTTGCACAGTTTTGACGCTAAACGTGCGTTTCGTGTACCAAAACGCAGCTTTTGCAACGAAACGTGCGTTTCGTGCACCAAAACGCTGCTTTTGCACAGTTTTGACGCTAAACGTGCGTTTCGTGCACCAAAACGCCACTTTTGCAACGAAACGTTCGTTTCGTGCACCAAAACGCTGCTTTTGCACAGTTTTGACGCTAAACGTTCGTTTCGTACACCAAAACGCTGCTTTTGCACAGTTTTGACGCTAAACGTGCGTTTCGTGCACCAAAACGCTGCTTTTGCACAGTTTTGACGCTAAACGTGCGGTTCGTGCGCCAAAACGCCGCTTTTGCAACGAAACGTGCGTTTCGTGCACCAAATCGCTGCTTTTGCACAGTTTTGACGCTAACCGTGCGTTTCGTGCACCAAATCGCTGCTTTTGCACAGTTTTGACGCTAAGCGTGCGTTTCGTGCACCAAAACGCCGCTTTTGCAACGAAACGTGCGTTTCGTGCACCAAAATGCAGCTTTTGCACAGTTCTGACGCTAAACGTGCATTTCGTACACCAAAACGCCGCTTTTGCAACGAAACGTGCGTTTCGTGAACCAAAACGCAGCTTTTGCAACGAAACGTGCATTTCGTGCACCAAAACGTCGCTTTTGCACAGTTTTGACGCTAAGCGTGCGTTTCGTGCACCAAAACGCCGCTTTTGCAACGAAACGTGCGTTTCGTGCACCAAAACGCTGCTTTTACTCCGTTTTGACGCTAAACGTGCGTTTCGTGCACCAAAGCGCTGCTTTTGCACAGTTTTGACGCTAAACGTGCGTTTCGTGTACCAAAACGCAGCTTTTGCAACGAAACGTGCGTTTCGTGCACCAAAACGCTGCTTTTGCACAGTTTTGACGCTAAACGTGCGTTTCGTGCACCAAAACGCCACTTTTGCAACGAAACGTTCGTTTCGTGCACCAAAACGCTGCTTTTGCACAGTTTTGACGCCAAACGTGCGTTTCGTGCACCAAAACGCCGCTTTTGCAACGAAACGTGCGTTTCGTGCACCAAAACGCTGCTTTTGCACAGTTTTGACGCTAAACGTGCGTTTCGTGCACCAAAACGCCACTTTTGCAACGAAACGTGCGTTTCGTGCACTAAAACGCTGCTTTTGCACAGTTCTGACGCTAAACGTGCGTTTCGTACACCAAAACGCCGCTTTTGCATCGAAACGTGCGTTTCGTGCACCAAAACGCTGCTTTTGCACAGTTTTGACGCTAAACGTGCGTTTCGTGCACCAAAACGCTGCTTTTGCACAGTTTTGACGCTAAGCGTGCGTTTCGTGCACCAAAACGCCGCTTTTGCAACGAAACGTGCGTTTCGTGCACCAAAACGCTGCTTTTGCACAGTTTTGACGCTAAACGTGCGTTTCGTGCACCAAAACGCCGCTTTTGCAACGAAACGTGCGTTTCGTGCGCCAAAACGCTGCTTTTGCACAGTTTTGACGCTAAACGTGCGTTTCGTGCACCAAAACGCTGCTTTTGCACAGTTTTGACGCTAAACGTGCGTTTCGTGCACCAAAACGCCGCCTTTGCAACGAAACGTGCGATTCGTGCGCCAAAACGCTGCCTTTGCACAGTTTTGACGCTAAACGTGCGTTTCGTGCACCAAAACGCCGCTTTTGCAACGAAACGTGCGTTTCGTGCACCAAAACGCTGCTTTTGCACAGTTTTGACGCCAAACGTGCGTTACGTGCACCAAAACGCCGC
Organism: Stelis phaeoptera; assembly: GCA_943735885.1. Classification (NCBI taxonomy): domain Eukaryota; kingdom Metazoa; phylum Arthropoda; class Insecta; order Hymenoptera; family Megachilidae; genus Stelis; species Stelis phaeoptera. The sequence continues at coordinate 912,222 of CALSEM010000043.1, read as the reverse complement.
TTTTGCAACGAAACGTGCGTTTCGTGCACCGAAACGCTGCCTTTGCACAGTTTTGACGCTAAAAGTGCGTTTCATGCACCAAAACGCTGCTTTTGCAACGAAACGTGCGTTTCGTGCACCAAAACGCTGCTTTTGCACAGTTTTGACGCTAAACGTGCATTTCGTGCACCCAAACGCCGCTTTTGCACAGTTTTGACGCTAAACGTGCGTTTCGTGCACCAAAACGCCACTTTTGCAACGAAACGTGCGTTTCGTGCACCAAAACGCCACTTTTGCAACGAAACGTGCGTTTCGTGCACCAAAACGCTGCTTTTGCACAGTTTTGACGCTAAACGTGCGTTTCGTGCACCAAAACGCTGCTTTTGCACAGTTCTGACGCTAAACGTGCGTTTCGTACACCAAAACGCCGCTTTTGCATCGAAACGTGCGTTTCGTGCACCAAATCGCTGCTTTTGCACAGTTTTGACGCTAACCGTGCATTTCGTACACCAAAACGCCGCTTTTGCAACGAAACGTGCGTTTCGTGAACCAAAACGCAGCTTTTGCAACGAAACGTGCATTTCGTGCACCAAAACGTCGCTTTTGCACAGTTTTGACGCTAAGCGTGCGTTTCGTGCACCAAAACGCTGCTTTTGCACAGTTTTGACGCTAAGCGTGCGTTTCGTGCACCAAAACGCCGCTTTTGCAACGAAACGTGCGTTTCGTGCACCAAAACGCTGCTTTTGCACAGTTTTGACGCTAAACGTGCGTTTCGTGCACCAAATCGCTGCTTTTGCACAGTTTTGACGCTAAACGTGCGTTTCGTGTACCAAAACGCAGCTTTTGCAACGAAACGTGCGTTTCGTGCACCAAAACGCTGCTTTTGCACAGTTTTGACGCTAAACGTGCGTTTCGTGCACCAAAACGCCACTTTTGCAACGAAACGTTCGTTTCGTGCACCAAAACGCTGCTTTTGCACAGTTTTGACGCCAAACGTGCGTTTCGTGCACCAAAACGCCCCTTTTGCAACGAAACGTGCGTTTCGTGCACCAAAACGCTGCTTTTGCACAGTTTTGACGCTAAACGTGCGTTTCGTGCACCAAAACGCCCCTTTTGCAACGAAACGTGCGTTTCGTGCACCAAAACGCTGGTTTTGCACAGTTCTGACGCTAAACGTGCATTTCGTACACCAAAACGCCGCTTTTGCAACGAAACGTGCGTTTCGTGCACCAAAACGCCGCTTTTGGAACGAAACGTGCGTTTCTTGCACCAAAACGCAGCTTTTGCACAGTTTTGACGCTAAACGTGCGTTTCGTGCACCAAAACGCCGCTTTTCACAGTTTTGACGCTAAACGTGCGTTTCGTGCACCAAAACGCCCGTTTTGCAAGGAAACGTGCGTTTCGTTCACCAAAACGCTGCTTTTCACAGTTTTGACGCTAAACGTGCGTTTCGTGCATCAAAACGCCGCTTTTGCAACGAAACGCCGCTTTTGAAACGAAACGTGCGTTTCGTGCACCAAAACGCTGCTTTTGCATCGGAACGTGCGTTTCGTGCACCAAAACGCTGGTTTTGCACAGTTTTGACGCCAAACGTCCGTTCCGTGCACCAAAACGCTGCTTTTGCACAGTTTTGACGCTAAACGTGCGCTTCGTGCACCAAAACACCGCTTTTGCAACGAAACGTGCGTTTCGCGCACCGAATCGCCGCTTTTGCTCCGTTTTGGCAAGAAACGTGCGTTTCGTGCTCCAAAACGCTGCTTTTGCACAGTTTAGACGCTAAACGTGCGCTTCGTGCACCAAAACGCCGCTTTTGCAACGAAACGTGCGTTTCGTGCACCGAAACGCTGCCTTTGCACAGTTTTGACGCTAAAAGTGCGTTTCATGCACCAAAACGCTGCTTTTGCAACGAAACGTGCGTTTCGTGCACCAAAACGCTGCTTTTGCACAGTTTTGACGCTAAACGTTCGTTTCGTACACCAAAACGCTGCTTTTGCACAGTTTTGACGCTAAACGTGCGTTTCGTGCACCAAAACGCTGTTTTTGCACAGTTTTGACACTAAACGTGCGTTTCGTGCACCAAAACGCCGCTTTTGCAACGAAACGTGCGTTTCGTGCGCCAAAACGCTGCTTTTGCACAGTTTTGACGCTAAACGTGCGTTTCGTGCACCAAAACGCTGCTTTTGCACAGTTTTGACGCTAAACGTGCGTTTCGTGCACCAAAACGCCGCCTTTGCAACGAAACGTGCGTTTCGTGCGCCAAAACGCTGCCTTTGCACAGTTTTGACGCTAAACGTGCGTTTCGTGCACCAAAACGCCGCTTTTGCAACGAAACGTGCGTTTCGTGCACCAAAACGCTGCTTTTGCACAGTTTTGACGCTAAACGTGCGTTTCGTGCACCAAATCGCTGCTTTTGCACAGTTTTGACGCTAAACGTGCGTTTCGTGTACCAAAACGCAGCTTTTGCAACGAAACGTGCGTTTCGTGCACCAAAACGCTGCTTTTGCACAGTTTTGACGCTAAACGTGCGTTTCGTGCACCAAAACGCCACTTTTGCAACGAAACGTTCGTTTCGTGCACCAAAACGCTGCTTTTGCACAGTTTTGACGCCAAACGTGCGTTTCGTGCACCAAAACGCCGCTTTTGCAACGAAACGTGCGTTTCGTGCACCAAAACGCTGCTTTTGCACAGTTTTGACGCTAAACGTGCGTTTCGTGCACCAAAACGCCACTTTTGCAACGAAACGTGCGTTTCGTGCACTAAAACGCTGCTTTTGCACAGTTCTGACGCTAAACGTGCGTTTCGTACACCAAAACGCCGCTTTTGCATCGAAACGTGCGTTTCGTGCACCAAAACGCTGCTTTTGCACAGTTTTGACGCTAAACGTGCGTTTCGTGCACCAAAACGCTGCTTTTGCACAGTTTTGACGCTAAGCGTGCGTTTCGTGCACCAAAACGCCGCTTTTGCAACGAAACGTGCGTTTCGTGCACCAAAACGCTGCTTTTGCACAGTTTTGACGCTAAACGTGCGTTTCGTGCACCAAATCGCTGCTTTTGCACAGTTTTGACGCTAACCGTGCGTTTCGTGCACCAAATCGCTGCTTTTGCACAGTTTTGACGCTAAGCGTGCGTTTCGTGCACCAAAACGCCGCTTTTGCAACGAAACGCGCGTTTCGTGCACCAAAATGCAGCTTTTGCACAGTTCTGACGCTAAACGTGCATTTCGTACACCAAAACGCCGCTTTTGCAACGAAACGTGCGTTTCGTGAACCAAAACGCAGCTTTTGCAACGAAACGTGCATTTCGTGCACCAAAACGCTGCTTTTGCACAGTTTTGACGCCAAACGTGCGTTTCGTGCACCAAAACGCCGCTTTTGCAACGAAACGTGCGTTTCGTGCACCAAAACGCTGCTTTTGCACAGTTTTGACGCTAAACGTGCGTTTCGTGCACCAAAACGCCACTTTTGCAACGAAACGTGCGTTTCGTGCACTAAAACGCTGCTTTTGCACAGTTGTGACGCTAAACGTGCGTTTCGTACACCAAAACGCCGCTTTTGCATCGAAACGTGCGTTTCGTGCACCAAAACGCTGCTTTTGCACAGTTTTGACGCTAAACGTGCGTTTCGTGCACCAAAACGCTGCTTTTGCACAGTTTTGACGCTAAGCGTGCGTTTCGTGCACCAAAACGCCGCTTTTGCAACGAAACGTGCGTTTCGTGCACCAAAACGCTGCTTTTGCACAGTTTTGACGCTAAACGTGCGTTTCGTGCACCAAATCGCTGCTTTTGCACAGTTTTGACGCTAAGCGTGCGTTTCGTGCACCAAAACGCCGCTTTTGCAACGAAACGCGCGTTTCGTGCACCAAAATGCAGCTTTTGCACAGTTCTGACGCTAAACGTGCATTTCGTACACCAAAACGCCGCTTTTGCAACGAAACGTGCGTTTCGTGCACCAAAACGCCGCTTTTGGAACGAAACGTGCGTTTCTTGCACCAAAACGCAGCTTTTGCACAGTTTTGACGCTAAACGTGCGTTTCGTGCACCAAAACGCCGCTTTTCACAGTTTTGACGCTAAACGTGCGTTTCGTGCACCAAAACGCCCGTTTTGCAAGGAAACGTGCGTTTCGTTCACCAAAACGCTGCTTTTCACAGTTTTGACGCTAAACGTGCGTTTCGTGCATCAAAACGCCGCTTTTGCAACGAAACGCCGCTTTTGAAACGAAACGTGCGTTTCGTGCACCAAAACGCTGCTTTTGCATCGGAACGTGCGTTTCGTGCACCAAAACGCTGGTTTTGCACAGTTTTGACGCCAAACGTCCGTTCCGTGCACCAAAACGCTGCTTTTGCACAGTTTTGACGCTAAACGTGCGCTTCGTGCACCAAAACACCGCTTTTGCAACGAAACGTGCGTTTCGCGCACCGAATCGCCGCTTTTGCTCCGTTTTGGCAAGAAACGTGCGTTTCGTGCTCCAAAACGCTGCTTTTGCACAGTTTAGACGCTAAACGTGCGCTTCGTGCACCAAAACGCCGCTTTTGCAACGAAACGTGCGTGTCGTGCACCGAAACGCTGCCTTTGCACAGTTTTGACGCTAAAAGTGCGTTTCATGCACCAAAACGCTGCTTTTGCAACGAAACGTGAGTTTCGTGCACCAAAACGCTGCTTTTGCACAGTTTTGACCCTAAACGTGCATTTCGTGCACCAAAACGCTGCTTTTGCACAGTTTTGACGCTAAACGTGCGTTTCGTGCACCAAAACGCCGCCTTTGCAACGAAACGTGCGTTTCGTGCGCCAAAACGCTGCTTTTGCACAGTTTTGACGCTAAACGTGCGTTTCGTGCACCAAAACGCTGGTTTTACTCCGTTTTGACGCTAAACGTGCGTTTCGTGCACCAAAACGCTGCTTTTACTCCGTTTTGACGCTAAACGTGCGTTTCGTGCACCAAAGCGCTGCTTTTGCACAGTTTTGACGCTAAACGTTCGTTTCGTACACCAAAACGCTGCTTTTGCACAGTTTTGACGCTAAACGTGCGTTTCGTGCACCAAAACGCTGCTTTTGCACAGTTTTGACACTAAACGTGCGTTTCGTGCACCAAAACGCCGCTTTTGCAACGAAACGTGCGTTTCGTGCGCCAAAACGCTGCTTTTGCACAGTTTTGACGCTAAACGTGCGTTTCGTGCACCAAAACGCTGCTTTTGCTCAGTTTTGACGCTAAACGTGCGTTTCGTGCACCAAAACGCCGCCTTTGCAACGAAACGTGCGTTTCGTGCGCCAAAACGCTGCCTTTGCACAGTTTTGACGCTAAACATGCGTTTCGTGCACCAAAACGCCGCTTTTGCAACGAAACTTGCGTTTCGTGCACCAAAACGCTGCTTTTGCACAGTTTTGACGCCAAACGTGCGTTACGTGCACCAAAACGCCGCTTTTGCAACGAAACGTGCGTTTCGTGCACCGAAACGCTGCCTTTGCACAGTTTTGACGCTAAAAGTGCGTTTCATGCACCAAAACGCTGCTTTTGCAACGAAACGTGCGTTTCGTGCACCAAAACGCTGCTTTTGCACAGTTTTGACCCTAAACGTGCATTTCGTGCACCAAAACGCTGCTTTTGCACAGTTTTGACGCTAAACGTGCGTTTCGTGCACCAAAACGCCGCCTTTGCAACGAAACGTGCGTTTCGTGCGCCAAAACGCTGCTTTTGCACAGTTTTGACGCTAAACGTGCGTTTCGTGCACCAAAACGCCACTTTTGCAACGAAACGTGCGTTTCGTGCACCAAAACGCTGCTTTTGCACAGTTTTGACGCTAAACGTGCGTTTCGTGCACCAAAACGCTGCTTTTGCACAGTTTTGACGCTAAACGTGCGTTTCGTGCACTAAACGCCGCCTTTGCAACGAAACGTGCGTTTCGTGCGCCAAAACGCTGCTTTTGCACAGTTTTGACGCTAAACGTGCGTTTCGTGCACCAAAACGCCACTTTTGCAACGAAACGTGCGTTTCGTGCACCAAAACGCTGCTTTTGCACAGTTCTGACGCTAAACGTGCGTTTCGTACACCAAAACGCCGCTTTTGCATCTGTCACGTCCCTAACAATAACCTCAATTTTCGTCCTTCGCTATTCCAAAGTAGGTCTCGCTCTGGAATCCGCGAAGCATCAGCGTTTTCGCCTCGGTAACATGAAATCAGGGGACTCGCGGAATGCGATGGCGAAAACCCTTTGACAGCAGGTTGTCGTAACCGGCAAGCGTGACCTACTCCCCTCGGGGAGTATAAGTATCGGCGCGACGCTAGTACGCCAGTTCCTTGATTACGCGAGCTAAAGGCGTGGTGCTGCCCGTCCGCGAAACGCGAGTTTTGAGTGTAACCCCGTTCCGCATAGTAGAGAGAATCGAGACCTAATAGCGTGAGTGACGGTTGAAGTGTGGATTACAAGAAGCGACGCAGAACCAGCGAAGGGTATGTAATATAAAATAATACACAGAATATATCAGATTGTTTGCCCTCATCCGCCTGTCTAAGAATTACTGAAACCTATACCCATAACCTCCCGCAAGGTGAGTCAAGGTGCGCTTCAGCGCTTTAATCGGCAGAACCCCGATAAGAATTAGAGGTAGAACAACCACCCCAAGGGGGGACGTAACAAATTGGTGTCAGAAGTGGGATCCTGTTAATCAAACGATTCGTAGAGACATTCGCTATCGTATATTAACGCGCCGTAACTTGACTACACCTTCATTGCCTTAACACGTGTTTTCTACTAACCTCCAAAATGCCTTTGTTGCACGATCAAGTCGCACATCCAAATTCTGCCCCCGTCCCGGCTACCCCACCGACACTGCGAGACACGCGAAGTTTCGGTCCATCAGGAGCCTCCTCGTACGACCTGTGGCGGATCTCCGAAAAGGAGGAGAAAAAGGTTTATCGGATTCTGGAAAAAATCCCCGATTTCGACCCCCTAACAATTTCGTTCGAAGAATTTTTGACCGCAATTCAAAAGGTAAAAGCACAGGTCCCGTCGGGTCAGGAGAGCACATTCCTGGAAGGTCTAATGACCAAGTTAGCCCAACCCGTTAAATTCTTCGTTGAACAACGTCCCTGCGCAAACGTCGACGATCTTTTGAGACTCCTCCGCAAACGATACGCCCCCAACAAATCGTACCAAGAACTTTGTTTAGAGCTCGGGAGAACACCAATGAGGAACGACGAAACCGCTCTAGAATACGTACATCGTTTTACAAAATTGCTTTACCAGGCAACGGCTTGCGGACGCGATGAACAGGGCCCGAATTTTAACGCGAAGGAGTTAGAGACCCTGGCAACACAGGCCTTCATCGGGGGTCTCTCACCCAAAATAACCCCCGGAGTATTGGCCACCAGGAAATCCTCACTCGTAGACATTATGGACGAAGCACTTCTTGTTGACAGAAACCTGACAAGACTAGCGGCGACCGCTCCCGCGACACCCTTGGTGAATCCCTTACCAGCAACTCTTCCCTCGCCGTACGACCAAAATCGGTCATGGTCCGAACAGCGGCAACCGCCCCAGCCGGTACAACCAGAGTATCCTTGGGCACCCTGGGCCGCTTATTGCGCTAACACGGCCCCGGCTGCACCACCCGCGGGAAGCTCGTTCCAACCTCCGTTCGTTAACCAACCCTGTGGGCATGGACACCCATACGGCTGCGCACCACATCTGCCCCAGCCGTCTCCTTGGTTCTGCGGCTGCAACTACAGTCACGGGCCACCCTGCCAAAATCCGTACTTGTTTCAAGGAACTCACAATACCGGCCCACTGAACAATCAAAACAATTACTCTCAAGGGCCAAACTGGCGACGAGGTCCGCGTGGGCCACCCAGGAATAATTACTCAGAACGTAGGGCCGATCCACCCCCGCGACAAGACAACAGACCGTCGCGAAGTAATACCCCGGAACGCAGTAATTTAAACTGGAACCGCGCCCGCTCACCAATGGAGAACCGAGCGGGCGCACCCTTTACGCCGCCTCGAACGCCAAATCAGCCACAACCGAGCCCCCAAAACTCGTACAGGCTCCAACACCGCGAATCCGCATCCGCTTCAAGGAACTAGACCAAGGGAACGCAGAATTTATAATAGATTCCGGCTCGATGTTGAACTTGATTAAGTCTAACGCGCTCCGACCTGACGCGCCGATCATTAAATGCGAGAGCGTCAGCGTGAGAGGACTTCGAGGATACGTCATCGCTGCCGGCATGATAGAGATCAAGATAAATAAGAGCGAAACTTTATTTTATGTCATCGACAATCCGGATTTTCCTGACGGAGTAGCCGGACTCTTAGGCAGCCCATTTCTCGTGCAAGAAGAATGCGAAATCTCCTTCCATCACCGAACCCTAGTGACGAGCAAGCGACCGATACATCCTATCGGGTTCTCGAATGCCATGGAGATGAAGGAAGCTTTAACCTCAGGCCGTAATCGGGAAACACCGCGAGCCTTTCTCGGCAAACAGGACGGTATAAAACACGAGTCAGCTGAAAACGCCGGCGATAGCGACGAGGTCGAAGACGGCGCCGTCGAACGGCTGACCCAGCGAGATGCCAGGGAATCAGATAACAAAACACGGAACGTTGCCGATACTGCTGACCTACCTAGGCCGCCGACCCCGCTGACAGACGAACAGCTGGAATTTCAAGGTGAAGACTTAGGAGACTACGTGGTGACAAACCAGAGCGACAGCGAAAGAATCCGTAACATTATTAGCGTATTAAAATTAGATCATTTAGAAGAAGATTCGCGACGCATGATAGAAGATATCGTGGCGCGTTACGCGGACAGATTTTTTATACCAGGCGATCCCCTCGGAGAAACAAACGCCATCGTCCACAGTATCCCTGTGAGCGACAACGTACCGGTGTTCACGCGACAGTATCCCTTTAGTGTGGACCAAGAGAAGGAAGTATTGAAACAAATACAGAATTTAGAGAATTTAGGGGTAATAGTTCCCTCGACGTCACCGTATAACTCGCCTCTTTGGCTAGTCCCTAAGAAACCGGACTCGAAAGGAAACGTGCGCTGGCGAATGGTCGTAGACTTCCGCAAATTAAACACGAAAACGATCGACGACCGTTTTCCGATTCCCCGCATATCCGACATTTTCGACCGGCTAGGAGGCGCCAAATATTTCGCAGTCTTCGATTTAGCAAACGGATTTCACCAAATACGCATGGCACCCGAGGACCGAGAAAAAACGGCATTTTCAACCCCCGGCGGACACTATGAATACGCACGTATGCCGTTCGGGCTGAAAAATGCACCCGCTACTTTTCAGAGGCTCATGCAAATCGTTCTAAGGGGACTAATTGGGAAAATCCTTTACGTATATATAGACGATATAGTAGTTTACGGACGCACATTGGAAGAAATGAAGACTCGCCTCGAAACCCTATTCCAATGCCTTCGCGACAACAACCTCAGTCTGCAACCGGATAAAGCAGAATTCTTGAAAACCGAAGTAACATATTTAGGCCACATCATCACGTCCGAAGGAATAAAGCCAAACCCGGAAAAGGTCCGAGCAGTGGAAAATTTTCCCACCCCGACCACACGTAAAGCCCTTAAACAATTTTTAGGGCTAGTAAACTACTACAGGCGATTTATACCAGACCTGTCGAAAAGGGCCAAACCACTGACAGAGCTAACCAGTACCAAAATACCTTTCGCATGGACCGAAGCCCGCCAGAAAAGCTTCGAAGAACTACGACAAGTGCTCTGTGAGGAACCAGTGTTACGATACCCAAATTTCGAGGAACCATTCATTATTACAACCGACGCATCCGATATCGCGGTCGGCGCTGTCCTGAGCCAGGGCAAAATAGGTGACGACCCGCCAATTGCCTACGCCTCCCAAGTGCTCAGCCCCGCGCAACAAAATTACTCCACCACAGAAAGAGAGTGCTTTGCGATAATTTTTGCTGTTAAATACTTCCGAAGCTATATCTATGGCAGAAAATTTAAACTCGTGACCGATCACCGGCCCCTACAATGGCTGTTCTCAGTCAAAGACCCAATATCCCGGCTAGCCCGTTGGAGAATTCTTCTGGAAGACTACGACTACGAGATCATATATAAACCGGGTCGCATAAACGCGAATGCAGACGCTTTATCTAGAAACCCAGTACCGTTCGCGCTGCCAGTAACACCATCAGAACAAACAGACAGTACGGAGCAAGCTATCGCAACCCGAGTAAGCGCACGTCGCGCGGCCCAACCTAGGCTTAACTACGAAGAACCTCCTTCACTAATCTTAGACGAAACTCAGTCCCTAGAAAGCGTAGAACCAGAGGAGGCTGAGCCCAACGCGAATTCCACCGTCCTGGAAGACGACGCCACAAACGAACGGGAACCCGAAGCCTTAGCAAGCAGCACTCCAAGACCAAGCAAACGCGTATCGTGGGGATCCCCTCTCATCATTCCAGAAGCTTTAAATGCCGAACAAACAGCCAAAGAACAGTCCGATAACGAACGCGAACCATCACTACACGAATCCTCGCAGGACAATACCGCTAATCAAACAACAAACACATCCTGGGATCCGCCGTGCCCCTCCGAAACACTAGATATTCCACAGTCAACGCAGCGAACTCCAGAACTCTCCCGCGTGTGGGAAAACATCGACAATATCTGTGTACCACACCCTCAGAATAAGTCTGGCCCACTACAAGTTAAGAGCAACACTTGCAAAACATTCATTTCGAAGGCCCCGCTCACCGACGGCCCCGGCAATATCGCACACTTCATCCCGGCCGACGGAATCTTAACAAGCCCCACTTGCAGAACATTAAAAGCGCTAGGTATGCTTTCCGAAACCAACCTTTTGACTGAAGACCTGACCGAAGGACGCGTAATTGTCACTCAGGCGGAAGAACGACGGATTTTTAGTATCATAGGTACCAAATACTTTTTCCAAACCATCGAACCACATCAGATGCCAGATCTATTGCACGCACTTAAACTAGCAGTAAGGACAGAGGGAATAGACGATCTCCGCATCCCAACGAACGGAGAAACAATGCACCAATTGGATGCCCAAACATTGCAACGACAACTATCCGAAATTTTCAACGATATACCGATCACTATAGCAATTTGTACGGGCGAAATACAAACCCCACCAGAAGACCATCGAGAAGACATCATCCGCCATTATCACGAAAGCCTAATAGGAGGCCATAAAGGCGTAACAAAAACCTATCGACGCATAAGGAATCTCTTCGACTGGCCTAAGATGCATCGCGACATAGAGAACTACATACGATCTTGCAAAAGCTGCCAAGAACAAAAATTAGTACGGATAAAAACTCGAGAACCAATGATCATCACAGATACGCCGGCCAAGCCATTCGATAAGGTAGCACTAGACACCGTAGGGCCTTTACCACTCACGCCAAGCGGAAACCGACACATCCTGACGTTGCAGTGTCAGCTTTCAAAGTTTTGCATGGCCATTCCGCTTCCAGACATTCGCGCAGAGACCATAGCAGACGCATTTTCCCGCCACTTTATCGCGCTCTTCGGCGCGCCACGTGCTATCCTCACGGATCGCGGAACATCATTCATTAATCAAGTTCTAAAAGGAATAGCCATAACCTTCAATATCGAACACGTTACAACATCGGGATATAGACCCCAAACAAACGGTTCGCTTGAGCGTAGCCACCACGTGCTCATCGAATACTTGAAACATTTTATAGAAAGCAAACACGACTGGGATATTTTACTTCCGTTCGCAACATACTCATATAACACCTCAGCACACGAGGCAACCAATTTTTCACCATATGAGGTGGTTTTCGGCCAAACAGCAAGGGATCCTTTCACCCCAATGACTCGAGACGAACTTCAGACGTACCCCATCTACATCCAAAATTTAGTTAAACGCCTAGACGAAATTCGCCAAATAGCCAGGAAAAACCTAGAGCGAAGTAAAGAGCGATCCAAATTGCAGTACGATAAAAAATGCAAGGAAGTAAAATTTTCTCCCAACGATCAAGTTTACGTGCTGAAAGAACCACGCGTGAGTAAATTAGACCCCCACTATATCGGCCCGTTCATTATCTGTGAAACAACAGAGAATAATAACGCGATCCTCATAGACGAAAAGGGAAGAAAATTCGCAAAACATTTTAATAAACTAAAGCCTGCGTATTCTAGAGGCACAGGCGACGAATCCGATAATACCTGGAAACCTCCCCTTTTCGATCCGCCCTGACACAAAGGACTCTTAGGTTAAGGATTTTGACAATAAAACTAATAAAATTAACATGTATTCTAACAATTAGATAGGTCAACCAGTTACCATGGACGCACGAGGCCTAGCGTTAGTCACCACCTTGATCCAGTTCGTTATCGCGAATCGTATCGAAGGTGATTACTCCGTTACCCCACTGAGACACAATCCCGGCCTATACCCAGAAAGACTAGCCCAAATCCGCACGTTTCGGACAACATGGAGACTAGTCACAGCCCTGGATGTAACGGAAATCCTGACTAGCCGCCCAAAAACCTCCTCCGTGGTACACCGCATGAGGACCATGTGCTCCTCACAGAATCTAACAACATGCCCGGCAGACGCCCTGCAAGACGAACTCGACAGGAAATTATCAGAGGCAGTCCGCTATGAAAACCTGCTAGCGCACGCATTAGGAAAGAATGCAGCCAGAGTAAGGCGAGCCCCACTAGGGTTCATCGGCTCAATCAGCAAAACGTTATTCGGAACACTCGACGAAAGCGACGCAGACTATTACAACCGCGAAATAGATAAGATTTATAGCGACCAAAAACAACTCGCCACATTAGTCCAAAACCAGACCCATATAATTAGGTCCGAATTCCGTAAGGCATACGACACGCTGAACACTCTATCTGAAACCGTAGCAACTATGAATACTAGAACCGAACGCATACTATCCAAATGCACCGAAATTAATAAACGCGAAAATCAATTAGAATTAGAGTTAGCTATGTCTTCTTGGGGAACACGACTGATCCGACAAACGGACGAATACGTACTAATGCTAACCACCCTGACAGACGCAATAATGTTTGCAAAATTAGGAATCCTCCATCCAATGATCCTATCACCCGATCAATTAATCACAGCCTGCGATACCATCCGAACTTCAACGAATCTGGAATTCCCGCTCTCCATGGAAGAATTGAGATCGGAACAACTCCAAGGTACAACGGCAATGAGTGCTGTATATGCAAAAGGAAGAGTGATTATCACGATAGACTTCCCTCTCCTAGAACCAACCCCATATGAACTCTACCACCTATACCCCTGCCCATCATTCCAACAACTCACTGCCAACACCTCAGCAACGTTGATCATCCAGCCTCAAACCGAATTCCTCGCAGTAGACCAGACAACCTCCACCTTCTTCTTCCTCGACAGATCATACCTCAAAACCTGCAGAAACCCCAACAAAAGGTACCTTTGCGAAATCACCCTCCTAACCCATAACTACGAACAAAGTCATATTTGTGAAATCGACCTCATCCTGCACCCAGAGAGCCTACAGTGGAAGCAATGTAACATTAAAGCGGCTCCAGCTAATAACATCCAAATTATTAAACTGGAAGCCCCAAACACCTGGTTGTTCTCAATACAACGTCAGGAAGCACTTCAAATCAGGTGCAACAAAAGGGCAGCTGGATACGAACAGTTGCAAGGAACGGGAATACTACAACTACAAAGTAACTGCGAAGCAACTATTGGCCACACCAAGATACTAGCCTCAGGAATAAAAACACAGAAAGTTGAATACACCTTTAAACCAAGAGTCGGCCTTAACATAACAAATCTCATTCGAGATTTAACTCCGCACCATATCGAAATCCTAACCAAGCACCAGGAAAACCAGCCAAAATTTACACCTATCCAGATGGACCCGGACAACCTCTTAACCTTACAAGAGATAGACGACCAGGCACGAGACATAGCACAGCATCATCGCGCGCAAACGCATACTGCCTATATAACCTATGGCTCATTGTCAGCAATACTCGTAATCGTCGTCACAATAACAGCAGCAGCTGGATACAAACTCTGCAGGAAACAAACCAGGCTTGAACTACCACCCCCACAGAGAAGAAGATTCACGACAGAGGACATCAAATTACAAGTCCGACCAATCATCACTCCGACGACCTGGCCCCCAGACACACAAATAACAGAACTAACAACAGAACAACAGCATCAAGTCGGGATAACGAACAACGGCCTTCAAACCGAGGAAATCGCTTATTATTAAAACCAAGAGGGGATCACAAAAAGGAGGGGGGAGAAGAAAGAATCCATCCTAAGAATCCGTCCGTTCTAGACAAATTTATCCTTCCTTTCCGCGACAATCTTAATAAATGACGACACCACATAATGAATTGACACTTACATCACACGGAAACCCCACCAAGTTCACGGTGAAGCATAGCAACAAAAACATCCAGTTTGCAAGTTTAGAGTAGCGACGGTAGAGTGTCCATTCAGCGTATCCATGCCTATCAAACCTAGTTCCATCGTCTTTTAGTATAACGACTATCCAGCGTGGGGGGTATGCTTTAGAATTACTTACATACATTTAGATATCAATCCGCGACTATACATACCATCGGCACTTTTCACATACACACAATTTTTCCTTATATTTTAAACAGCTGCGTACCACTGTAATTTCTTCGGCACTCTTTTACCTTTATATTTTAACAGCAACCCCATTGTACATATCACCAGCACTACAAGTATGTTCTAGGAATGCATAAGAATGTGTGAGATTGCGTGAAGGACTAGCGAACGACGAAAACATCGTACACAAAATACCCTCGCGAGAACATTTTGTGTCTAGCGTGGGGGGTGTTACGTCCCTAACAATAACCTCAATTTTCGTCCTTCGCTATTCCAAAGTAGGTCTCGCTCTGGAATCCGCGAAGCATCACCGTTTTCGCCTCGGTAACATGAAATCAGGGGACTCGCGGAATGCGATGGCGAAAACCCTTTGACAGCAGGTTGTCGTAACCGGCAAGCGTGACCTACTCCCCTCGGGGAGTATAAGTATCGGCGCGACGCTAGTACGCCAGTTCCTTGATTACGCGAGCTAAAGGCGTGGTGCTGCCCGTCCGCGAAACGCGAGTTTTGAGTGTAACCCCGTTCCGCATAGTAGAGAGAATCGAGACCTAATAGCGTGAGTGACGGTTGAAGTGTGGATTACAAGAAGCGACGCAGAACCAGCGAGGGGTATGTAATATAAAATAATACACAGAATATATCAGATTGTTTGCCCTCATCCGCCTGTCTAAGAATTACTGAAACCTATACCCATAACCTCCCGCAAGGTGAGTCAAGGTGCGCTTCAGCGCTTTAATCGGCAGAGCCCCGATAAGAATTAGAGGTAGAACAACCACCCCAAGGGGGGACGTAACAGCACCAAAACGCCGCTTTTGCAACGAAACGTACGTATCGCGCACCGAATCGCCGCTTTTGCTCCGTTTTGGCAAGGAACGTGCGTTTAGTGCACCAAACAGCTGCTTTTGCACAGTTTTGAATCTAAACGTGCGTTTCGTGCACCAAATCGCTGCTTATGCACCAAAACGCCGCTTTTGCAACGAAACGTGCGTTTCGCGCACCGAATCGCCGCTTTTGCTCCGTTTAGGCAAGAAACGTGCGTTTCGTGCACCAAATCGCTGCTTTTGCCCAGTTTTGGCGTTATACGTGCGTGTCGTGCACCATATCGCCGCTTTTGCAACGAAACGTGCGTTTCGCGCACCGAATCGCCGCTTTTGCTCCGTTTAGGCAAGAAACGTGCGTTTCGAGCAAGAAATCGCTGCTTTTGCACCAAAACGCCGCTTTTGCAACGAAACGTGCGTTTCGCGCACCGAATCGCCGCTTTTGCTCCGTTTTGGCATGAAACGTGCGTTTCGTGCACCAAATCGCTGCTTTTGCACAGTTTTGACGCTAAACGTGCGTTTCGTGCACCAAATCGCTGCTTTTGCACAGTTTTGACGCTAAACGTGCGTTTCGTGCACCAAAACGCTGCTTTTGCAACGAAACGTGCGTTTCGCACACCGATTCGCCGCTTTTGCTCCATTTTTTCAAGAAACGTGCGTTTCGTGCACCAAATCGCTGCTTTTGCACAGTTTTGGCGCTAAACGTGCGATTCATGCACCAAAACGCCGCTTTTTTGCACCGAAACGTGCGTTTCGCGACCCAATCGCCGCTTTTGCTCCGTTTTGGCAAGGAACGTGCGTTTCGTGCACCAAATCGCTGCTTTTGCACAGTTTAGGCAAGAAACGTGCGTTTCGTGCATCAAATCGCTGCTTTTGCACAGTTTTGACGCTAAACGTGCGTTTCGCGCACCGAATCGCCGCTTTTGTTCTGTTTTGGCATGAAACGTGCGTTTCGTGCACCAAATCGCTGCTTTTGCACAGTTTTGACGCTAAACGTGCGTTTCGTGCACCAAAACGCTGCTTTTGCAACGAAACGTGCGTTTCGCACACCGATTCGCCGCTTTTGCTCCATTTTTTCAAGAAACGTGCGTTTCGTGCACCAAATCGCTGCTTTTGCACAGTTTTGGCGCTAAACGTGCGTTTCATGCACCAAAACGCCGCTTGTGCAGCGAAACGTGCGTTTCGCGCGCCGTTTCGCCGCTTTTGCTCCGTTTTGGCAACGAAACGTGCGTTTCGCGCACCGAATCGCCGCTTTTGCTCCGTTTTGGCAAGGAACGTGCGTTCCGTGCACCACATCGCTGCTATTGCACAGTTTTAACGCTAAACGTGCGTTTCTTGTACCAAAACGCCGCTTTTGCAGCGAAACGTGCGTTTCGCACACCGATTCGCCGCTTTTGCTCCATTTTTTCAAGAAACGTGCGTTTCGTGCACCAAATCGCTGCTTTTGCACTGTTTTGGCGCTAAACGTGCGATTCATGCACCAAAACGCCGCTTTTTTGCACCGAAACGTGCGTTTCGCGACCCAATCGCCGCTTTTGCTCCGTTTTGGCAAGGAACGTGCGTTTCGTGCACCAAATCGCTGTTTTTGCACAGTTTAGGCAAGAACCGTGCGTTTCGTGCATCAAATCGCTGCTTTTGCACAGTTTTGACGCTAAACGTGCGTTTCAAGCACCAAAACGCCGCTTTTTTGCAACGAAACGTGCGTTTTGCGCACCGAATCGCCGCTTTTGCTCTGTTTTGGCAAGAAACGTGCGTTTCGTTCAACAAATCGCTGCATTTGCAGAGTCTTGACGCTAAGCGTGCGTTTCATGCACCAAAACGCTGCTTTTTTGCAACGAAACGTGCGTTTTGCGCACCGAATCGCCGCTCTTGCTCTGTTTTGGCAAGGAACGTGCGTTTCGTGCACCAAATCGCTGCTTTTGCACATTTTCGACGCTAAACGTGCGTTTCGTGCACCAAATCGCTGCTTTTGCACAGTTTTGAAGCAAAACGTGCGTTTCGTGCACCAAATCGCTGCTTTTGCACCAAAACGCCCCTGTTGCAACGAAACGTGCGTTTCGCGCTCCGAATCGCCGCTTTTGCTCCGTTTTGGCAAGAAACGTGCGTTTCGTGCAACTAATCGCTGCATTTGCAGAGTTTTGACGCTAAACGTGCATTTCAAGCACCAAAACGCCGCTTTTTTGCAACGAAACGTGCGTTTTGCGCACCGAAGCGCCGCTTTTGCTCTGTTTTGGCAAGGAACGTGCGTTTCGTGCACCAAATCGCTGCTTTTGCACAGTTTTGAAGCTAAACGTGCGTTACGTGCACCAACTCGCTGCTTTTGCACCATAACGCCGCTTTTGCAACGAAACGTGCGTTTCGCGCTCCGAATCACCGCTTTTGCTCCGTTTGGTAAGAAACGTGCCTTTCGTGCACCAAAACGCTGCTTTTGCAACGAAACGTACGTTTCGCGCACCGAATCGCCGCTTTTGCTCTGTTTTGGGAAGAAACGTGCGTTTCGTGCACCAAAACGCTGCTTTTGCAACGAAACGTGCGTTTCGTGCACCGAATCGTCGCTTTCGTTCTGTTTTGGCACGAAACGTGCGTTTCGTGCACCAAATCGCTGCTTTTGCCCAGTTTTGGCGTTATACGTGCGTGTCGTGCACCATATCGCCGCTTTTGCAACGAAACGTGCGTTTCGCGCACCGAATCGCCGCTTTTGCTCCGTTTTGGCAAGAAACGTGCGTTTCGTGCACCAAATCGCTGCTTTTGCCCAGTTTTGGCGTTATACGTGCGTGTCGTGCACCATATCGCCGCTTTTGCAATGAAACGTGCGTTTCGCGCACCGAATCGCCGCTTTTGCTCCGTTTAGGCAAGAAACGTGCGTTTCGAGCAAGAAATCGCTGCTTTTGCCCCAAAACGCCGCTTTTGCAACGAAACGTGCGTTTCGCGCACCGAATCGCCGCTTTTGCTCCGTTTTGGCATGAAACGTGCGTTTCGTGCACCAAATCGCTGCTTTTGCACAGTTTTGACGCTAAACGTGCGTTTCGCGCACCGAATCGCCGCTTTTGTTCTGTTTTGGCATGAAACGTGCGTTTCGTGCACCAAATCGCTGCTTTTGCACAGTTTTGACGCTAAACGTGCGTTTCGTGCACCAAAACGCTGCTTTTGCAACGAAACGTGCGTTTCGCACTCCGATTCGCCGCTTTTGCTCCATTTTTTCAAGAAACGTGCGTTTCGTGCACCAAATCGCTGCTTTTGCACAGTTTTGGCGCTAAACGTGCGTTTCATGCACCAAAACGCCGCTTGTGCAGCGAAACGTGCGTTTCGCGCGCCGTTTCGCCGCTTTTGCTCCGTTTTGGCAACGAAACGTGCGTTTCGCGCACCGAATCGCCGCTTTTGCTCCGTTTTGGCAAGGAACGTGCGTTCCGTGCACCACATCGCTGCTATTGCACAGCTTTAACGCTAAACGTGCGTTTCGTGTACCAAAACGCCGCTTTTGCAGCGAAACGTGCGTTTCGCGCACCGAAGCGCCGCTTTTGCACCGTTTTGGCAAGAAACGTGCGTTTCGTGCACCAAATCGCCGCCTTTTTGCAACGAATCGTGCGTTTCGCGCACCGAATCGCTGCTTTTGCTCCGTTTTGGCAACGAACTTGCGTTTCGTGCACCCAATCGCTGCTTTTACACAGTTCTAACGAAAACGTGCGTTTCGTGCACCAAAACACCGCTTTCGCAACGAAACGCGCGTTTCGCGCACCGAATCGCCGCTTTTGCTCCATTTTGGCAAAACACGTGCGTTTCGTGGACCAAAACGCCGCTTTTGCAACGAAACGTGCGTTTCGCGCACCGAATCGCCGCTTTTGCTCCGTTTTGGCAAGGGACGTGCGTTTCGTGCACCAAGTCGCTGCTTTTTTACAGTTTTGACACGAATCGTGCGTTTCGTGCACCAAAACGCCGTTTTTGCAACGCAACGTGCGTTTCGCGCTCCGAATCGCCGCTTTTGCTCCGTTTAGGCAATGAACGTGCGCATAGTGCACCAAACCGCTGCTTTTGCACAGCTTTGAAGCTAAACGTGCGATTCGTGCACCAAATCGCTGCTTTTGCACCAAAACGCCGCTTTTGCAACGAAACGTGCGTTTCGCGCACCGAATCGCCGCTTTTGCTCCGTTTTGGCAATAAACGTGCGTTTCGTGCACCAAATCGCTGCTGTTGCACAGTTTTGACGCTAAACGTGCGTTTCGTGCACCAAATCGCTGCTTTTGCACAGTTTTGACGCTAAACGTGCGTTTCGTGCACCAAAACGCTGCTTTTGCAACGAAACGTGCGTTTCGCTCACCGAATCGCCACTTTTGCTCCGTATTGGCAAGGAACGTGCGTTTCGTGCACCAAATCGCTGCTTTTGCACAATTTAGACGCTAAACGTGCGTTGCGTGCACCAAAACGCCGATTTAGCAACGAAACGTGCGTTTCGCGCGCCGATTCGCCGCTTTTGCTCCGTTTTGGCAAGAAACCTGCGTTTCGTGCACCAAATCGCTGCTTTTGCACAGTTTTGACGCTAAGCGAGCGTTTCGTGCACCAAAACACCGCTTTCGCAACGAAACGTGCGTTTCGCGCACCGAATCGCCGCTTTTGCTCCATTTTGGCAAAAAACGTGCGTTTCGTGGACCAAAACTCTGCTTTTGCATCGAAACATGCGTTTCGCGCACCGAATCGCCGCTTTTGCTCCGTATTGTGAAGAAACGTGCGTTTTGTGCACCAAATCGCTGCTTTTGCACAGTTTTGATGCTAAACGTGCGTTTCGTGCACCAAAACGCCGCTTCTGCAACGAAACGTACGTATCGCGCACCGAATCGCCGCTTTTGCTCCGTTTTGGCAAGAAACCTGCGTTTCGTGCACCAAATCGCTGCTTTTGCACAGTTTTGACGCTAAGCGAGCGTTTCGTGCACCAAAACACCGCTTTCGCAACGAAACGTGCGTTTCGCGCACCGAATCGCCGCTTTTGCTCCATTTTGGCAAAAAACGTGCGTTTCGTGGACCAAAACTCTGCTTTTGCATTGAAACATGCGTTTCGCGCACCGAATCGCCGCTTTTGCTCCGTATTGTGAAGAAACGTGCGTTTCGTGCACCAAACCGCTGCTTTTGCACAGTTTTGATGCTAAACGTGCGTTTCGTGCACCAAAACGCCGCTTTTGCAACGAAACGTACGTATCGCGCACCGAATCGCCGCTTTTGCTCCGTTTTGGCAAGGAACGTGCGTTTAGTGCACCAAACAGCTGCTTTTGCACAGTTTTGAATCTAAACGTGCGTTTCGTGCACCAAATCGCTGCTTATGCACCAAAACGCCGCTTTTGCAACGAAACGTGCGTTTCGCGCACCGAATCGCCGCTTTTGCTCCGTTTAGGCAAGAAACGTGCGTTTCGTGCACCAAATCGCTGCTTTTGCCCAGTTTTGGCGTTATACGTGCGTGTCGTGCACCATATCGCCGCTTTTGCAACGAAACGTGCGTTTCGCGCACCGAATCGCCGCTTTTGCTCCGTTTAGGCAAGAAACGTGCGTTTCGAGCAAGAAATCGCTGCTTTTGCACCAAAACGCCGCTTTTGCAACGAAACGTGCGTTTCGCGCACCGAATCGCCGCTTTTGCTCCGTTTTGGCATGAAACGTGCGTTTCGTGCACCAAATCGCTGCTTTTGCACAGTTTTGACGCTAAACGTGCGTTTCGCGCACCGAATCGCCGCTTTTGTTCTGTTTTGGCGTGAAACGTGCGTTTCGTGTACCAAATCGCTGCTTTTGCACAGTTTTGACGCTAAACGTGCGTTTCGTGCACCAAAACGCCGGTTTTGCAACGAAACGTGCGTTTCGCGCACCGAATCGCCGCTTTTGCTCTGTTTTGGCAAGAAACGTGCGTTTCGTGCACCAGATCGCTGCTTTTGCAACGATGCGTGCATTTCGCGCACCAAACCGCCGCTTTTGCTCTGTTTTGGCAAAAAAAGTGCGTTTCGTGCACCAAATCGCTGCTTTTGCACAGTTTTGACTCTAAACGTGCGTTTCGTGCACCAAAACGCCGCTTTTGCAACGAAACGTGCGTTTCGCGCACCGAATCGCCGCTTTTGCTCCGTTTAGGCAAGAAACGTGCGTTTCGAGCACCAAATCGCTGCTTTTGCACCAAAACGCCGCTTTTGCAACGAAACGTGCGTTTCGCGCACCGAATCGCCGCTTTTGCTCCGTATTGGCAAGAAACGTGCGTTTCGTGCACCAAAACGCCGCATTTGCAGCGAAACGTGCGTTTCGCGCACCGAATCGCCGCTTTTGCTCCGTATTGTGAAGAAACGTGCGTTTCGTGCACCAAATCGCTGCTTTTGCATAGTTTTGATGCTAAACGTGCGTTTCATGCACCGAAACGCCGCTTTTTTGCAACGAAACGTGCGTTTCGCACACCGATTCGCCGCTTTTGCTCCATTTTTGCAAGAAACGTGCGTTTCGCGCACCGAATCGCCGCTTTTGTTCTGTTTTGGCGTGAAACGTGCGTTTCGTGTACCAAATCGCTGCTTTTGCACAGTTTTGACGCTAAACGTGCGTTTCGTGCACCAAAACGCCGGTTTTGCAACGAAACGTGCGTTTCGCGCACCGAATCGCCGCTTTTGCTCTGTTTTGGCAAGAAACGTGCGTTTCGTGCACCAGATCGCTGCTTTTGCAACGATGCGTGCATTTCGCGCACCGAATCGCTGCTTTTGCTCCGTTTTGGCAACGAACTTGCGTTTCGTGCACCCAATCGCTGCTTTTACACAGTTCTAACGAAAACGTGCGTTTCGTGCACCAAAACACCGCTTTCGCAACGAAACGCGCGTTTCGCGCACCGAATCGCCGCTTTTGCTCCATTTTGGCAAAACACGTGCGTTTCGTGGACCAAAACGCCGCTTTTGCAACGAAACGTGCGTTTCGCGCACCGAATCGCCGCTTTTGCTCCGTTTTGGCAAGGGACGTGCGTTTCGTGCACCAAGTCGCTGCTTTTTTACAGTTTTGACACGAATCGTGCGTTTCGTGCACCAAAACGCCGTTTTTGCAACGCAACGTGCGTTTCGCGCTCCGAATCGCCGCTTTTGCTCCGTTTAGGCAATGAACGTGCGCATAGTGCACCAAACCGCTGCTTTTGCACAGCTTTGAAGCTAAACGTGCGATTCGTGCACCAAATCGCTGCTTTTGCACCAAAACGCCGCTTTTGCAACGAAACGTGCGTTTCGCGCACCGAATCGCCGCTTTTGCTCCGTTTTGGCAATAAACGTGCGTTTCGTGCACCAAATCGCTGCTGTTGCACAGTTTTGACGCTAAACGTGCGTTTCGTGCACCAAATCGCTGCTTTTGCACAGTTTTGACGCTAAACGTGCGTTTCGTGCACCAAAACGCTGCTTTTGCAACGAAACGTGCGTTTCGCTCACCGAATCGCCAGTTTTGCTCCGTATTGGCAAGAAACGTGCGTTTCGTGCACCAAATCGCTGCTTTTGCACAATTTAGACGCTAAACGTGCGTTGCGTGCACCAAAACGCCGATTTAGCAACGAAACGTGCGTTTCGCGCGCCGATTCGCCGCTTTTGCTCCGTTTTGGCAAGAAACCTGCGTTTCGTGCACCAAATCGCTGCTTTTGCACAGTTTTGATGCTAAACGTGCGTTTCGTGCACCAAAACGCCGCTTTTGCAACGAAACGTACGTATCGCGCACCGAATCGCCGCTTTTGCTCCGTTTTGGCAAGAAACCTGCGTTTCGTGCACCAAATCGCTGCTTTTGCACAGTTTTGACGCTAAGCGAGCGTTTCGTGCACCAAAACACCGCTTTCGCAACGAAACGTGCGTTTCGCGCACCGAATCGCCGCTTTTGCTCCATTTTGGCAAAAAACGTGCGTTTCGTGGACCAAAACTCTGCTTTTGCATCGAAACATGCGTTTCGCGCACCGAATCGCCGCTTTTGCTCCGTATTGTGAAGAAACGTGCGTTTTGTGCACCAAATCGCTGCTTTTGCACAGTTTTGATGCTAAACGTGCGTTTCGTGCACCAAAACGCCGCTTTTGCAACGAAACGTACGTATCGCGCACCGAATCGCCGCTTTTGCTCCGTTTTGGCAAGAAACCTGCGTTTCGTGCACCAAATCGCTGCTTTTGCACAGTTTTGACGCTAAGCGAGCGTTTCGTGCACCAAAACACCGCTTTCGCAACGAAACGTGCGTTTCGCGCACCGAATCGCCGCTTTTGCTCCATTTTGGCAAAAAACGTGCGTTTCGTGGACCAAAACTCTGCTTTTGCATCGAAACATGCGTTTCGCGCACCGAATCGCCGCTTTTGCTCCGTATTGTGAAGAAACGTGCGTTTCGTGCACCAAACCGCTGCTTTTGCACAGTTTTGATGCTAAACGTGCGTTTCGTGCACCAAAACGCCGCTTTTGCAACGAAACGTACGTATCGCGCACCGAATCGCCGCTTTTGCTCCGTTTTGGCAAGGAACGTGCGTTTAGTGCACCAAACAGCTGCTTTTGCACAGTTTTGAATCTAAACGTGCGTTTCGTGCACCAAATCGCTGCTTATGCACCAAAACGCCGCTTTTGCAACGAAACGTGCGTTTCGCGCACCGAATCGCCGCTTTTGCTCCGTTTAGGCAAGAAACGTGCGTTTCGTGCACCAAATCGCTGCTTTTGCCCAGTTTTGGCGTTATACGTGCGTGTCGTGCACCATATCGCCGCTTTTGCAACGAAACGTGCGTTTCGCGCACCGAATCGCCGCTTTTGCTCCGTTTAGGCAAGAAACGTGCGTTTCGAGCAAGAAATCGCTGCTTTTGCACCAAAACGCCGCTTTTGCAACGAAACGTGCGTTTCGCGCACCGAATCGCCGCTTTTGCTCCGTTTTGGCATGAAACGTGCGTTTCGTGCACCAAATCGCTGCTTTTGCACAGTTTTGACGCTAAACGTGCGTTTCGCGCACCGAATCGCCGCTTTTGTTCTGTTTTGGCGTGAAACGTGCGTTTCGTGTACCAAATCGCTGCTTTTGCACAGTTTTGACGCTAAACGTGCGTTTCGTGCACCAAAACGCCGGTTTTGCAACGAAACGTGCGTTTCGCGCACCGAATCGCCGCTTTTGCTCTGTTTTGGCAAGAAACGTGCGTTTCGTGCACCAGATCGCTGCTTTTGCAACGATGCGTGCATTTCGCGCACCAAACCGCCGCTTTTGCTCTGATTTGGCAAAAAAAGTGCGTTTCGTGCACCAAATCGCTGCTTTTGCACAGTTTTGACTCTAAACGTGCGTTTCGTGCACCAAAACGCCGCTTTTGCAACGAAACGTGCGTTTCGCGCACCGAATCGCCGCTTTTGCTCCGTTTAGGCAAGAAACGTGCGTTTCGAGCACCAAATCGCTGCTTTTGCACCAAAACGCCGCTTTTGCAACGAAACGTGCGTTTCGCGCACCGAATCGCCGCTTTTGCTCCGTATTGGCAAGAAACGTGCGTTTCGTGCACCAAATCGCTGCTTTTGCACAGTTTTGACGCTAAACGTGAGTTTCGTGCACCAAATCGCTGCTTTTGCTCCGTTTTGACGCTAAACGTGCGTTTCGTGCACCAAAACGCCGCATTTGCAGCGAAACGTGCGTTTCGCGCACCGAATCGCCGCTTTTGCTCCGTATTGTGAAGAAACGTGCGTTTCGTGCACCAAATCGCTGCTTTTGCATAGTTTTGATGCTAAACGTGCGTTTCATGCACCGAAACGCCGCTTTTTTGCACCGAAACGTGCGTTTCGCACACCGATTCGCCGCTTTTGCTCCATTTTTGCAAGAAACGTGCGTTTCGCGCACCGAATCGCCGCTTTTGTTCTGTTTTGGCGTGAAACGTGCGTTTCGTGTACCAAATCGCTGCTTTTGCACAGTTTTGACGCTAAACGTGCGTTTCGTGCACCAAAACGCCGGTTTTGCAACGAAACGTGCGTTTCGCGCACCGAATCGCCGCTTTTGCTCTGTTTTGGCAAGAAACGTGCGTTTCGTGCACCAGATCGCTGCTTTTGCAACGATGCGTGCATTTCGCGCACCAAATCGCCGCTTTTGCACTGTTTTGGCAAAAAAAGTGCGTTTCGTGCACCAAATCGCTGCTTTTGCACAGTTTTGACTCTAAACGTGCGTTTCGCGCACCGAATCGCCGCTTATGTTCTGTTTTGGCGTGAAACGTGCGTTTCGTGCACCAAATCGCTGCTTTTGCACAGTTTTGACGCTAAACGTGCGTTTCGTGCACCAAAACGCCGGTTTTGCAACGAAACGTGTGTTTCGCGCACCGAATCGCCGCTTTTGCTCTGTTTTGGCAAGAAACGTGCGTTTCGTGGACCAAAACTCTGCTTTTGCATCGAAACATGCGTTTCGCGCACCGAATCGCCGCTTTTGCTCCGTATTGTGAAGAAACGTGCGTTTTGTGCACCAAATCGCTGCTTTTGCACAGTTTTGATGCTAAACGTGCGTTTCGTGCACCAAAACGCCGCTTTTGCAACGAAACGTACGTATCGCGCACCGAATCGCCGCTTTTGCTCCGTTTCGGCAAGAAACCTGCGTTTCGTGCACCAAATCGCTGCTTTTGCACAGTTTTGACGCTAAGCGAGCGTTTCGTGCACCAAAACACCGCTTTCGCAACGAAACGTGCGTTTCGCGCACCGAATCGCCGCTTTTGCTCCATTTTGGCAAAAAACGTGCGTTTCGTGGACCAAAACTCTGCTTTTGCATCGAAACATGCGTTTCGCGCACCGAATCGCCGCTTTTGCTCCGTATTGTGAAGAAACGTGCGTTTTGTGCACCAAATCGCTGCTTTTGCACAGTTTTGATGCTAAACGTGCGTTTCGTGCACCAAAACGCCGCTTCTGCAACGAAACGTACGTATCGCGCACCGAATCGCCGCTTTTGCTCCGTTTTGGCAAGAAACCTGCGTTTCGTGCACCAAATCGCTGCTTTTGCACAGTTTTGACGCTAAGCGAGCGTTTCGTGCACCAAAACACCGCTTTCGCAACGAAACGTGCGTTTCACGCACCGAATCGCCGCTTTTGCTCCATTTTGGCAAAAAACGTGCGTTTCGTGGACCAAAACTCTGCTTTTGCATCGAAACATGCGTTTCGCGCACCGAATCGCCGCTTTTGCTCCGTATTGTGAAGAAACGTGCGTTTCGTGCACCAAACCGCTGCTTTTGCACAGTTTTGATGCTAAACGTGCGTTTCGTGCACCAAAACGCCGCTTTTGCAACGAAACGTACGTATCGCGCACCGAATCGCCGCTTTTGCTCCGTTTTGGCAAGGAACGTGCGTTTAGTGCACCAAACAGCTGCTTTTGCACAGTTTTGAATCTAAACGTGCGTTTCGTGCACCAAATCGCTGCTTATGCACCAAAACGCCGCTTTTGCAACGAAACGTGCGTTTCGCGCACCGAATCGCCGCTTTTGCTCCGTTTAGGCAAGAAACGTGCGTTTCGTGCACCAAATCGCTGCTTTTGCCCAGTTTTGGCGTTATACGTGCGTGTCGTGCACCATATCGCCGCTTTTGCAACGAAACGTGCGTTTCGCGCACCGAATCGCCGCTTTTGCTCCGTTTAGGCAAGAAACGTGCGTTTCGAGCAAGAAATCGCTGCTTTTGCACCAAAACGCCGCTTTTGGAACGAAACGTGCGTTTCGCGCACCGAATCGCCGCTTTTGCTCCGTTTTGGCATGAAACGTGCGTTTCGTGCACCAAATCGCTGCTTTTGCACAGTTTTGACGCTAAACGTGCGTTTCGCGCACCGAATCGCCGCTTTTGTTCTGTTTTGGCGTGAAACGTGCGTTTCGTGTACCAAATCGCTGCTTTTGCACAGTTTTGACGCTAAACGTGCGTTTCGTGCACCAAAACGCCGGTTTTGCAACGAAACGTGCGTTTCGCGCACCGAATCGCCGCTTTTGCTCTGTTTTGGCAAGAAACGTGCGTTTCGTGCACCAGATCGCTGCTTTTGCAACGATGCGTGCATTTCGCGCACCAAACCGCCGCTTTTGCTCTGTTTTGGCAAAAAAAGTGCGTTTCGTGCACCAAATCGCTGCTTTTGCACAGTTTTGACTCTAAACGTGCGTTTCGTGCACCAAAACGCCGCTTTTGCAACGAAACGTGCGTTTCGCGCACCGAATCGCCGCTTTTGCTCCGTTTAGGCAAGAAACGTGCGTTTCGAGCACCAAATCGCTGCTTTTGCACCAAAACGCCGCTTTTGCAACGAAACGTGCGTTTCGCGCACCGAATCGCCGCTTTTGCTCCGTATTGGCAAGAAACGTGCGTTTCGTGCACCAAATCGCTGCTTTTGCACAGTTTTGACGCTAAACGTGAGTTTCGTGCACCAAATCGCTGCTTTTGCTCCGTTTTGACGCTAAACGTGCGTTTCGTGCACCAAAACGCCGCATTTGCAGCGAAACGTGCGTTTCGCGCACCGAATCGCCGCTTTTGCTCCGTATTGTGAAGAAACGTGCGTTTCGTGCACCAAATCGCTGCTTTTGCATAGTTTTGATGCTAAACGTGCGTTTCATGCACCGAAACGCCGCTTTTTTGCAACGAAACGTGCGTTTCGCACACCGATTCGCCGCTTTTGCTCCATTTTTGCAAGAAACGTGCGTTTCGCGCACCGAATCGCCGCTTTTGTTCTGTTTTGGCGTGAAACGTGCGTTTCGTGTACCAAATCGCTGCTTTTGCACAGTTTTGACGCTAAACGTGCGTTTCGTGCACCAAAACGCCGGTTTTGCAACGAAACGTGCGTTTCGCGCACCGAATCGCCGCTTTTGCTCTGTTTTGGCAAGAAACGTGCGTTTCGTGCACCAGATCGCTGCTTTTGCAACGATGCGTGCATTTCGCGCACCAAATCGCCGCTTTTGCTCTGTTTTGGCAAAAAAAGTGCGTTTCGTGCACCAAATCGCTGCTTTTGCACAGTTTTGACTCTAAACGTGCGTTTCGTGCACCAAAACGCCGCTTTTGCAACGAAACGTGCGTTTCGCGCACCGAATCGCCGCTTTTGCTCCGTTTAGGCAAGAAACGTGCGTTTCGAGCACCAAATCGCTGCTTTTGCACTGTTTTGACGCTAAACGTGCGTTTCGCGCACCGAATCGCCGCTTATGTTCTGTTTTGGCGTGAAACGTGCGTTTCGTGCACCAAATCGCTGCTTTTGCACAGTTTTGACGCTAAACGTGCGTTTCGTGCACCAAAACGCCGGTTTTGCAACGAAACGTGTGTTTCGCGCACCGAATCGCCGCTTTTGCTCTGTTTTGGCAAGAAACGTGCGTTTCGTGCACCAGATCGCTGCTTTTGCTACGATGCGTGCATTTCGCGCACCAAATCGCCGCTTTTGCTCTGTTTTGGCAAAAAAAGTGCGTTTCGTGCACCAAATCGCTGCTTTTGCACAGTTTTGACTCTAAACGTGCGTTTCGTGCACCAAAACGCCGCTTTTGCAACGAAACGTGCGTTTCGCGCACCGAATCGCCGCTTTTGCTCCGTTTTCCCATGAAACGTGCGTTTCGTGCACCAAATCGCTGCTTTTGCACAGTTTTGACGCTAAACGTGCGTTTCGCGCACCGAATCGCCGCTTTTGTTCTGTTTTGGCGTGAAACGTGCGTTTCGTGTACCAAATCGCTGCTTTTGCACAGTTTTGACGCTAAACGTGCGTTTCGTGCACCAAAACGCCGGTTTTGCAACGAAACGTGCGTTTCGCGCACCGAATCGCCGCTTTTGCTCTGTTTTGGCAAGAAACGTGCGTTTCGTGCACCAGATCGCTGCTTTTGCAACGATGCGTGCATTTCGCGCACCAAATCGCCGCTTTTGCTCTGTTTTGGCAAAAAAAGTGCGTTTCGTGCACCAAATCGCTGCTTTTGCACAGTTTTGACTCTAAACGTGCGTTTCGTGCACCAAAACGCCGCTTTTGCAACGAAACGTGCGTTTCGCGCACCGAATCGCCGCTTTTGCTCCGTTTAGGCAAGAAACGTGCGTTTCGAGCACCAAATCGCTGCTTTTGCACCAAAACGCCGCTTTTGCAACGAAACGTGCGTTTCGCGCACCGAATCGCCGCTTTTGCTCCGTATTGGCAAGAAACGTGCGTTTCGTGCACCAAATCGCTGCTTTTGCACAGTTTTGACGCTAAACGTGAGTTTCGTGCACCAAATCGCTGCTTTTGCTCCGTTTTGACGCTAAACGTGCGTTTCGTGCACCAAAACGCCGCTTTTTTGCAACGAAACGTGCGTTTCGCACACCGATTCGCCGCTTTTGCTCCATTTTTGCAAGAAACGTGCGTTTCGTGCACCAAATCGCTGCTTTTGCACAGTTTTGACGCTAAACGTGAGTTTCGTGCACCAAATCGCTGCTTTTGCTCCGTTTTGACGCTAAACGTGCGTTTCGTGCACCAAAACGCCGCATTTGCAGCGAAACGTGCGTTTCGCGCACCGAATCGCCGCTTTTGCTCCGTATTGTGAAGAAACGTGCGTTTCGTGCACCAAATCGCTGCTTTTGCATAGTTTTGATGCTAAACGTGCGTTTCATGCACCGAAACGCCGCTTTTTTGCACCGAAACGTGCGTTTCGCACACCGATTCGCCGCTTTTGCTCCATTTTTGCAAGAAACGTGCGTTTCGCGCACCGAATCGCCGCTTTTGTTCTGTTTTGGCGTGAAACGTGCGTTTCGTGTACCAAATCGCTGCTTTTGCACAGTTTTGACGCTAAACGTGCGTTTCGTGCACCAAAACGCCGGTTTTTCAACGAAACGTGCGTTTCGCGCACCGAATCGCCGCTTTTGCTCTGTTTTGGCAAGAAACGTGCGTTTCGTGCACCAGATCGCTGCTTTTGCAACGATGCGTGCATTTCGCGCACCAAATCGCCGCTTTTGCTCTGTTTTGGCAAAAAAAGTGCGTTTCGTGCACCAAATCGCTGCTTTTGCACAGTTTTGACTCTAAACGTGCGTTTCGTGCACCAAAACGCCGCTTTTGCAACGAAACGTGCGTTTCGCGCACCGAATCGCCGCTTTTGCTCCGTTTAGGCAAGAAACGTGCGTTTCGAGCACCAAATCGCTGCTTTTGCACCAAAACGCCGCTTTTGCAACGAAACGTGCGTTTCGCGCACCGAATCGCCGCTTTTGCTCCGTATTGGCAAGAAACGTGCGTTTCGTGCACCAAATCGCTGCTTTTGCACAGTTTTGACGCTAAACGTGAGTTTCGTGCACCAAACCGCTGCTTTTGCTCCGTTTTGACGCTAAACGTGCGTTTCGTGCACCAAAACGCCGCTTTTTTGCAACGAAACGTGCGTTTCGCACACCGATTCGCCGCTTTTGCTCCGTTTTTGCAAGAAACGTGCGTTTCGTGCACCAAATCGCTGCTTTTGCACAGTTTTGACGCTAAACGTGAGTTTCGTGCACCAAATCGCTGCTTTTGCTCCGTTTTGACGCTAAACGTGCGTTTCGTGCACCAAAACGCCGCTTTTTTGCAACGAAACGTGCGTTTCGCACACCGATTCGCCGCTTTTGCTCCATTGTTGCAAGAAACGTGCGTTTCGTGCACCAAATCGCTGCTTTTGCACAGTTTTGACGCTAAACGTGAGTTTCGTGCACCAAATCGCTGCTTTTGCTCCGTTTTGACGCTAAACGTGCGTTTCGTGCACCAAAACGCTGCATTTGCAGCGAAACGTGCGTTTCGCGCACCGAATCGCCGCTTTTGCTCCGTATTGTGAAGAAACGTGCGTTTCGTGCACCAAATCGCTGCTTTTGCATAGTTTTGATGCTCATCGTGCGTTTCATGCACCGAAACGCCGCTTTTTTGCAACGAAACGTGCGTTTCGCACACCGATTCGCCGCTTTTGCTCCATTTTTGCAAGAAACGTGCGTTTCGCGCACCGAATCGCCGCTTTTGTTCTGTTTTGGCGTGAAACGTGCGTTTCGTGTACCAAATCGCTGCTTTTGCACAGTTTTGACGCTAAACGTGCGTTTCGTGCACCAAAACGCCGGTTTTTCAACGAAACGTGCGTTTCGCGCACCGAATCGCCGCTTTTGCTCTGTTTTGGCAAGAAACGTGCGTTTCGTGCACCAGATCGCTGCTTTTGCAACGATGCGTGCATTTCGCGCACCAAATCGCCGCTTTTGCTCTGTTTTGGCAAAAAAAGTGCGTTTCGTGCACCAAATCGCTGCTTTTGCACAGTTTTGACTCTAAACGTGCGTTTCGTGCACCAAAACGCCGCTTTTGCAACGAAACGTGCGTTTCGCGCACCGAATCGCCGCTTTTGCTCCGTTTAGGCAAGAAACGTGCGTTTCGAGCACCAAATCGCTGCTTTTGCACCAAAACGCCGCTTTTGCAACGAAACGTGCGTTTCGCGCACCGAATCGCCGCTTTTGCTCCGTATTGGCAAGAAACGTGCGTTTCGTGCACCAAATCGCTGCTTTTGCACAGTTTTGACGCTAAACGTGAGTTTCGTGCACCAAACCGCTGCTTTTGCTCCGTTTTGACGCTAAACGTGCGTTTCGTGCACCAAAACGCCGCTTTTTTGCAACGAAACGTGCGTTTCGCACACCGATTCGCCGCTTTTGCTCCGTTTTTGCAAGAAACGTGCGTTTCGTGCACCAAATCGCTGCTTTTGCACAGTTTTGACGCTAAACGTGAGTTTCGTGCACCAAATCGCTGCTTTTGCTCCGTTTTGACGCTAAACGTGCGTTTCGTGCACCAAAACGCCGCTTTTTTGCAACGAAACGTGCGTTTCGCACACCGATTCGCCGCTTTTGCTCCATTGTTGCAAGAAACGTGCGTTTCGTGCACCAAATCGCTGCTTTTGCACAGTTTTGACGCTAAACGTGAGTTTCGTGCACCAAATCGCTGCTTTTGCTCCGTTTTGACGCTAAACGTGCGTTTCGTGCACCAAAACGCTGCATTTGCAGCGAAACGTGCGTTTCGCGCACCGAATCGCCGCTTTTGCTCCGTATTGTGAAGAAACGTGCGTTTCGTGCACCAAATCGCTGCTTTTGCATAGTTTTGATGCTCATCGTGCGTTTCATGCACCGAAACGCCGCTTTTTTGCAACGAAACGTGCGTTTCGCACACCGATTCGCCGCTTTTGCTCCATTTTTGCAAGAAACGTGCGTTTCGCGCACCGAATCGCCGCTTTTGTTCTGTTTTGGCGTGAAACGTGCGTTTCGTGTACCAAATCGCTGCTTTTGCACAGTTTTGACTCTAAACGTGCGTTTCGTGCACCAAAACGCCGCTTTTGCAACGAAACGTGCGTTTCGCGCACCGAATCGCCGCTTTTGCTCCGTTTAGGCAAGAAACGTGCGTTTCGAGCACCAAATCGCTGCTTTTGCACCAAAACGCCGCTTTTGCAACGAAACGTGCGTTTCGCACACCGATTCGCCGCTTTTGCTCCATTTTTGCAAGAAACGTGCGTTTCGTGCACCAAATCGCTGCTTTTGCACAGTTTTGACGCTAAACGTGAGTTTCGTGCACCAAATCGCTGCTTTTGCTCCGTTTTGACGCTAAACGTGCGTTTCGTGCACCAAAACGCCGCATTTGCAGCGAAACGTGCGTTTCGCGCACCGAATCGCCGCTTTTGCTCCGTATTGTGAAGAAACGTGCGTTTCGTGCACCAAATCGCTGCTTTTGCACAGTTTTGATGCTAAACGTGGGTTTCATGCACCGAAACGCCGCTTTTTTGCAACGAAACGTGCGTTTCGCACACCGATTCGCCGCTTTTGCTCCATTTTTGCAAGAAACGTGCGTTTCGTGCACCAAATCGCTGGTTTTGCAAAGTTTCGACGCTAAACGTGCGTTTCGTGCACCAAATCGCTGCGTTTGCACAGTTTTGACGCTAAACGTGCGTTTCGTGCACCAAAACGCTGCTTTTGCACAGTTTTGACGCTAAACGTGAGTTTCGTGCACCAAATCGCTGCTTTTGCTCCGTTTTGACGCTAAACGTGCGTTTCGTGCACCAAAACGCCGCATTTGCAGCGAAACGTGCGTTTCGCGCACCGAATCGCCGCTTTTGCTCCGTATTGGCAAGAAACGTGCGTTTCGTGCACCAAATCGCTGCTTTTGCACAGTTTTGACGCTAAACGTGAGTTTCGTGCACCAAATCGCTGCTTTTGCTCCGTTTTGACGCTAAACGTGAGTTTCGTGCACCAAATCGCTGCTTTTGCTCCGTTTTGACGCTAAACGTGCGTTTCGTGCACCAAAACGCCGCATTTGCAGCGAAACGTGCGTTTCGCGCACCGAATCGCCGCTTTTGCACCGTATTGTGAAGAAACGTGCGTTTCGTGCACCAAATCGCTGCTTTTGCACAGTTTTGATGCTAAACGTGCGTTTCATGCACCGAAACGCCGCTTTTTTGCAACGAAACGTGCGTTTCGCGCACCGAATCGCCGCTTTTGCTCCGTTTTGGCATGAAACGTGCGTTTCGTGCACCAAATCGAGGCTTTTGCACAGTTTTGACGCTAAACGTGCGTTTCGCGCACCGAATCGCCGCTTATGTTCTGTTTTGGCGTGAAACGTGCGTTTCGTGCACCAAATCGCTGCTTTTGCACAGTTTTGACGCTAAATGTGCGTTTCGTGCACCAAATCGCTGCTTTTGCACAGTTTTGACGCTAAATGTGCGTTTCGTGCACCAAAACGCCGGTTTTGCAACGAAACGTGCGTTTCGCGCACCGAATCGCCGCTTTTGCTCTGTTTTGGCAAGAAACGTGCGTTTCGTGCACCAGATCGCTGCTTTTGCAACGATGCGTGCATTTCGCGCACCAAATCGCCGCTTTTGCTCTGTTTTGGCAAAAAAAGTGCGTTTCGTGCACCAAATCGCTGCTTTTGCACAGTTTTGACTCTAAACGTGCGTTTCGTGCACCAAAACGCCGCTTTTGCAACGAAACGTGCGTTTCGCGCACCGAATCGCCGCTTTTGCTCCGTTTTGGCATGAAACGTGCGTTTCGTGCACCAAATCGCTGCTTTTGCACAGTTTTGACGCTAAACGTGCGTTTCGTGCACCAAAACGCCGGTTTTGCAACGAAACGTGCGTTTCGCGCACCGAATCGCCGCTTTTGCTCTGTTTTGGCAAGAAACGTGCGTTTCGTGCACCAGATCGCTGCTTTTGCAACGATGCGTGCATTTCGCGCACCAAATCGCCGCTTTTGCTCTGTTTTGGCAAAAAAAGTGCGTTTCGTGCACCAAATCGCTGCTTTTGCACAGTTTTGACTCTAAACGTGCGTTTCCTGCACCAAAACGCCGCTTTTGCAACGAAACGTGCGTTTCGCGAACCGAATCGCCGCTTTTGCTCCGTTTAGGCAAGAAACGTGCGTTTCGAGCACCAAATCGCTGCTTTTGCACCAAAACGCCGCTTTTGCAACGAAACGTGCGTTTCGCGCACCGAATCGCCGCTTTTGCTCCGTATTGGCAAGAAACGTGCGTTTCGTGTACCAAAACGCTGCTTTTGCACAGTTTTGACGCTAAACGTGAGTTTCGTGCACCAAATCGCTGCTTTTGCTCCGTTTTGACGCTAAACGTGCGTTTCGTGCACCAAAACGCCGCATTTGCAGCGAAACGTGCGTTTGGCGCACCGAATCGCCGCTTTTGCTCCGTATTGTGAAGAAACGTGCGTTTCGTGCACCAAATCGCTGCTTTTGCACAGTTTTGATGCTAAACGTGCGTTTCATGCACCGAAACGCCGCTTTTTTGCAACGAAACGTGCGTTTCGCACACCGATTCGCCGCTTTTGCTCCATTTTTGCAAGAAACGTGCGTGTCGTGCACCAAATCGCTGCTTTTGCACAGTTTTGACGCTAAACGTGCGTTTCGTGAACCAAAACGCTGCTTTTGCAATGAAACGTGCGTTTCGCGCACCGAATCGCCCCTTTTGCTCCGTTTTATCAAGAAACGTGCGTTTCGTGCACCAAATAGCTGCTTTTGCACAGTTTTGACGCTAAACGTGAGTTTCGTGCACCAAATCGCTGCTTTTGCTCCGTTTTGACGCTAAACGTGCGTTTCGTGCACCAAAACGCCGCATTTGCCGCGAAACGTGCGTTTCGCGCCCCGAATCGCCGCTTTTGCTCCGTTTTGGCAAGAAACGTGCGTTTCGTGCACCAAATCGCTGCTTTTGCACAGTTTTGAAGCTAAACGAGCGTTTCGTGCACCAAATCGCTACTTTTGCACCAAAACGCCCCTGTTGCAACGAAACGTGCGTTTCGCGCTCCGAATCGCCGCTTTTGCTCCGTTTTGGCGAGAAACGTGCGTTGCGTGCAACAAATCGCTGCATTTGCAGAGTCTTGACGCTAAACGTGCGTTTCATGCACCAAAACGCTGCTTTTTTGCAACGAAACGTGCGTTTTGCGCACCGAATCGCCGCTTTTGCTCTGTTTTGGCAAGGAACGTGCGTTTCGTTCACCAAATCGCTGCTTTTGCACTGTTTTGACGCTAAACGTGAGTTTCGTGCACCAAATCGCTGCTTTTGCTCCGTTTTGACGCTAAACGTGCGTTTCGTGCACCAAAACGCCGATTTAGCAACGAAACGTGCGTTTCGCGCGCCGATTCGCCGCTGTTGCTCCGTTTTGGCAAGAAACCAGCATTTCGTGCACCAAATCGCTGCTTTTGCACAGTTTTGACGCTAAGCGTGCGTTTCGTGCACCAAATCGCTGCTTAGCACAGTTCTGAACTAAACGCGCGTTTCATGCACCAAAACGCCGTTTTTTTGCAACGACACGTCCGTTACGCGCACCGAATCGCCGCTTCTGCTCCGTTTTGGCAAGAAACGTGCGTTTCGTCCAACAAATCGCTGCATTTGCAGAGATTTGACGCTAAACGTGCGTTTCATGCACCGAAACGCCGCTTTTTTTGCAACGAAACGTGCGTTTTGCGCACCGAATCGCCGCTTTTGCTCTGTTTTGGCAAGGAACGTGTGTTTCGTGCACCAAATCGCTGCTTTTGCACAGTTTTGACTCTAAACGTGCGTTTCGTGCACCATATCGCCGCTTTTGTAACGAAACGTGCGTTTCGCGCTCCGAA
Organism: Stelis phaeoptera; assembly: GCA_943735885.1. Taxonomy (NCBI): domain Eukaryota; kingdom Metazoa; phylum Arthropoda; class Insecta; order Hymenoptera; family Megachilidae; genus Stelis; species Stelis phaeoptera. The sequence goes on along the minus strand of CALSEM010000043.1, from coordinate 875,802 downwards.
TCACCGCTTTTGCTCCGTTTGGGAAGAAACGTGCGTTTCGTGCACCAAAACGCTGCTTTTGCAACGAAACGTGCGTTTCGCGCACCGAATCGCCGCTTTTGCTCTGTTTTGGCAAGAAACGTGCGTTTCGTGCACCAAATAGCTGCTTTTGCACCAAAACGCCGCTTTTGCAACGAAACGTGCGTTTCGCGCACCGAATTGCTCCTTCTGGCACAAAACGTGCATTTCGTGCACAGAATCGCCGCGTTTGCTCAGTTTTGGCACAAAACCCGCGATTCGTGCGCAGAATCGCCGCTTTTGCTCCGTTTTGGCACAAAACGTGCGTTTCACACACCGAATTGCTCCTTTTGGCACTAAACGTGCGTTTCGTGCACAGAATTGCTCCTGTTTGCACAAAACGTGCGTTTCGTGCACAGAATCGCCGCTTCTGTTCAGTTTTGGCACAAAGCGTGTGTTTCGTGCACAGAATCGCCGCTTCTGCTCAGTTATAGCAAAAAACGTGCGATTCGTGCACAGAATCGCCGATTTTGTTCAGTTTTGGTACGAAACGTGCGTTTCGCGCACAGAATCGCCACTTTTGCTCAGTTTTGGCACAAAACCCGCGGTTCGTGCACAGAATCGTGGCTTTTGCTGAGTTTTGGCACAAATCCCGCGTTTCGAGCACAGAATCGCCGCTTTTGCTCCGTTTTGGCACAAAACGTGCGTTTCACACACCGAATTGCTCCTTTTGGCACAAAACGAGCGTTTCGTGCACAGAATTGCTCCTATTTGCACAAAACGTGCGTTTCGTGCATAGAATCGCCGCTTTTGCTCAGTTTGGCACAAAATCCGCGATTCGTGCAGAGAATCGCCGCTTTTGCTCCGTTTGGGCACAAAACGTGCGTTTCACACACCGAATTGCTCCTTTTGGCACAAGACGTGCGTTTCGTGCACAGAATTGCTCCTACTTGCACAAAACGTGCGTTTCGTGCACGGAATCGCCGCTTTTGCTCCGATTTGGCACAAGACGTGCGTTTCGTGCACAAAATAGCCGCTTTTGCTCAGTTTTGGCACAAAACGGACGTTTCGCGCACCGAATTGCCGCTTTTGCTAAGTTTTGCAACACAACGTGCGTTTCGTGCACAGAATCGCCGTTTTAGCTCAGTTTTAGCACAAAGCGAGCGTTTCACGCTCCGAATTGCTCCTTTTGGCACAAAACGGGCGTTTCGTGCAGAGAATCGCCGCTTATGCTCAGTTTTGGCACAAAATCCGCGATTCGTGCACAGAATCGCCGCTTTTGCTCCGTTTTGGCAAAAAACGTGCGTTTCACACACCGAATTGCTCCTTTTGGCACAAAACGTGCGCTTCGTGCACAGAATTGCTGCTTTTGCCCAGTTTCGGAACAAAACGGGCATTTCGTGCACAGAATCGCCGCTTTTGCTCCGTTTTGGCACAAAACGTGCGTTTCACACACCGAATTGCTCCTTTTGGCACAAAACGTGCGTTTCGTGCACAGAATTGCTCCTATTTGCACAAAACGTGCGTTTCGTGCGCGGGATCGCCGCTTTTGCTCCGATTTGGCACAAAACGTGCGTTTCACACACCGAATTGCTCCTTTTGGCACAAAACGTGCGTTTCTTGCACAGAATCGCCGCTTCTGCTCAGTTTTGGCACAACACGTGCGTTTCGTGCACAGAATCGCCGCTTTTGCTAAGTTTTGCCACAAAACGGGCGTTTCTTGCACAGAATCGCCGCTTTTGCTCAGTTCCGGCACAAATCGTGCGTTTCGAGCACAGAATCGCCGATTTTGCCCAGTATTGGCTCTAAACCCGCGTTTCGCACACAGAATCCCCGCTTTTGCTCAGTTTTGGCACAAAACGTGCGTTTCGAGCACAAAATCGCTGCTTTTGCACCAAAACGCCGCTTTTGCAACGAAACGTGCGTTTCGCGCACCGAATCGCCGCTTTTGCTCCGTTTTGGCATAAAACGTGCGTTTCGTGCACCAAATCGCTGCTTTTGCACACTTTTGACGCTAAACGTGCGTTTCGTGCACCAAATCGCTGCTTTTGCACAGTTTTGACGCTAAACGTGCGTTTCGTGTACCAAAACGCTGCTTTTGCACAGTTTTGACGCTAAACGTGAGTTTCGTGCACCAAATCGCTGCTTTTGCTCCGTTTTGACGCTAAACGTGCGTTTCGTGCACCAAAACGCCGCATTTGCAGCGAAACGTGCGTTTGGCGCACCGAATCGCCGCTTTTGCTCCGTATTGTGAAGAAACGTGCGATTCGTGCACCAAATCGCTGCTTTTGCACAGTTTTGATGCTAAACGTGCGTTTCATGCACCGAAACGCCGCTTTTTTGCAACGAAACGTGCGTTTCGCACACCGATTCGCCGCTTTTGCTCCATTTTTGCAAGAAACGTGCGTGTCGTGCACCAAATCGCTGCTTTTGCACAGTTTTGACGCTAAACGTGCGTTTCGTGAACCAAAACGCTGCTTTTGCAATGAAACGTGCGTTGCGCGCACCGAATCGCCCCTTTTGCTCCGTTTTATCAAGAAACGTGCGTTTCGTGCACCAAATAGCTGCTTTTGCACAGTTTTGACGCTAAACGTGAGTTTCGTGCACCAAATCGCTGCTTTTGCTCCGTTTTGACGCTAAACGTGCGTTTCGTGCACCAAAACGCCGCATTTGCCGCGAAACGTGCGTTTCGCGCCCCGAATCGCCGCTTTTGCTCCGTTTTGGCAAGAAACGTGCGTTTCGTGCACCAAATCGCTGCTTTTGCACAGTTTTGAAGCTAAACGAGCGTTTCGTGCACCAAATCGCTGCTTTTGCACCAAAACGCCCCTGTTGCAACGAAACGTGCGTTTCGCGCTCCGAATCGCCGCTTTTGCTCCGTTTTGGCGAGAAACGTGCGTTGCGTGCAACAAATCGCTGCATTTGCAGAGTCTTGACGCTAAACGTGCGTTTCATGCACCAAAACGCTGCTTTTTTGCAACGAAACGTGCGTTTTGCGCACCGAATCGCCGCTTTTGCTCTGTTTTGGCAAGGAACGTGCGTTTCGTTCACCAAATCGCTGCTTTTGCACTGTTTTGACGCTAAACGTGAGTTTCGTGCACCAAATCGCTGCTTTTGCTCCGTTTTGACGCTAAACGTGCGTTTCGTGCACCAAAACGCCGATTTAGCAACGAAACGTGCGTTTCGCGCGCCGATTCGCCGCTGTTGCTCCGTTTTGGCAAGAAACCAGCATTTCGTGCACCAAATCGCTGCTTTTGCACAGTTTTGATGCTAAGCGTGCGTTTCGTGCACCAAATCGCTGCTTAGCACAGTTCTGAACTAAACGCGCGTTTCATGCACCAAAACGCCGTTTTTTTGCAACGACACGTGCGTTACGCGCACCGAATCGCCGCTTCTGCTCCGTTTTGGCAAGAAACGTGCGTTTCGTCCAACAAATCGCTGCATTTGCAGAGATTTGACGCTAAACGTGCGTTTCATGCACCGAAACGCCGCTTTTTTTGCAACGAAACGTGCGTTTTGCGCACCGAATCGCCGCTTTTGCTCTGTTTTGGCAAGGAACGTGTGTTTCGTGCACCAAATCGCTGCTTTTGCACAGTTTTGACTCTAAACGTGCGTTTCGTGCACCATATCGCCGCTTTTGCAACGAAACGTGCGTTTCGCGCTCCGAATCACCGCTTTTGCTCCGTTTGGGAAGAAACGTGCGTTTCGTGCACCAAAACGCTGCTTTTGCAACGAAACGTGCGTTTCGCGCACCGAATCGCCGCTTTTGCTCTGTTTTGGCAAGAAACGTGCGTTTCGTGCACCAAATAGCTGCTTTTGCACCAAAACGCCGCTTTTGCAACGAAACGTGCGTTTCGCGCACCGAATCGCCGCTTTTGCTCCGTTTTGGCAAGAAACGTGCGTTTCGAGCACCAAAACGCTGCTTTTGCAACGAAACGTGCGTTTCGCGCACCGAGTCGCCGCTTTTGCTCCGTTATGGCAAGAAACGTGCGTTTCGTGCACCAAAACGCTGCTTTTGCAACGAAACGTGCGTTTCGCGCACCGAATCGCCGCTTTTCCTCCGTTTTGGCATGAAACGTGCGTTTCGTGCACCAAATCGCTGCTTTTGCACAGTTTTGCAACGAAACGTGCGTTTCGTGCACCAAATCGCTGCTTTTGCACAGTATCGACGCTAACCGTGCGTTTCGTGCACCAAAACAACGCTTTTGCAACGAAACGTGCGTTTCGTGCACCAGATCGCTGCTTTTGCAACGATGCGTGCATTTCGCGCACCAAATCGCCGCTTTTGCTCTGTTTTAGCAAAAAAAGTGCGTTTCGTGCACCAAATCGCAGCTTTTGCACAGTTTTGACGCTAAACGTGCGATTCGCGCACCGAATCGCCGCTTTTGTTCTGTTTTGGCGTGAAACGTGCGTTTCGTGCACCAAATCGCTGCTTTTGCACAGTTTTGACGCTAAACGTGCGTTTCGTGCACCAAAACGCCGGTTTTGCAACGATGCGTGCATTTCGCGCACCAAATCGCCGCTTTTCCTCCGTTTAGGCAAGAAACGTGCGTTTCGAGCACCAAATCGCTGCTTTTGCACCAAAACGCCGCTTTTGCAACGAAACGTGCGTTTTGCGCACCGAATCGCCGCTTTTGCTCCGTTATGGCAAGAAACGTGCGTTTCGTGCACCAAAACGCTGCTTTTGCAACGAAACGTGCGTTTCGCGCACCGAATCGCCGCTTTTCCTCCGTTTTGGCAAGGAACGTGCGTTTCGTGCACCAAATCGCTGCTTTTGCACAGTTTTGAAGCAAAACGTGCGTTACGTGCACCAACTCGCTGCTTTTGCACCATAACGCCGCTTTTGGCACAAAACGTGCGTTTCGTGCACAGAATGGCCGCGTTTGCTCAGTATTGGCACAAAACGTGCGTCTCGTGCACAGAATCGCCGCGTTTGCTCCGTTTTGTCACAAAACCTGCGCTTCACGCACCAAATTGCTCCTTCTGGCACAAAACGAGCGTTTCGTGCACAGAATCGCCGCATTTGCTCAGTTTTGGCACAAAACGTGCGTTTCACGCACCGAATTGCTCCTTCTGGCACACAAACGTGTGTTTCGTGCACAGAATCGCCGCTTTTGCTCAGTTTTGGCACAAAACCCGCGATTCGTGCACAGAATCGCCGCTTTTGCTCCGTTTTGGCGCAAACCGTGCGTTTCACACACCGAATTGCTCCTTCTGGCACAAAACGCGCATTTCGTGCACAGAATCGCCGCGTTTGCTCAGTTTTGGCACAAAACCCGCGATTCGTGCACAGAATCGCCGCTTTTGCTCCGTTTTGGCACAAAACGTGCGTTTCACACACCGAATTGCTCCTTTTGGCACAAAACGTTCGTTTCGTGCACAGAATTGCTCCTATTTGCACAAAACGTGCGTTTCGTGCATAAAATCGCCGCTTTTGCTCAGTTTTGGCACAAAATCCGCGATTCGTGCAGAGAATCGCCGGTTTTGCTCCGTTTTGGCACAAAACGTGCGTTTCACACACCGAATTGCTCCTTTTGGCACTAAACGTGCGTTTCGTGCACAGAATTGCTCCTGTTTGCACAAAACGTGCGTTTCGTGCACAGAATCGCCGCTTCTGTTCAGTTTTGGCACAAAGCGTGTGTTTCGTGCACAGAATCGCCGCTTCTGCTCAGTTATAGCAAAAAACGTGCGATTCGTGCACAGAATCGCCGATTTTGTTCAGTTTTGGTACGAAACGTGCGTTTCGCGCACAGAATCGCCACTTTTGCTCAGTTTTGGCACAAAACCCGCGGTTCGTGCACAGAATCGTGGCTTTTGCTGAGTTTTGGCACAAATCCCGCGTTTCGAGCACAGAATCGCCGCTTTTGCTCCGTTTTGGCACAAAACGTGCGTTTCACACACCGAATTGCTCCTTTTGGCACAAAACGAGCGTTTCGTGCACAGAATTGCTCCTATTTGCACAAAACGTGCGTTTCGTGCATAGAATCGCCGCTTTTGCTCAGTTTGGCACAAAATCCGCGATTCGTGCAGAGAATCGCCGCTTTTGCTCCGTTTGGGCACAAAACGTGCGTTTCACACACCGAATTGCTCCTTTTGGCACAAGACGTGCGTTTCGTGCACAGAATTGCTCCTACTTGCACAAAACGTGCGTTTCGTGCACGGAATCGCCGCTTTTGCTCCGATTTGGCACAAGACGTGCGTTTCGTGCACAAAATAGCCGCTTTTGCTCAGTTTTGGCACAAAACGGACGTTTCGCGCACCGAATTGCCGCTTTTGCTAAGTTTTGCAACACAACGTGCGTTTCGTGCACAGAATCGCCGTTTTAGCTCAGTTTTAGCACAAAGCGAGCGTTTCACGCTCCGAATTGCTCCTTTTGGCACAAAACGGGCGTTTCGTGCAGAGAATCGCCGCTTATGCTCAGTTTTGGCACAAAATCCGCGATTCGTGCACAGAATCGCCGCTTTTGCTCCGTTTTGGCAAAAAACGTGCGTTTCACACACCGAATTGCTCCTTTTGGCACAAAACGTGCGCTTCGTGCACAGAATTGCTGCTTTTGCCCAGTTTCGGAACAAAACGGGCATTTCGTGCACAGAATCGCCGCTTTTGCTCCGTTTTGGCACAAAACGTGCGTTTCACACACCGAATTGCTCCTTTTGGCACAAAACGTGCGTTTCGTGCACAGAATTGCTCCTATTTGCACAAAACGTGCGTTTCGTGCGCGGGATCGCCGCTTTTGCTCCGATTTGGCACAAAACGTGCGTTTCACACACCGAATTGCTCCTTTTGGCACAAAACGTGCGTTTCTTGCACAGAATCGCCGCTTCTGCTCAGTTTTGGCACAACACGTGCGTTTCGTGCACAGAATCGCCGCTTTTGCTAAGTTTTGCCACAAAACGGGCGTTTCTTGCACAGAATCGCCGCTTTTGCTCAGTTCCGGCACAAATCGTGCGTTTCGAGCACAGAATCGCCGATTTTGCCCAGTATTGGCTCTAAACCCGCGTTTCGCACACAGAATCCCCGCTTTTGCTCAGTTTTGGCACAAAACGTGCGTTTCGAGCACAAAATCGCTGCTTTTGCACCAAAACGCCGCTTTTGCAACGAAACGTGCGTTTCGCGCACCGAATCGCCGCTTTTGCTCCGTTTTGGCATAAAACGTGCGTTTCGTGCACCAAATCGCTGCTTTTGCACAGTTTTGACGCTAAACGTGCGTTTCGCGCACCGAATCGCCGCTTTTGTTCTGTTTTGGCGTGAAACGTGCGTTTCGTGCACCAAATCGCTGCTTTTGCACAGTTTTGACGCTAAACGTGCGTTTCGTGCACCAAAACGCCGGTTTTGCAACGAAACGTGCGTTTCGCGCACCGAATCGCCGCTTTTGCTCTGTTTTGGCAAGAAACGTGCGTTTCGTGCACCAGATCGCTGCTTTTGCAACGATGCGTGCATTTCGCGCACCAAATCGCCGCTTTTGCTCTGTTTTGGCAAAAAAAGTGCGTTTCGTGCACCAAATCGCTGCTTTTGCACAGTTTTGACTCTAAACGTGCGTTTCGTGCACCAAAACGCCGCTTTTGCAACGAAACGTGCGTTTCGCGCACCGAATCGCCGCTTTTGCTCCGTTTAGGCAAGAAACGTGCGTTTCGAGCACCAAATCGCTGCTTTTGCACCAAAACGCCGCTTTTGCAACGAAACGTGCGTTTCGCGCACCGAATCGCCGCTTTTGCTCCGTATTGGCAAGAAACGTGCGTTTCGTGCACCAAATCGCTGCTTTTGCACAGTTTTGACGCTAAACGTGAGTTTCGTGCACCAAATCGCTGCTTTTGCTCCGTTTTGACGCTAAACGTGCGTTTCGTGCACCAAAACGCCGCTTTTTTGAAACGAAACGTGTGTTTCGCACACCGATTCGCCGCTTTTGCTCCATTTTTGCAAGAAACGTGCGTTTCGTGCACCAAATCGCTGCTTTTGCACAGTTTTGACGCTAAACGTGAGTTTCGTGCACCAAATCGCTGCTTTTGCACAGTTTTGACGCTATACGTGCGTTTCGCGCACCGAATCGCCGCTTTTGTTCTGTTTTGGCGTGAAACGTGCGTTTCGTGCACCAAATCGCTGCTTTTGCACAGTTTTGACGCTAAACGTGCGTTTCGTGCACCAAAACGCCGGTTTTGCAACGAAACGTGCGTTTCGCGCACCAAATCGCCGCTTTTGCTCTGTTTTGGCAAGAAACGTGCGTTTCGTGCACCAGATCGCTGCTTTTGCAACGATGCGTGCATTTCGCGCACCAAACCGCCGCTTTTGCTCTGTTTTGGCAAAGAAAGTGCGTTTCGTGCACCAAATCGCTGCTTTTGCACAGTTTTGACTCTAAACGTGCGTTTCGTGCACCAAAACGCCGCTTTTGCAACGAAACGTGCGTTTCGCGCACCGAATCGCCGCTTTTGCTCCGTTTAGGCAAGAAACGTGCATTTCGAGCACCAAATCGCTGCTTTTGCACCAAAACGCCGCTTTTGCAACGAAACGTGCGTTTCGCGCACCGAATCGCCGCTTTTGCTCCGTATTGGCAAGAAACGTGCGTTTCGTGCACCAAATCGCTGCTTTTGCACAGTTTTGACGCTAAACGTGAGTTTCGTGCACCAAATCGCTGCTTTTGCTCCGTTTTGACGCTAAACGTGCGTTTCGTGCACCAAAACGCCGATTTTTTGCAACGAAACGTGCGTTTCGCACACCGATTCGCCGCTTTTGCTCCATTTTTGCAAGAAACCTGCGTTTCGTGCACCAAGTCGCTGCTTTTGCACAGTTTTGACGCTAAGCGTGCCTTTCGTGCACCAAATCGCTGCTTAGCACAGTTCTGAACTAAACGCGCGTTTCATGCACCAAAACGCCGTTTTTTTTGCAACGACACGTGCGTTACGCGCACCGAATCGCCGCTTCTGCTCCGTTTTGGCAAGAAACGTGCGTTTCGTGCAACAAATCGCTGCATTTGCAGAGTTTTGACGCTAAACGTGCGTTTCATGCACCAAAACGCCGCTTTTTTTGCAACGAAACGTGCGTTTTGCGCACCGAATCGCTGCTTTTGCTCTGTTTTGGCAAGGAACGTGCGTTTCGTGCACCAAATCGCTGCTTTTGCACAGTTTTGAAGCAAAACGTGCGTTACGTGCACCAACTCGCTGCTTTTGCACTATAACGCCGCTTTTGCAACGAAACGTGCGTTTCGCGCTCCGAATCACCGCTTTTGCTCCGTTTGGGAAGAAACGTGCGTTTCGTGCACCAAAACGCTGCTTTTGCAACGAAACGTGCGTTTCGCGCACCGAATCGCCGCTTTTGCTCTGTTTTGGCAAGAAACGTGCGTTTCGTGCACCAGAACGCTGCTTTTGCACAATTTAGACGCTAAACGTGCGTTTCGTGCACCAAAACGCCGCTTTTGCAGCGAAACGTGCGTTTCGCACGCCGTTTCGCCGCTTCTGCTCCGTTTTGGCAACGAAACGTGCGTTTCGCGCACCGAATCGCTGCTTTTGCTCTGTTTTGGCGTGAAACGTGCGTTTCGTGCACCAAATCGCTGCTATTGCACAGTTTCGACGCTAAACGTGCGTTTCGCGCACCGAATCGCCGCTTTTGTTCTGTTTTGGCAAGAAACGTGCGTTTCGTGCACCAAAACGCTGCTTTTGCACCATAACGCCGCTTTTGCAACGAAAAGTACGTTTCGCGCACCGAGTCGCCGCTTTTGCTCCGTTTTGGCAAGAAACGTGCGTTTCGTGCACCAAATCGCTGCTTTTGCACAGTTTCGACGCTAAACGTGCGTTTCGTGCACCAAATCGCTGCTTTTGCACAGTTTTGACGCTAAACGTGGGTTTCGTGCACCAAAACGCTGCTTTTGCACCAAAACGCCGCTTTTGCAACGAAAAGTGCGTTTGACGCACCGAGACGCCGTTTTTGCTCCGTTTTGGCAAGAAACGTGAGTTTCGTGCACCAAATCGCTTCTTTTACCCAGTTTTGGCGCTATACGTGCGTTTCGTGTACCATATCGCCGCTTTTGCAACGAAACGTGCGTTTCGCGCACCGAATCGCCGCTTCTGCTCCGTTTGGGCAAGAAATGTGCGTTTCGTGCACCAAATCGCTGCTTTTGCACAGTTTGACGCCAAACGTGCGTTTCGTGCACCAAAACGCCGCTTTTGCAACGAAAAGTGCGTTTCGCGCACCGAGTCGCCGCTTTTGCTCCGTTTTGGCAAGAAACGTGCGTTTCGTGCACCTAATCGCTGGTTTTGCACAGTTTCGACGCTAAACGTGCGTTTCGTGCACCAAATCGCTGCTTTTGCACAGTTTTGACGCTAAACGTGCGTTTCGTGCACCAAAACGCTGCTTTTGCACAGTTTTGACGCTAAACGTGAGTTTCGTGCACCAAATCGCTGCTTTTGCTCCGTTTTGACGCTAAACGTGCGTTTCGTGCACCAAAACGCCGCATTTGCAGCGAAACGTGCGTTTCGCGCACCGAATCGCCGCTTTTGCTCCGTATTGTGAAGAAACGTGCGTTTCGTGCACCAAATCGCTGCTTTTGCACAGTTTGACGCCAAACGTGCGTTTCGTGCACCAAAACGCCGCTTTTGCAACGAAAAGTGCGTTTCGCGCACCGATTCGCCGCTTTTGCTCCATTTTTGCAAGAAACGTGCGTGTCGTGCACCAAATCGCTGCTTTTGCACAGTTTTGACGCTAAACGTACGTTTCGTGCACCAAAACGCTGCTTTTGCAATGAAACGTGCGTTTCGCGCGCCGAATCGCCCCTTTTGCCCCGTTTTATCAAGAAACGTGCGTTTCGTGCACCAAATAGCTGCTTTTGCACAGTTTTGACGCTAAACGTGAGTTTCGTGCACCATATCGCTGCTTTTGCTCCGTTTTGACGCTAAACGTGCGTTTCGTGCACCAAAACGCCGCATTTGCAGCGAAACGTGCGTTTCGCGCCCCGAATCACCGCTTTTGCTCCGTTTTGGCAAGAAACGTGCGTTTCGTGCACCAAATCGCTGCTTTTGCACAGTTTTGAAGCTAAACGTGCGTTTCGTGCACCAAATCGCTGCTTTTGCACCAAAACGCCCCTGTTGCAACGAAACGTGCGTTTCGCGCTCCGAATCGCCGCTTTTGCTCCGTTTTGGCGAGAAACGTGCGTTTCGTGCAACAAATCGCTGCATTTGCAGAGTCTTGACGCTAAACGTGCGTTTCATGCACCAAAACGCTGCTTTTTTGCAACGAAACGTGCGTTTTGCGCACCGAATCGCAGCTTTTGCTCTGTTTTGGCAAGGAACGTGCGTTTCGTGCACCAAATCGCTGCTTTTGCACAGTTTTGACGCTAAGCGTGCGTTTCGTGCACCAAATCGCTGCTTAGCACAGTTCTGAACTAAATGCGCGTTTCATGCACCAAAACGCCGTTTTTTTGCAACGACACGTGCGTTACGCGCACCGAATCGCCGCTTCTGCTCCGTTTTGGCAAGAAACGTGCGTTTCGTCCAACAAATCGCTGCATTTGCAGAGATTTGACGCTAAACGTGCGTTTCATGCACCGAAACGCCGCTTTTTTTGCAACGAAACGTGCGTTTTGCGCACCGAATCGCCGCTTTTGCTCTGTTTTGGCAAGGAACGTGTGTTTTGTGCACCAAATCGCTGCTTTTGCACAGTTTTGAAGCTAAACGTGCGTTACGTACACCAACTCGCTGCTTTTGCACCATAACGCCGCTTTTGCAACGAAACGTGCGTTTCGTGCACCAAAACGCTGCTTTTGCAACGAAACGTTCGTTTCGCGCACCGAATCGCCGCTTTTGCTCTGTTTTGGCAAGAAACGTGCGTTTCGAGCACCAAAACGCTGCTTTTGCAACGAAACGTGCGTTTCGCGCACCGAGTCGCCGCTTTTGCTCCGTTATGGCAAGAAACGTGCGTTTCGTGCACCAAAACGCTGCTTTTGCAACGAAACGTGCGTTTTGCGCACCGAATCGCCGCTTTTCCTCCGTTTTGGCATGAAACGTGCGTTTCGTGCACCAAATCGCTGCTTTTGCACAGTTTTGCAACGAAACGTGCGTTTCGTGCACCAAATCGCTGCTTTTGCACAGTATCGACGCTAACCGTGCGTTTCGTGCACCAAAACAACGCTTTTGCAACGAGACGTGCGTTTCGTGCACCAGATCGCTGCTTTTGCAACGATGCGTGCATTTCGCGCACCAAATCGCCGCTTTTGCCCTGTTTTGGCAAAAAAAGTGCGTTTCGTGCACCAAATCGCTGCTTTTTCACAGTTTTGACGCTAAACGTGCGTTTCGCGCACCGAATCGCCGCTTTTGTTCTGTTTTGGCGTGAAACGTGCGTTTCGTGCACCAAATCGCTGCTTTTGCACAGTTTTGACGCTAAACGTGCGTTTCGTGCACCAAAACGCCGGTTTTGCAACGTAACGTGCGTTTCAAGCACCGAATCGCCACTTTTGCTCTGTTTTGGCAAGAAACGTGCGTTTCGTGCACCAGATCGCTGCTTTTGCAACGATGCGTGCATTTCGCGCACCAAATCGCCGCTTTTGCTCTGTTTTGGCCAAAAAAGTGCGTTTCGTGCACCAAATCGCTGCTTTTGCACAGTTTTGACGCTAAACGTGCGTTTCGCGCACCGAATCGCCGCTTTTGTTCTGTTTTGGCAAGAAACGTGCGTTTCGTGCACCAAATCGCTGCTTTTGCACAGTTTTGACGCTAAGCGTGCGTTTCGTGCACCAAATCGCTGCTTAGCACAGTTCTGAACTAAATGCGCGTTTCATGCACCAAAACGCCGTTTTTTTGCAACGACACGTGCGTTTCGCGCACCGAATCGCCGCTTCTGCTCCGTTTGGGCAAGAAATGTGCGTTTCGTGCACCAAATCGCTGCTTTTGCACAGTTTGACGCCAAACGTGCGTTTCGTCCACCAAAACGCCGCTTTTGCAACGAAAAGTGCGTTTCGCGCACCGAGTCGACGCTTTTGCTCCGTTTTGGCAAGAAACGTGCGTTTCGTGCACCAAATCGCTGCTTTTGCACAGTTTGAAGCCAAACGTGCGAATCGTGCACCAAAACGCCGCTTTTGCAACGAAAAGTGCGTTTCGCGCACCAAGTCGCCGCTTTTGCTCCGTTTTGGCAAGAAACGTGCGTTTCGTGCACCAAATCGCTGCTTTTGCACAGTTTCGACGCTAAACGTGCGTTTCGTGCACCAAATCGCTTCTTTTGCCCAGTTTTGGCGCTATACGTGCGTTTCGTGCACCATATCGCCGCTTTTGCATCGAAACGTGCGTTTCGCGCACCAAATCGCCGCTTCTGCTCCGTTTGGGCAAGAAATGTGCGTTTCGTGCACCAATTCGCTGCTTTTGCACAGTTTGACGCCAAACGTGCGAATCGTGCACCAAAACGCCGCTTTTGCAACGAAAAGTGCGTTTCGCGCACCAAGTCGCCGCTTTTGCTCCGTTTTGGCAAGAAACGTGCGTTTCGTGCACCAAATCGCTGCTTTTGCACAGTTTCGACGCTAAACGTGCGTTTCGTGCACCAAATCGCTGCTTTTGCACAGTTTTGACGCTAAACGTGCGTTTCGTGTACCAAAACGCTGCTTTTGCACAGTTTTGACGCTAAACGTGAGTTTCGTGCACCAAATCGCTGGTTTTGCACAGTTTCGACGCTAAACGTGCGTTTCGTGCACCAAATCGCTGCTTTTGCACAGTTTTGACGCTAAACGTGCGTTTCGTGCACCAAAACGCTGCTTTTGCACCAAAACGACGCTTTTGCAACGAAAAGTGCGTTTGACTCACCGAGACGCCGCTTTTGCTCCGTTTTGGCAAGAAACGTGAGTTTCGTGCACCAAATCGCTTCTTTTGCCCAGTTTTGGCGCTATACGTGCGTTTCGTGCACCATATCGCCGCTTTTGCATCGAAACGTGCGTTTCGCGCACCGAATCGCCGCTTCTGCTCCGTTTGGGCAAGAAATGTGCGTTTCGTGCACCAAATCGCTGCTTTTGCACTGTTTGACGCCAAACGTGCGAATCGTGCACCAAAACGCCGCTTTTGCAACGAAAAGTGCGTTTCGCGCACCAAGTCGCCGCTTTTGCTCCGTTTTGGCAAGAAACGTGCGTTTCGTGCACCAAATCGCTGCTTTTGCACAGTTTCGACGCTAAACGTGCGTTTCGTGCACCAAATCGCTGCTTTTGCACAGTTTTGACGCTAAACGTGCGTTTCGTGTACCAAAACGCTGCTTTTGCACAGTTTTGACGCTAAACGTGAGTTTCGTGCACCAAATCGCTGCTTTTGCTCCGTTTTGACGCAAAACGTGCGTTTCGTGCACCAAAACGCCGCATTTGCAGCGAAACGTGCGTTTCGCGCACCGAATCGCCCCTTTTGCTCCGTTTTATCAAGAAACGTGCGTTTCGTGCACCAAATAGCTGCTTTTGCACAGTTTTGACGCTAAACGTGAGTTTCGTGCACCAAATCGCTGCTTTTGCTCCGTTTTGACGCTAAACGTGCGTTTCGTGCACCAAAACGCCGCATTTGCCGCGAAACGTGCGTTTCGGGCCCCGAATCGCCGCTTTTGCTCCGTTTTGGCAAGAAACGTGCGTTTCGTGCACCAAATCGCTGCTTTTGCACAGTTTTGAAGCTAAACGTGCGTTTCGTGCACCAAATCGCTGCTTTTGCACCAAAACGCCCCTGTTGCAACGAAACGTGCGTTTCGCGCTCCGAATCGCCGCTTTTGCTCCGTTTTGGCGAGAAACGTGCGTTGCGTGCAACAAATCGCTGCATTTGCAGAGTCTTGACGCTAAACGTGAGTTTCGTGCACCAAATCGCTGCTTTTGCTCCGTTTTGACGCAAAACGTGCGTTTCGTGCACCATATCGCCGCGTTTGCAACGAAACGTGCGTTTCGCGCACCGAATCGCCGCTTTTGTCCTGTTTTGGCAAGAAACGTGCGTGTCGTGCACCAAAACGCTGCTTTTGCACCAAAACGACGCTTTTGCAACGAAAAGTGCGTTTGACTCACCGAGTCGCCGCTTTTGCTCCGTTTTGGCAAGAAACGTGCGTTTCGTGCACCAAATCGCTGCTTTTGCACAGTTTCGACGCTAAACGTGCGTTTCGTGCACCAAATCGCTGCTTTTGCACAGTTTTGACGCTAAACGTGCGTTTCGTGTACCAAAACGCTGCTTTTGCACAGTTTTGACGCTAAACGTGAGTTTCGTGCATCAAATCGCTGGTTTTGCACAGTTTCGACGCTAAACGTGCGTTTCGTGCACCAAATCGCTGCTTTTGCACAGTTTTGACGCTAAACGTGCGTTTCGTGCACCAAAACGCTGCTTTTGCACCAAAACGACGCTTTTGCAACGAAAAGTGCGTTTGACTCACCGAGACGCCGCTTTTGCTCCGTTTTGGCAAGAAACGTGAGTTTCGTGCACCAAATCGCTTCTTTTGCCCAGTTTTGGCGCTATACGTGCGTTTCGTGCACCATATCGCCGCTTTTGCATCGAAACGTGCGTTTCGCGCACCGAATCGCCGCTTCTGCTCCGTTTGGGCAAGAAATGTGCGTTTCGTGCACCAAATCGCTGCTTTTGCACTGTTTGACGCCAAACGTACGAATCGTGCACCAAAACGCCGCTTTTGCAACGAAAAGTGCGTTTCGCGCACCAAGTCGCCGCTTTTGCTCCGTTTTGGTAAGAAACGTGCGTTTCGTGCACCAAATCGCTGCTTTTGCACAGTTTCGACGCTAAACGTGCGTTTCCTGCACCAAATCGCTGCTTTTGCACAGTTTTGACGCTAAACGTGCGTTTCGTGTACCAAAACGCTGCTTTTGCACAGTTTTGACGCTAAACGTGAGTTTCGTGCACCAAATCGCTGCTTTTGCTCCGTTTTGACACAAAACGTGCGTTTCGTGCACCAAAACGCCGCATTTGCAGCGAAACGTGCGTTTGGCGCACCGAATCGCCGCTTTTGCTCCGTATTGTGAAGAAACGTGCGTTTCGTGCACCAAATCGCTGCTTTTGCACAGTTTTGACGCTAAACGTGCGTTTCATGCACCGAAACGCCGCTTTTTTGCAACGAAACGTGCGTTTCGCACACCGATTCGCCGCTTTTGCTCCATTTTTGCAAGAAACGTGCTTGTCGTGCACCAAATCGCTGCTTTTGCACAGTTTTGACGCTAAACGTGCGTTTCGTGAACCAAAACGCTGCTTTTGCAATGAAACGTGCGTTTCGCGCACCGAATCGCCCCTTTTGCTCCGTTTTATCAAGAAACGTGCGTTTCGTGCACCAAATAGCTGCTTTTGCACAGTTTTGACGCTAAACGTGAGTTTCGTGCACCAAATCGCTGCTTTTGCTCCGTTTTGACGCTAAACGTGCGTTTCGTGCACCAAAACGCCGCATTTGCCGCGAAACGTGCGTTTCGCGCCCCGAATCGCCGCTTTTGCTCCGTTTTGGCAAGAAACGTGCGTTTCGTGCACCAAATCGCTGCTTTTGCACAGTTTTGAAGCTAAACGTGCGTTTCGTGCACCAAATCGCTGCTTTTGCACCAAAACGCCCCTGTTGCAACGAAACGTGCGTTTCGCGCTCCGAATCGCCGCTTTTGCTCCGTTTTGGCGAGAAACGTGCGTTGCGTGCAACAAATCGCTGCATTTGCAGAGTCTTGACGCTAAACGTGCGTTTCATGCACCAAAACGCTGCTTTTTTGCAACGAAACGTGCGTTTTGCGCACCGAATCGCCGCTTTTGCTCTGTTTTGGCAAGGAACGTGCGTTTCGTGCACCAAATCGCTGCTTTTGCACTGTTTTGACGCTAAACGTGAGTTTCGTGCACCAAATCGCTGCTTTTGCTCCGTTTTGACGCAAAACGTGCGTTTCGTGCACCATATCGCCGCGTTTGCAACGAAACGTGCGTTTCGCGCACCGAATCGACGCTTTTGCACCGTTTAGGCAAGAAACGTGCGTTTCGTGCACCAAAACGCTGCTTTTGCACCATAACGCCGCTTTTGCAACGAAAAGTACGTTTCGCGCACCGAGACGCCGTTTTTGCTCCGTTTTGGCAAGAAACGTGAGTTTCGTGCACCAAATCGCTTCTTTTGCCCAGTTTTGGCGCTATACGTGCGTTTCGTGTACCATATCGCCGCTTTTGCAACGAAACGTGCGTTTCGCGCACCGAATCGCCGCTTCTGCTCCGTTTGGGCAAGAAATGTGCGTTTCGTGCACCAAATCGCTGCTTTTGCACAGTTTGACGCCAAACGTGCGTTTCGTCCACCAAAACGCCGCTTTTGCAACGAAAAGTGCGTTTCGCGCACCGAGTCGACGCTTTTGCTCCGTTTTGGCAAGAAACGTGCGTTTCGTGCACCTAATCGCTGCTCTTGCACAGTTTCGACGCTAAACGTGCGTTTCGTGCACCAAATCGCTGCTTTTGCACAGTTTTGACGCTAAACGTGCGTTTCGTGTACCAAAACGCTGCTTTTGCACAGTTTTGACGCTAAACGTGAGTTTCGTGCACCAAATCGCTGCTTTTGCACAGTTTTGACGCTAAACGTGCGTTTCGCGCACCGAATCGCCGCTTTTGTTCTGTTTTGGCAAGAAACGTGCGTTTCGTGCACCAAAACGCTGCTTTTGCACCATAACGCCGCTTTTGCAACGAAAAGTACGTTTCGCGCACCGAGACGCCGTTTTTGCTCCGTTTTGGCAAGAAACGTGAGTTTCGTGCACCAAATCGCTTCTTTTGCCCAGTTTTGGCGCTATACGTGCGTTTCGTGTACCATATCGCCGCTTTTGCAACGAAACGTGCGTTTCGCGCACCGAATCGCCGCATCTGCTCCGTTTGGGCAAGAAATGTGCGTTTCGTGCACCAAATCGCTGCTTTTGCACAGTTTGACGCCAAACGTGCGTTTCGTCCACCAAAACGCCGCTTTTGCAACGAAAAGTGCGTTTCGCGCACCGAGTCGACGCTTTTGCTCCGTTTTGGCAAGAAACGTGCGTTTCGTGCACCTAATCGCTGGTTTTGCACAGCTTCGACGCTAAACGTGCGTTTCGTGCACCAAATCGCTGCTTTTGCACAGTTTTGACGCTAAACGTGCGTTTCGTGCACCAAAACGCTGCTTTTGCACCAAAACGACGCTTTTGCAACGAAAAGTGCGTTTGACTCACCGAGACGCCGCTTTTGCTCCGTTTTGGCAAGAAACGTGAGTTTCGTGCACCAAATCGCTTATTTTGCCCAGTTTTGGCGCTATACGTGCGTTTCGTGCACCATATCGCCGCTTTTGCATCGAAACGTGCGTTTCGCGCACCGAATCGCCGCTTCTGCTCCGTTTGGGCAAGAAATGTGCGTTTCGTGCACCAAATCGCTGCTTTTGCACAGTTTGACGCCAAACGTGCGAATCGTGCACCAAAACGCCGCTTTTGCAACGAAAAGTGCGTTTCGCGCACCAAGTCGCCGCTTTTGCTCCGTTTTGGCAAGAAACGTGCGTTTCGTGCACCAAATCGCTGCTCTTGCACAGTTTCGACGCTAAACGTGCGTTTCGTGCACCAAATCGCTGCTTTTGCACAGTTTTGACGCTAAACGTGCGTTTCGTGTACCAAAACGCTGCTTTTGCACAGTTTTGACGCTAAACGTGAGTTTCGTGCACCAAATCGCTGCTTTTGCTCCGTTTTGACGCTAAACGTGCGTTTCGTGCACCAAAACGCCGCATTTGCAGCGAAACGTGCGTTTCGCGCACCGAATCGCCGCTTTTGCTCCGTATTGTGAAGAAACGTGCGTTTCGTGCACCAAATCGCTGCTTTTGCACAGTTTTGACGCTAAACGTGCGTTTCGCGCACCGAATCGCCGCTTTTGTTCTGTTTTGGCAAGAAACGTGCGTTTCGTGCACCAAAACGCTGCTTTTGCACCATAACGCCGCTTTTGCAACGAAAAGTACGTTTCGCGCACCGAGACGCCGTTTTTGCTCCGTTTTGGCAAGAAACGTGAGTTTCGTGCACCAAATCGCTTCTTTTGCACAGTTTGACGCCAAACGTGCGTTTCGTCCACCAAAACGCCGCTTTTGCAACGAAAAGTGCGTTTCGCGCACCGAGTCGACGCTTTTGCTCCGTTTTGGCAAGAAACGTGCGTTTCGTGCACCTAATCGCTGGTTTTGCACAGTTTCGACGCTAAACGTGCGTTTCGTGCACCAAATCGCTGCTTTTGCACAGTTTTGACGCTAAACGTGCGTTTCGTGCACCAAAACGCTGCTTTTGCACCAAAACGACGCTTTTGCAACGAAAACTGCGTTTGACTCACCGAGACGCCGCTTTTGCTCCGTTTTGGCAAGAAACGTGAGTTTCGTGCACCAAATCGCTTCTTTTGCCCAGTTTTGGCGCTATACGTGCGTTTCGTGCACCATATCGCCGCTTTTGCATCGAAACGTGCGTTTCGCGCACCGAATCGCCGCTTCTGCTCCGTTTGGGCAAGAAATGTGCGTTTCGTGCACCAAATCGCTGCTTTTGCACAGTTTGACGCCAAACGTGCGAATCGTGCACCAAAACGCCGCTTTTGCAACGAAAAGTGCGTTTCGCGCACCAAGTCGCCGCTTTTGCTCCGTTTTGGCAAGAAACGTGCGTTTCGTGCACCAAATCGCTGCTTTTGCACAGTTTCGACGCTAAACGTGCGTTTCGTGCACCAAATCGCTGCTTTTGCACAGTTTTGACGCTAAACGTGCGTTTCGTGTACCAAAACGCTGCTTTTGCACAGTTTTGACGCTAAACGTGAGTTTCGTGCACCAAATCGCTGCTTTTGCTCCGTTTTGACGCTAAACGTGCGTTTCGTGCACCAAAACGCCGCATTTGCAGCGAAACGTGCGTTTCGCGCACCGAATCGCCGCTTTTGCTCCGTATTGTGAAGAAACGTGCGTTTCGTGCACCAAATCGCTGCTTTTGCACAGTTTTGATGCTAAACGTGCGTTTCATGCACCGAAACGCCGCTTTTTTGCAACGAAACGTGCGTTTCGCACACCGATTCGCCGCTTTTGCTCCATTTTTGCAAGAAACGTGCGTGTCGTGCACCAAATCGCTGCTTTTGCACAGTTTTGACGCTAAACGTGCGTTTCGTGAACCAAAACGCTGCTTTTGCAATGAAACGTGCGTTTCGCGCACCGAATCGCCCCTTTTGCTCCGTTTTATCAAGAAACGTGCGTTTCGTGCACCAAATAGCTGCTTTTGCACAGTTTTGACGCTAAACGTGAGTTTCGTGCACCAAATCGCTGCTTTTGCTCCGTTTTGACGCTAAACGTGCGTTTCGTGCACCAAAACGCCGCATTTGCAGCGAAACGTGCGTTTCGCGCACCGAATCGCCGCTTTTGCTCCGTATTGTGAAGAAACGTGCGTTTCGTGCACCAAATCGCTGCTTTTGCACAGTTTTGATGCTAAACGTGCGTTTCATGCACCGAAACGCCGCTTTTTTGCAACGAAACGTGCGTTTCGCACACCGATTCGCCGCTTTTGCTCCATTTTTGCAAGAAACGTGCGTGTCGTGCACCAAATCGCTGCTTTTGCACAGTTTTGACGCTAAACGTGCGTTTCGTGAACCAAAACGCTGCGTTTGCAACGAAACGTTCGTTTCGCGCGCCGAATCGCCGCTTTTGCTCTGTTTTGGCAAGAAACGTGCGTTTCGTGCACCAAAACGCTGCTTTTGCAACGAAACGTGCGTTTCGTGCACCGAATCGTCGCTTTTGTTCTGTTTTGGCACGAAACGTGCGTTTCGTGCACCAAATCGCTGCTTTTGCACAGTTTTGACTCTAAACGTGCGTTTCGTGCACCATATCGCCGCTTTTGCAACGAAACGTGCGTTTCGTGCTCCGAATCACCGCTTTTGCTCCGTTTGGGAAGAAACGTGCGTTTCGTGCACCAAAACGCTGCTTTTGCAACGAAACGTGCGTTTCGCGCACCGAATCGCCGCTTTTGCTCTGTTTTGGCAAGAAACGTGCGTTTCGTGCACCAAAACGCTGCTATTGCAACGAAACGTGCGTTCTGCGCACCGAATCGCCGCTTTTCCTCCGTTTTGGCAAGAAACGTGCGTTTCGTGCACCAAATAGCTGCTTTTGCACCAAAACGCCGCTTTTGCAACGAAACGTGCGTTTCGGGCACCGAATCGCCGCTTTTGCTTCGTTTTGGCAAGAAACGTGCGTTTCGAGCACCAAAACGCTGCTTTTGCAACGAAACGTGCGTTTCGCGCACCGAGTCGCCGCTTTTGCTCCGTTATGGCAAGAAACGTGCGTTTCGTGCACCAAAACGCTGCTTTTGCAACGAAACGTGCGTTTTGCGCACCGAGACGCCGCTTTTGCTCCGTTTTGGCAAGAAACGTGAGTTTCGTGCACCAAATCGCTTATTTTGCCCAGTTTTGGCGCTATACGTGCGTTTCGTGCACCATATCGCCGCTTTTGCATCGAAACGTGCATTTCGCGCACCGAATCGCCGCTTCTGCTCCGTTTGGGCAAGAAATGTGCGTTTCGTGCACCAAATCGCTGCTTTTGCACAGTTTGACGCCAAACGTGCGAATCGTGCACCAAAACGCCGCTTTTGCAACGAAAAGTGCGTTTCGCGCACCAAGTCGCCGCTTTTGCTCCGTTTTGGCAAGAAACGTGCGTTTCGTGCACCAAATCGCTGCTCGTGCACAGTTTCGACGCTAAACGTGCGTTTCGTGCACCAAATCGCTGCTTTTGCACAGTTTTGACGCTAAACGTGCGTTTCGTGTACCAAAACGCTGCTTTTGCACATTTTTGACGCTAAACGTGAGTTTCGTGCACCAAATCGCTGCTTTTGCTCCGTTTTGACGCTAAACGTGCGTTTCGTGCACCAAAACGCCGCATTTGCAGCGAAACGTGCGTTTCGCGCACCGAATCGCCGCTTTTGCTCCGTATTGTGAAGAAACGTGCGTTTCGTGCACCAAATCGCTGCTTTTGCACAGTTTTGACGCTAAACGTGCGTTTCGCGCACCGAATCGCCGCTTTTGTTCTGTTTTGGCAAGAAACGTGCGTTTCGTGCACCAAAACGCTGCTTTTGCACCATAACGCCGCTTTTGCAACGAAAAGTACGTTTCGCGCACCGAGACGCCGTTTTTGCTCCGTTTTGGCAAGAAACGTGAGTTTCGTGCACCAAATCGCTTCTTTTGCCCAGTTTTGGCGCTATACGTGCGTTTCGTGTACCATATCGCCGCTTTTGCAACGAAACGTGCGTTTCGCGCACCGAATCGCCGCTTCTGCTCCGTTTGGGCAAGAAATGTGCGTTTCGTGCACCAAATCGCTGCTTTTGCACAGTTTGACGCCAAACGTGCGTTTCGTCCACCAAAACGCCGCTTTTGCAACGAAAAGTGCGTTTCGCGCACCGAGTCGACGCTTTTGCTCCGTTTTGGCAAGAAACGTGCGTTTCGTGCACCTAATCGCTGGTTTTGCACAGTTTCGACGCTAAACGTGCGTTTCGTGCACCAAATCGCTGCTTTTGCACAGTTTTGACGCTAAACGTGCGTTTCGTGCACCAAAACGCTGCTTTTGCACCAAAACGACGCTTTTGCAACGAAAACTGCGTTTGACTCACCGAGACGCCGCTTTTGCTCCGTTTTGGCAAGAAACGTGAGTTTCGTGCACCAAATCGCTGCTTTTGCACAGTTTTGACGCTAAACGTGCGTTTCGTGTACCAAAACGCTGCTTTTGCACAGTTTTGACGCTAAACGTGAGTTTCGTGCACCAAATCGCTGCTTTTGCTCCGTTTTGACGCTAAACGTGCGTTTCGTGCACCAAAACGCCGCATTTGCAGCGAAACGTGCGTTTCGCGCACCGAATCGCCGCTTTTGCTCCGTATTGTGAAGAAACGTGCGTTTCGTGCACCAAATCGCTGCTTTTGCACAGTTTTGATGCTAAACGTGCGTTTCATGCACCGAAACGCCGCTTTTTTGCAACGAAACGTGCGTTTCGCACACCGATTCGCCGCTTTTGCTCCATTTTTGCAAGAAACGTGCGTGTCGTGCACCAAATCGCTGCTTTTGCACAGTTTTGACGCTAAACGTGCGTTTCGTGAACCAAAACGCTGCTTTTGCAATGAAACGTGCGTTTCGCGCACCGAATCGCCCCTTTTGCTCCGTTTTATCAAGAAACGTATGTTTCGTGCACCAAATAGCTGCTTTTGCACAGTTTTGACGCTAAACGTGAGTTTCGTGCACCAAATCGCTGCTTTTGCTCCGTTTTGACGCTAAACGTGCGTTTCGTGCACCAAAACGCCGCATTTGCAGCGAAACGTGCGTTTCGCGCCCCGAATCGCCGCTTTTGCTCCGTTTTGGCAAGAAACGTGCGTTTCGTGCACCAAATCGCTGCTTTTGCACAGTTTTGAAGCTAAACGTGCGTTTCGTGCACCAAATCGCTGCTTTTGCACCAAAACGCCCCTGTTGCAACGAAACGTGCGTTTCGCGCTCCGAATCGCCGCTTTTGCTCCGTTTTGGCGAGAAACGTGCGTTGCGTGCAACAAATCGCTGCATTTGCAGAGTCTTGACGCTAAACGTGCGTTTCATGCACCAAAACGCTGCTTTTTTGCAACGAAACGTGCGTTTTGCGCACCGAATCGCCGCTTTTGCTCTGTTTTGGCAAGGAACGTGCGTTTCGTGCACCAAATCGCTGCTTTTGCACTGTTTTGACGCTAAACGTGAGTTTCGTGCACCAAATCGATGCTTTTGCTCCGTTTTGACGCTAAACGTGCGTTTCGTGCACCAAAACGCCGATTTAGCAACGAAACGTGCGTTTCGCGCGCCGATTCGCCGCTGTTGCTCCGTTTTGGCAAGAAACCAGCATTTCGTGCACCAAATCGCTGCTTTTGCACAGTTTTGACGCTAAGCGTGCGTTTCGTGCAGCAAATCGCTGCTTAGCACAGTTCTGAACTAAACGCGCGTTTCATGCACCAAAACGCCGTTTTTTTGCAACGACACGTGCGTTACGCGCACCGAATCGCCGCTTCTGCTCCGTTTTGGCAAGAAACGTGCGTTTCGTCCAACAAATCGCTGCATTTGCAGAGATTTGACGCTAAACGTGCGTTTCATGCACCGAAACGCCGCTTTTTTTGCAACGAAACGTGCGTTTTGCGCACCGAATCGCCGCTTTTGCTCTGTTTTGGCAAGGAACGTGTGTTTTGTGCACCAAATCGCTGCTTTTGCACAGTTTTGAAGCTAAACGTGCGTCACGTACACCAACTCGCTGCTTTTGCACCATAACGCCGCTTTTGCAGCGAAACGTGCGTTTCGTGCACCAAAACGCTGCTTTTGCAACGAAACGTTCGTTTCGCGCACCGAATCGCCGCTTTTGCTCTGTTTTGGCAAGAAACGTGCGTTTCGTGCACCAAAACGCTGCTTTTGCAACGAAACGTGCGTTTCGTGCACCGAATCGTCGCTTTTGTTCTGTTTTGGCACGAAACGTGCGTTTCGTGCACCAAATCGCTGCTTTTGCACAGTTTTGACTCTAAACGTGCGTTTCGTGCACCATATCGCCGCTTTTGCAACGAAACGTGCGTTTCGCGCTCCGAATCACCGCTTTTGCTCCGTTTGGGAAGAAACGTGCGTTTCGTGCACCAAAACGCTGCTTTTGCAACGAAACGTGCGTTTCGCGCACCGAATCGCCGCTTTTGCTCTGTTTTGGCAAGAAACGTGCGTTTCGTGCACCAAAACGCTGCTATTGCAACGAAACGTGCGTTCTGCGCACCGAATCGCCGCTTTTCCTCCGTTTTGGCAAGAAACGTGCGTTTCGTGCACCAAATAGCTGCTTTTGCACCAAAACGCCGCTTTTGCAACGAAACGTGCGTTTCGGGCACCGAATCGCCGCTTTTGCTTCGTTTTGGCAAGAAACGTGCGTTTCGTGCACCAAAACGCTGCTTTTGCAACGAAACGTGCGTTTTGCGCACCGAATCGCCGCTTTTCCTCCGTTTTGGCATGAAACGTGCGTTTCGTGCACCAAATCGCTGCTTTGTCACAGTTTTGCAACGAAACGTGCGTTTCGTGCACCAAATCGCTGCTTTTGCACAGTATCGACGCTAACCGTGCGTTTCGTGCACCAAAACAACGCTTTTGCAACGAAACGTGCGTTTCGTGCACCAGATCGCTGCTTTTGCAACGATGCGTGCATTTCGCGCACCAAATCGCCGCTTTTGCTCTGTTTTGGCAAAAAAAGTGCGTTTCGTGCACCAAATCGCTGCTTTTGCACAGTTTTGACGCTAAACGTGCGATACGCGCACCGAATCGCCGCTTTTGTTCTGTTTTGGCGTGAAACGTGCGTTTCGCGCACCAAATCGCTGCTTTTGCACAGTTTTGACGCTAAACGTGCGTTTCGTGCACCAAAACGCCGGTTTTGCAACGTAACGTGCGTTTCGCGCACCGAATCGCCACTTTTGCTCTGTTTTGGCAAGAAACGTGCGTTTCGTGCACCAAATCGCTGCTTTTGCACAGTTTTGACGCTAAACGTGCGTTTCGTGTACCAAAACGCTGCTTTTGCACAGTTTTGACGCTAAACGTGAGTTTCGTGCACCAAATCGCTGCTTTTGCTCCGTTTTGACGCTAAACGTGCGTTTCGTGCACCAAAACGCCGCATTTGCAGCGAAACGTGCGTTTCGCGCACCGAATCGCCGCTTTTGCTCCGTATTGTGAAGAAACGTGCGTTTCGTGCACCAAATCGCTGCTTTTGCACAGTTTTGACGCTAAACGTGCGTTTCGTGAACCAAAACGCTGCTTTTGCAATGAAACGTGCGTTTCGCGCACCGAATCGCCCCTTTTGCTCCGTTTTATCAAGAAACGTGCGTTTCGTGCACCAAATAGCTGCTTTTGCACAGTTTTGACGCTAAACGTGAGTTTCGTGCACCAAATCGCTGCTTTTGCACAGTTTTGACGCTAAACGTGCGTTTCGTGTACCAAAACGCTGCTTTTGCACAGTTTCGACGCTAAACGTGCGTTTCGTGCACCAAATCGCTGCTTTTGCACAGTTTTGAAGCTAAACGTGCGTTTCGTGCACCAAATCGCTGCTTTTGCACCAAAACGCCCCTGTTGCAACGAAACGTGCGTTTCGCGCTCCGAATCGCCGCTTTTGCTCCGTTTTGGCGAGAAACGTGCGTTGCGTGCAACAAATCGCTGCATTTGCAGAGTCTTGACGCTAAACGTGCGTTTCATGCACCAAAACGCTGCTTTTTTGCAACGAAACGTGCGTTTTGCGCACCGAATCGCCGCTTTTGCTCTGTTTTGGCAAGGAACGTGCGTTTCGTGCACCAAATCGCTGCTTTTGCACTGTTTTGACGCTAAACGTGAGTTTCGTGCACCAAATCGCTGCTTTTGCTCCGTTTTGACGCTAAACGTGCGTTTCGTGCACCAAAACGCCGATTTAGCAACGAAACGTGCGTTTCGCGCGCCGATTCGCCGCTGTTGCTCCGTTTTGGCAAGAAACCAGCATTTCGTGCACCAAATCGCTGCTTTTGCACAGTTTTGACGCTAAGCGTGCGTTTCGTGCACCAAATCGCTGCTTAGCACAGTTCAGAACTAAACGCGCGTTTCATGCACCAAAACGCCGTTTTTTTTGCAACGACACGTGCGTTACGCGCACCGAATCGCCGCTTCTGCTCCGTTTTGGCAAGAAACGTGCGTTTCGTCCAACAAATCGCTGCATTTGCAGAGATTTGACGCTAAACGTGCGTTTCATGCACCGAAATGCCGCTTTTTTTGCAACGAAACGTGCGTTTTGCGCACCGAATCGCCGCTTTTGCTCTGTTTTGGCAAGGAACGTGTGTTTTGTGCACCAAATCGCTGCTTTTGCACAGTTTTGAAGCTAAACGTGCGTTACGTACACCAACTCGCTGCTTTTGCACCATAACGCCGCTTTTGCAGCGAAACGTGCGTTTCGTGCACCAAAACGCTGCTTTTGCAACGAAACGTTCGTTTCGCGCACCGAATCGCCGCTTTTGCTCTGTTTTGGCAAGAAACGTGCGTTTCGTGCACCAAAACGCTGCTTTTGCAACGAAACGTGCGTTTCGTGCACCGAATCGTCGCTTTTGTTCTGTTTTGGCACGAAACGTGCGTTTCGTGCACCAAATCGCTGCTTTTGCACAGTTTTGACTCTAAACGTGCGTTTCGTGCACCATATCGCCGCTTTTGCAACGAAACGTGCGTTTCGCGCTCCGAATCACCGCTTTTGCTCCGTTTGGGAAGAAACGTGCGTTTCGTGCACCAAAACGCTGCTTTTGCAACGAAACGTGCGTTTCGCGCACCGAATCGCCGCTTTTGCTCTGTTTTGGCAAGAAACGTGCGTTTCGTGCACCAAAACGCTGCTATTGCAACGAAACGTGCGTTCTGCGCACCGAATCGCCGCTTTTCCTCCGTTTTGGCAAGAAACGTGCGTTTCGAGCACCAAATAGCTGCTTTTGCACCAAAACGCCGCTTTTGCAACGAAACGTGCGTTTCGGGCACCGAATCGCCGCTTTTGCTTCGTTTTGGCAAGAAACGTGCGTTTCGAGCACCAAAACGCTGCTTTTGCAACGAAACGTGCGTTTCGCGCACCGAGTCGCCGCTTTTGCTCCGTTATGGCAGAAACGTGCGTTTCGTGCACCAAAACGCTGCTTTTGCAACGAAACGTGCGTTTTGCGCACCGAATCGCCGCTTTTCCTCCGTTTTGGCATGAAACGTGCGTTTCGTGCACCAAATCGCTGCTTTTGCACAGTTTTACAACGAAACGTGCGTTTCGTGCACCAAATCGCTGCTTTTGCACAGTATCGACGCTAACCGTGCGTTTCGTGCACCAAAACAACGCTTTTGAAACGAAACGCGCGTTTCGTGCACCAGATCGCTGCTTTTGCAACGATGCGTGCATTTCGCGCACCAAATCGCCGCTTTTGCTCTGTTTTGGCAAAAAAAGTGCGTTTCGTGCACCAAATCGCTGCTTTTGCACAGTTTTGACGCTAAACGTGCGATTCGCGCACCGAATCGCCGCTTTTGTTCTGTTTTGGCGTGAAACGTGCGTTTCGTGCACCAAATCGCTGCTTTTGCACAGTTTTGACGCTAAACGTGCGTTTCGTGCACCAAAACGCCGGTTTTGCAACGTAACGTGCGTTTCGCGCACCGAATCGCCACTTTTGCTCTGTTTTGGCAAGAAACGTGCGTTTCGTACACCAAATCGCTGCTTTTGCACAGTTTTGACGCTAAACGTGCGTTTCGTGTACCAAAACGCTGCTTTTGCACAGTTTTGACGCTAAACGTGAGTTTCGTGCACCAAATCGCTGCTTTTGCTCCGTTTTGACGCTAAACGTGCGTTTCGTGCACCAAAACGCCGCATTTGCAGCGAAACGTGCGTTTCGCGCACCGAATCGCCGCTTTTGCTCCGTATTGTGAAGAAACATGCGTTTCGTGCACCAAATCGCTGCTTTTGCACAGTTTTGACGCTAAACGTGCGTTTCGCGCACCGAATCGCCGCTTTTGTTCTGTTTTGGCAAGAAACGTGCGTTTCGTGCACCAAAACGCTGCTTTTGCACCATAACGCCGCTTTTGCAACGATGCGTGCATTTCGCGCACCAAATCGCCGCTTTTGCTCTGTTTTGGCAAAAAAAGTGCGTTTCGTGCACCAAATCGCTTCTTTTGCCCAGTTTTGGCGCTACACGTGCGTTTCGTGTACCATATCGCCGCTTTTGCAACGAAACGTGCGTTTCGCGCACCGAATCGCCGCATCTGCTCCGTTTGGGCAAGAAATGTGCGTTTCGTGCACCAAATCGCTGCTTTTCCACAGTTTGACGCCAAACGTGCGTTTCGTCCACCAAAACGCCGCTTTTGCAACGAAAAGTGCGTTTCGCGCACCGAGTCGACGCTTTTGCTCCGTTTTGGCAAGAAACGTGCGTTTCGTGCACCTAATCGCTGGTTTTGCACAGTTTCGACGCTAAACGTGCGTTTCGTGCACCAAATCGCTGCTTTTGCACAGTTTTGACGCTAAACGTGCGTTTCGTGCACCAAAACGCTGCTTTTGCACCAAAACGACGCTTTTGCAACGAAAAGTGCGTTTGACTCACCGAGACGCCGCTTTTGCTCCGTTTTGGCAAGAAACGTGAGTTTCGTGCACCAAATCGCTTCTTTTGCCAAGTTTTGGCGCTATACGTGCGTTTCGTGCACCATATCGCCGCTTTTGCATCGAAACGTGCGTTTCGCGCACCGAATCGCCGCTTCTGCTCCGTTTGGGCAAGAAATGTGCGTTTCGTGCACCAAATCGCTGCTTTTGCACAGTTTCGACGCTAAACGTGCGTTTCGTGTACCAAAACGCTGCTTTTGCACAGTTTTGACGCTAAACGTGAGTTTCGTGCACCAAATCGCTGCTTTTGCTCCGTTTTGACGCTAAACGTGCGTTTCGTGCACCAAAACGCCGCATTTGCAGCGAAACGTGCGTTTCGCGCCCCGAATCGCCGCTTTTGCTCCGTTTTGGCAAGAAACGTGCGTTTCGTGCACCAAATCGCTGCTTTTGCACAGTTTTGAAGCTAAACGTGCGTTTCGTGCACCAAATCGCTGCTTTTGCACCAAAACGCCCCTGTTGCAACGAAACGTGCGTTTCGCGCTCCGAATCGCCGCTTTTGCTCCGTTTTGGCGAGAAACGTGCGTTGCGTGCAACAAATCGCTGCATTTGCAGAGTCTTGACGCTAAACGTGCGTTTCATGCACCAAAACGCTGCTTTTTTGCAACGAAACGTGCGTTTTGCGCACCGAATCGCCGCTTTTGCTCTGTTTTGGCAAGGAACGTGTGTTTTGTGCACCAAATCGCTGCTTTTGCACAGTTTTGAAGCTAAACGTGCGTTACGTACACCAACTCGCTGCTTTTGCACCATAACGCCGCTTTTGCAGCGAAACGTGCGTTTCGTGCACCAAAACGCTGCTTTTGCAACGAAACGTTCGTTTCGCGCACCGAATCGCCGCTTTTGCTCTGTTTTGGCAAGAAACGTGCGTTTCGTGCACCAAAACGCTGCTTTTGCAACGAAACGTGCGTTTCGTGCACCGAATCGTCGCTTTTGTTCTGTTTTGGCACGAAACGTGCGTTTCGTGCACCAAATCGCTGCTTTTGCACAGTTTTGACTCTAAACGTGCGTTTCGTGCACCATATCGCCGCTTTTGCAACGAAACGTGCGTTTCGCGCTCCGAATCACCGCTTTTGCTCCGTTTGGGAAGAAACGTGCGTTTCGTGCACCAAAACGCTGCTTTTGCAACGAAACGTGCGTTTCGCGCACCGAATCGCCGCTTTTGCTCTGTATTGGCAAGAAACGTGCGTTTCGTGCACCAAAACGCTGCTATTGCAACGAAACGTGCGTTCTGCGCACCGAATCGCCGCTTTTCCTCCGTTTTGGCAAGAAACGTGCGTTTCGTGCACCAAATAGCTGCTTTTGCACCAAAACGCCGCTTTTGCAACGAAACGTGCGTTTCGGGCACCGAATCGCCGCTTTTGCTTCGTTTTGGCAAGAAACGTGCGTTTCGAGCACCAAAACGCTGCTTTTGCAACGAAACGTGCGTTTCGCGCACCGAGTCGCCGCTTTTGCTCCGTTATGGCAAGAAACGTGCGTTTCGTGCACCAAAACGCTGCTTTTGCAACGAAACGTGCGTTTTGCGCACCGAATCGCCGCTTTTCCTCCGTTTTGGCATGAAACGTGCGTTTCGTGCACCAAATCGCTGCTTTTGCAACGATGCGTGCATTTCGCGCACCAAATCGCCGCTTTTCCTCCGTTTAGGCAAGAAACGTGCGTTTCGAGCACCAAATCGCTGCTTTTGCACCAAAACGCCGCTTTTGCAACGAAACGTGCGTTTTGCGCACCGAATCGCCGCTTTTGCTCTGTTTTGGCAAGGAACGTGCGTTTCGTGCACCAAATCGCTGCTTTTGCACAGTTTTGAAGCAAAACGTGCGTTACGTGCACCAACTCGCTGCTTTTGCACCATAACGCCGTTTTTGGCACAAAACGTGCGCTTCGTGCACAGAATTGCTGCTTTTGCCCAGTTTCGGAACAAAACGGGCATTTCGTGCACAGAATCGCCGCTTTTGCTCCGTTTTGGCACAAAACGTGCGTTTCACACACCGAATTGCTCCTTTTGGCACAAAACGTGCGTTTCGTGCACAGAATTGCTCCTATTTGCACAAAACGTGCGTTTCGTGCGCGGAATCGCCGCTTTTGCTCCGATTTGGCACAAAACGTGCGTTTCACACACCGAATTGCTCCTTCTGGCACAAAACGTGCGTTTCGTGCACAGAATGGCCGCGTTTGCACAGTTTTGGCACAAAACCCGCGATTCGTGCACAGAATCGCCGCTTTTGCTCCGTTTTGGCACAAAACGTGCGTTTCACACACCGAATTGCTCCTTTTGGCACAAAACCTGCGCTTCACGCACCGAATTGCTCCTTTTGGTACAAAATGTGCGTTTCGTGCACAGAATCGCCGCTTTTGCTCAGTTTTGGCACAAAACGTGCGTCTCGTGCACAGAATCGCCGCTTTTGCTCCGTTTTGTCACAAAACCTGCGCTTCACGCACCAAATTGCTCCTTCTGGCACAAAACGAGCGTTTCGTGCACAGAATCGCCGCATTTGCTCAGTTTTGGCACAAAACGTGCGTTTCACGCACCGAATTGCTCCTTCTGGCACACAAACGTGTGTTTCGTGCACAGAATCGCCGCTTTTGCTCAGTTTTGGCACAAAACCCGCGATTCGTGCACAGAATCGCCGCTTTTGCTCCGTTTTGGCACAAACCGTGCGTTTCACACACCGAATTGCTCCTTCTGGCACAAAACGTGCATTTCGTGCACAGAATCGCCGCGTTTGCTCAGTTTTGGCACAAAACCCGCGATTCGTGCACAGAATCGCCGCTTTTGCTCCGTTTTGGCACAAAACGTGCGTTTCACACACCGAATTGCTCCTTTTGGCACAAAACGTGCGTTTCGTGCACAGAATTGCTCCTATTTGCACAAAACGTGAGTTTCGTGCATAAAATCGCCGCTTTTGCTCAGTTTTGGCACAAAATCCGCGATTCGTGCAGAGAATCGCCGCTTTTGCTCCGTTTTGGCACAAAACGTGCGTTTCACACACCGAATTGCTCCTTTTGGCACTAAACGTGCGTTTCGTGCACAGAATTGCTCCTGTTTGCACAAAACGTGCGTTTCGTGCACAGAATCGCCGCTTCTGTTCAGTTTTGGCACAAAGCGTGTGTTTCGTGCACAGAATCGCCGCTTCTGCTCAGTTATAGCAAAAAACGTGCGATTCGTGCACAGAATCGCCGATTTTGTTCAGTTTTGGTACGAAACGTGCGTTTCGCGCACAGAATCGCCACTTTTGCTGAGTTTTGGCACAAATCCCGCGTTTCGAGCACAGAATCGCCGCTTTTGCTCCGTTTTGGCACAAAACGTGCGTTTCACACACCGAATTGCTCCTTTTGGCACAAAACGTGCGTTTCGTGCACAGAATTGCTCCTATTTGCACAAAACGTGCGTTTCGTGCATAGAATCGCCGCTTTTGCTCAGTTTGGCACAAAATCCGCGATTCGTGCAGAGAATCGCCGCTTTTGCTCCGTTTGGGCACAAAACGTGCGTTTCACACACCGAATTGCTCCTTTTGGCACAAGACGTGCGTTTCGTGCACAGAATTGCTCCTATTTGCACAAAACGTGCGTTTCGTGCATAGAATCGCCGCTTTTGCTCCGATTTGGCACAAGACGTGCGTTTCGTGCACAAAATAGCCGCTTTTGCTCAGTTTTGGCACAAAACGGACGTTTCGCGCACCGAATTGCCGCTTTTGCTCAGTTTTGCAACACAACGTGCGTTTCGTGCACAGAATCGCCGTTTTAGCTCAGTTTTAGCACAAAGCGAGCGTTTCACGCTCCGAATTGCTCCTTTTGGCACAAAACGGGCGTTTCGTGCAGAGAATCGCCGCTTATGCTCAGTTTTGGCACAAAATCCGCGATTCGTGCACAGAATCGCCGCTTTTGCTCCGTTTTGGCAAAAAACGTGCGTTTCACACACCGAATTGCTCCTTTTGGCACAAAACGTGCGCTTCGTGCACAGAATTGCTGCTTTTGCCCAGTTTCGGAACAAAACGGGCATTTCGTGCACAGAATCGCCGCTTTTGCTCCGTTTTGGCACAAAACGTGCGTTTCACACACCGAATTGCTCCTTTTGGCACAAAACGTGCGTTTCACGCACCGAATTCCTCCTTTTGAAACAAAACGGGCGCTTCGTGCACAGAATCGCCGCTATTGCTCAGTTTTGACACAAAACTCGCGTTTCGTGCCCTGAATAGCCGCTTTTGCTCAGTTTTGGCACAAAACGGGCGTTTCGTGCACAGAATCGCCGCTTCTGCTCCGAATTGGCACAAAACGTGCGCTTCACGCACCGAATTGCTCCTTTCGGCACAAAACACGCGTTTCGTGCACAGAATCGCCGGTTTTGCTCAGTTTTGGCACAACACGAGCGCTCCACGCACTGAATTACTCCGTTTGGCACAAAACGGGCGTTTAGTGCACAGAATCGCCGCTTTTGCTCAGTTTTGGTACAAAACGTGCGTTTCGTGCACAGAATAGCCGCTTTAGCACAGTTTTGGCACAAAACCCGCGTTTCGTGCACAGAATCGCCGCTTTTGCTCCGTTTTGTCTCAAAACGTGCGTTTCACGCACCGAATTGCTCCTTCTGGTACAAAACGTGCGTTTCGTGCACAGAATCGCCGCTTTTGCTCAGTTTTGCCACAAATCGTCTGTTTCGTGTACAGAATCGCCGCCTTTGATCAGTTTTGGAACAAAACGTGCGCTTCGTGCACAAAATCGCCGCTTTTGCTCAGTTTTGGCACAAGACGTGCGTTTCACACACCGAATTGCTGCTTTTGCCACAAAACGTGTGTTTCGTGCACGGAAACGCCGCTTTTGTTCAGTTTTGGCACAAAATGTGCGCTTCGTGCACAGAATCGCCGCTTTTGCTCAGTTTTGGCACAAAACGGGCGTTTCGTTCAAAGAATCGCCGCTTTTGCTCAGTTTTGGCACAAAACGTGCGATTCACGCACCGAATTGCTCCTTTTGTTACAAAACGAGCACTGCGGGGACAGAATCGCCGCTGTTGCTCAGT
This sequence comes from Stelis phaeoptera, assembly GCA_943735885.1. Taxonomy (NCBI): domain Eukaryota; kingdom Metazoa; phylum Arthropoda; class Insecta; order Hymenoptera; family Megachilidae; genus Stelis; species Stelis phaeoptera. Next base: position 841,754 of record CALSEM010000043.1, on the reverse strand, counting down.
TTTGGCACAAAACGGGCGTTTCGTGCTCAGAATCGTCTCTTTTGCTCAGTTTTGGCACAAGACGTGCGTTTCACACACCGAATTGCTGCTTTTGCCACAAAACGTGTGTTTCGTGCACGGAAACGCCGCTTTTGTTCAGTTTTGGCACAAAACGTGCGTTTCACGCACCGAATTGCTCCTTCTGTTACAAAACGTGCGTTTCGTGCACAGAATCGCCGCTTCTGCTCCGTTTTGGCACAAAGCGTGCGTTTCGTGCACAGAATCGCCGTTTTAGCTCAGTTTTTGCACAAAGCGAGCGTTTCACGCACCGAATTGCTCCTTTTAGCACAAAACGGGCGTTTCGTGCACAGAATCGCCGCTTCTGCTCCGTTTTGTCACAAAACGAGCGCTTCGTGCACAGAATCGCCGCTTTTGCTCAGTTTTGCCACAAAACGTGTGTTTCGTGCACAGAATAGCCGCTTTTGCTCAGTTTTGGAACAAAACGTGCGCTTCGTGCACAAAATTGCCGCTCTTGCTCAGTTTTAGCACAAAGCGAGCGTTTCACGCACCGAACTGCTCCTTTTGGCACAAAACAGGCGTTTCGTGCACTGAATCGTCGCTTTTGCTTCGTTTTGGCACAAATCGTCCGTTTCGTGGACAGAATCGCCGCATTTGCTCAGTTTTGGCACAAAACGTGCGTTTCACGCACCGAATTGCTCCTTTTCTCACAAAATGTGCGTTTCGTGCACAGAATCGCCGCTTTTGCTCCGTTTTGTCACAAAACCTGCGCTTCACGCACCGAATTGCTCCTTCTGGCACAAAACGTGCGTTTCGTGCACAGAATCGCCGCTTTTGCTCAGTTTTGCAACAAAACGTGCGTTTCGTGCGCAGAATCGCCGTTTTAGCTCAGTTTTGCCACAAAACGTGTGTTTCGTGCACAGAATCGCCGCTTTTGCTAAGTTTTGGAACAAAACGTGCGCTTCGTGCACAAAATCGCCGCTCTTGCTCAGTTTTGGCACAAGACGTGCGTTTCACACACCGAATTGCTGCTTTTGCCACAAAACGTGTGATTCGTGCATGGAATCGCCGCTTTTGTTCAGTTTTGGCACAAAATGTGCGTTTCGCGCACAGAATCGCCGCTTTTGCTCAGTTTTGGTACAAAACGTGCGTTTCGTGCACAAAACCGCCGCTTTTGCTCAGTTTCGGCACAAAACGTGCGATTCACGCACCGAATTGCTGCTTTTGCCACAAAACGTGTGTTTCGTGCACGGAATCGCCGCTTTTGTTCAGTTTTGGCACAAAACGTGCGTTTCGTGCACAAAACCGCCGCTTTTGCTCAGTTTCGGCACAAAACGTGCGATTCACGCACCGAATTGCTGCTTTTGCCACAAAACGTGTGTTTCGTGCACGGAATCGCCGCTTTTGTTCAGTTTTTGCACAAAACGTGCGTTTCGTGCTCGGAATCGCCGCTTTTGTTCAGTTTTTGCACAAAACGTGCGTTTCGTGCACGGAATCGCCGCTTTTGTTCAGTCTTGGCACAAAACATGCGTTTCGTGCTCAGAATCGGCGCTTTTGCACAGGTTTGGCACAAAACGTGCGTCTCGTGCACAGAATCGCCGCATTTGCTCAGTTTTGGCACAAAACGTCCGTTTCGTGGACAGAATCGCCGTTTTAGCTCAGTTTTAGCACAAAGCGAGCGTTTCACGCACCGAATTGCTCATTTTGGCACAAAACGGGCGTTTCGTGCACAGAATCGCCGCTTTTGCTCAGTTTTGGCACAAAACGTGCGTTTCGTGCACAAAACCGCCGCTTTTGCTCAGTTTTGGCACAAGACGTGCGTTTCACACACCGAATTGCTGCTTTTGCCTCAAATCGTGTCTTTCGTGCACGGAATTGCCGCTTTTGCTCAGTTTTGGCACAAAACGTGCGTCTCGTGCACAGAATCGCCGCATTTGCTCAGTTTTGGCACAAAACGTCCGTTTCGTGGACAGAATCGCCGCATTTGCTCAGTTTTGGTACAAAACGTGCGTTTCACGCACCGAATTGCTCCTTTCGGCACAAAATGTGCGTTTCATGCACAGAATCGCCGCTTTTGCTCCGTTTTGTCACAAAACCTGCGCTTCACGCACCGAATTGCTCCTTCCGGCACAAAACGTGAGTTTCGTGCACAGAATCGCCGCTTTTGCTCAGTTTTGGCACAAAACGTGCGTCTCGTGCACAGAATCGCCGCTTTTGCTCAGTTTTGCCACAAAACGTGTGTTTCGTGCACAAAATCGCCGCTTTTGCTCTGTTTTTAGCACAAAGCGAGCGTTTCACGCACCGAATTGCTCCTTTTGGCACAAAATGGGCGTTTCGTGCACAGAATCGCCGCTTTTGTTCAGTTTTGGCACAAAATGTGCGTTTCGTGCACAGAATCGCCGCCTTTGCTCAGTTTTGGCACAAAACGTGCGTTTCGTTCAAGGAATCGCCGCTTTTGCTCCGTTTTGTCACAAAACGTGCGTTTCACACACCGAATTGCTGCTTTTGTCACAAAATGTGCGTTTCGTGCACAGAATCGCCGCTTTTTCTCAGTTTTGGCACAAAACGTGCGTTTCGTTAAAAGAATCGCCGTTTTTGCTCCGTTTTGTCACAAAACGTGCGTTTCACGCACCGAATTGCTCCTTCTGGTACAAAGCGTGCGTTTCGTGCACAGAATCGCCGGTTTTGCTCCGTTTTGGCACAAAGCGTGCGTTTCGTGCACATAATCGCCGTTTTAGCTCAGTTTTAGCACAAAGCGAGCGTTTCACGCACCGAATTGCTCCTTTTGGCACAAAATGGGCGTTTCGTGCACAGAATCGCCGCTTTTGCTCAGTTTTGTCACAAAACGAGCGCTTCGTGCACAGAATCGCCGCTTTTGCTCAGTTTTGCCACAAAACGTGTGTTTCGTGCACAGAATTGCCGCTTTTGCTCAGTTTTGGAACAAAACGTGCGCTTCGTGCACAAAATTGCCGCTCTTGCTCAGTTTTAGCACAAAGCGAGCGTTTCACGCACCGAACTGCTCCTTTTGGCACAAAACAGGCGTTTCGTGCACTGAATCGTCGCTTTTGCTTCGTTTTGGCACAAATCGTCCGTTTCGTGGACAGAATCGCCGCATTTGCTCAGTTTTGGCACAAAACGTGCGTTTCACGCACCGAATTGCTCCTTTTCTCACAAAATGTGCGTTTCGTGCACAGAATCGCCGCTTTTGCTCCGTTTTGTCACAAAACCTGCGCTTCACGCACCGAATTGCTCCTTCTGGCACAAAACGAGCGCTTCGTGCACAGAATCGCCGCTTTTGCTCAGTTTTACCACAAAACGTGTGTTTCGTGCACAGAATCGCCGCTTTTGCTAAGTTTTGGAACAAAACGTGCGCTTCGTGCACAAAATCGCCGCTCTTGCTCAGTTTTGGCACAAGACGTGCGTTTCACACACCGAATTGCTGCTTTTGCCACAAAACGTGTGATTCGTGCATGGAATCGCCGCTTTTGTTCAGTTTTGGCACAAAATGTGCGTTTCGTGCACAAAACCGCCGCTTTTGCTCAGTTTCGGCACAAAACGTGCGATTCACGCACCGAATTGCTGCTTTTGCCACAAAACGTGTGTTTCGTGCACGGAATCGCCGCTTTTGTTCAGTTTTGGCACAAAACATGCGTTTCGTGCACGGAATCGCCGCTTTTGTTCAGTTTTGGCACAAAACGTGTGTTTCGTGCACAGAATCGCCGCTTTTGCTCAGTTTTGGTACAAAACGAGCGCTTCGTGCACAGAATCGCCGCTTTTGCTCAGTTTTGGCACAAAACGTGCGCTTCGTGCACAGAATCACCGCTTTTGCTCAGTTTTGGCTCAAAACGGGCGTTACGAGCACAGAATCGTCGCTTTTGCTCAGTTTTTGCACAAGATGGACGTTTCGCGCACCGAATTATCGCTTTTGCTCAGTTTTGCAACAAAACGTGCGTTTCGTGCACAGAATCACCGCTTTTGCTCTGTGTTGTCTCAAGACGTGCGTTTCACGCACCGAATTGCTCCTTCTGGTACAAAACGTGCGTTTCGTGCACCGAAACGCCGCTTTTGCTCCGTTTTGGCGCTAAACGTGCGTTTCGTGCGCCAAAACGCCGCTTTTGCAGCGAAACGAGCGTTTCGAGCACCGAATCGCCGCTTTTGTTCCGTTTTGGCCAGAAACGTGCGGTTCATTCACCAAATCGCCGCTTTTGCACAGTTTTGACGCTAAACGTGCGTTTCGTGCGCCAAAACGCCGCTTTCACAGCGAAACGTGCGTTTGGCGCACCGAATCGCCGCGTTTGCTCCGTTTTGGCAAGAAACGTGCGTTTCGTGCACCAAATAGCTGCTTTTGCACAGTTTTGACGCGAAACGGGCGTTTCGTGCACCAAAACGCCGCTTTTGCAACGAAACGTGCGTTTCGTGCACCAAATCGCTGCTTTTGCACAGTTTTGACGCTAAACGTGCGTTTCGTGCACAGAATCGCCGCTTTTGCTCAGTTTTGGCACAAAACGAGCGTTTCACGTACCGAATTTCTCCTTTTGGCGCAAGACGGGCGTTTCGTGCACAGAATCGCCGCTTTTGCTCAGTTTTGGCACAAAACGTGAGTTTCACCCACCGAATGGCTCCTTTTGGCACAAAACGTGCGTTTCGTGCATAGAATCGCCTCTTTTGCTCATTTTTGGCACAAAACATGCGTTTCGTGCACAGGATCGGCGCTTTTGTTCAGTTATGGCACAGAACGTGTGTTTTGTGCTCAGAATCGCCGCTTTTGCTCAGTTCTGGCACAAAACGTGTGTGTCGTGCACTGAATCGCCGCTTTTGCTCAGTTTGGCACAAAACGTACGTTTCGTGCACAGAATCGCCCCTTTTGCTCAGTTTTGGCACAAAACGGGCGTTTCGTGCACAGAATCACCGCATTTTCTCAGTTTTGGCACAAAACGTGCGCTTCGTGCACAGAATCGCCGCGTTTGCTCAGTTTTGGCACAAAACCCGCGATTCGTGCACAGAATCGCTGCTTTTGCTCAGTTTTGGCACAAAACGGGCGTTTCGTGCACAGAATCACCGCTTTTTCTCAGTTTTGGCACAAACCGAGCGTTTCGTGCACAGAATCGGCGCTTTAGTCCAGTTGTGGCACAAAACGTGTGTTTCGTGCACAGAATCGCCGCTTTTGCTCTGTTTTGGCACAAAATGTGCGTTTCGTGCACAGAATCGCCGCTTTTGCTCAGTTTTGGCACAAAACGTGCGCTTCGTGCATAGAATCGCCGCTTTTCCTAAGTTTTGGCACAAAACGTGCCTTTCGTGCACAAAATCGCCGCTTTTGCTCAGATATGGCATAGAACTCGTGTTTCGTGCACAGAATCGCCGCTTTTGCTCAGTTTTGGAACAAAACGTGCGCTTCGTGCACAGAATCGCCACTTTTGCTCAGTTTATGAACAAAACGTGCGTTTCACGCACCGAATTGCTCCTTTTGCCACAAACCGTGTGTTTCGTGCACAGAATCGCCGCTTTTGCTCTGTTTTGGCACAAAATGTGCGTTTCGTGCACAGAATCGCCGCTTTTGCTCAGTTTTGGCACAAAACGTGTGTTTCGTGCACAGAATCGCCGCTTTTGCTCAGTTTTGGCACAAAACGTGCGTTTCACACGCCAAATTGCTGCTTTTACCACAAAACGTGCGCTTCGTGCACAGAATAGCTGCTTTTGCTCTGTTTTGGCAAAAAACGTGCGTTACACGCACCGAACTGCTCCTTTTGGCACAAAACGTGCGTTTCGTGCACAAAATCGCCGCTTTTGCTCAGTTTTGGCACAAAACGTGCGTTTCGCGCACAGAATCGCATCTTTTGCTCCGTTTTGGCAAGATACGTGCGTTTCGTTCACCAAATCGCTGCTTTTTCACAGTTTTGACGCTGAACGTGCGTTTCGTGCGCCAAAACGCCGCTTTTGCTCCGTTTTGGCGCTAAACGTGCGTTTCGTGCGCCAAAACGCCGCTTTTGCAGCGAAACGAGCGTTTCGAGCACCGAATCGCCGCTTTTGTTCCGTTTTGGCCAGAAACGTGCGGTTCATTCACCAAATCGCCGCTTTTGCACAGTTTTGAGCCAAAACGTGCGTTTCGTGCAGCAAAACGTCGCTTTTAGAACGAAACGTGCGGTTCGTGCACCAAATCGCTGCTTTTGCACAGTTTTGACGCTAAACGTGCGTTTCGTGCGCCAGAACGCCGCTTTTGCAACGAAACGTGCGTTTCGTGCACCAAATCGCTGCTTTTGCACAGTCCTGACGCTGAACGTGCGTTTCGTGCGCCAAAACGCCGCTTTCGCAGCGACACGTGCGTTTCGCGCACCGAATCGCCGCTTTTGCTCCGTTTTGGCAAGAAACGTGTGTTTCGTGCGCAAAAACGTCGCTTTTGCAACGAAACCTGCGTTTCGTGCACGAAATCGCTGCTTTTGCAGCGACACATGCGTTTCGCGCACCGAATCGCCGCCTTTGCTCCGTTTTGGCAAGAAACGTGCGTTCCGTGCACCAAATCGCTGCTTTTGCAAAGTTTTGACGCTACTCGTGCGTTTCGCGCCAAAACGCCGCTTTCGCAGCGAAACGTGCGTTTCGTGCACCAAAACGCCGCTTTTGCAGCGAAACGTGCGTTTCGCGCACCGAATCGCCGCTTTTGCTACGTTTTGGCGAGAAACGTGCGTTTCCTGCACCAAATCGCTGCTTTTGCACAGTTTTGACGCAAAACGTGCGCTTCGTGCACCAAAACGCCGCTTTTGCAACGAAACGTGTGTTTTGTGCACCAAATCGCTGCTTTTGCACAGTTTTGACGCTAAACGTGCGTTTCGTGCACCAAAACGCCGCTTTTAGAACGAAACGTGCGTTTCGTGCACCGAATCGCCGCTTTTGCTCCGTTTTGGCGAGAAACGTGCGTTTCGTGCACCAAATCGCTGCTTTTGCACAGTTTTGACGCAAAACGTGCGTTTCGTGCACCAAAACGCCGCTTTTGCAACGAAACGTGCGTTTCGTGCACCAAATCGCTGCTTTTGCACATTTTTGACGCAAAACGTGCGTTTCGTGCACCAAAACGCCGCTTTTGCAACGAAACGTGCGTTTTGTGCACCAAATCGCTGCTTTTGCACAGTTTTGACGCTAAACGTGCGTTTCGTGCACCAAAACGCCGCTTTTGCAACGAAACGTGCGTTTCGTGCACCAAATCGCTGCTTTTGCACAGTCTTGACGCAAAACGTGCGTTTCGTGCACCAAAACGCCTCTTTTCCAACGAAATGTGCGTTTCGTGCACCGAATCGCCGCTTTTGCTCCGTTTTGGCGAGAAACGTGCGTTTCGTGCACCAAATCGCTGCTTTTGCACAGTTTTGACGCTAAACGTGCGTTTCGTGAACCAAAGCGCCGCTTTTGCTGCGAAACCTGCGTTTCGCGCACCAAATCGCCGCTTTTGGTCCGTTTTGGCAAGAAATGTGCGTTTCGTGCACCAAATCGCTGCTTTTACAAAGTTTTGACGCTACTCGTGCGTTTCGCGCCAAAACGCCGCTTTCGCAGCGAAACGTGCGTTTCGCGCACCGAATTGCCGCTTTTGCTCCGTTTTGGCAAGGAACGTGCGTTTCGTTCACCAAATCGCTGCTTTTGCACAGTTTTGACGCTAAACGTGCGTTTCGTGCGCCAAAACGCCGCTTTTGCAACGAAACGTGCGTTTCGTCCACCAAATCGCTGCTTTTGCAGCGAAACGTGCGTTTCGCGCACCGAATCGCCGCTTTTGCTCCGTTTTGGCGAGAAACGTGCGTTTCGTGCACCAAATCGCTGCTTTTGCACAGTTTTGACGCAAAACGTGCGCTTCGTGCACCAAAACGCCGCTTTTGCAACGAAACGTGTGTTTTGTGCACCAAATCGCTGCTTTTGCACAGTTTTGACGCTAAACGTGCGTTTCGTGCACCAAAACGCCGCTTTTGCAACGAAACGTGCGTTTCGTGCACCAAATCGCTGCTTTTGCACAGTCTTGACGCAAAACGTGCGTTTCGTGCACCAAAACGCCGCTTTTCCAACGAAATGTGCGTTTCGTGCACCGAATCGCCGCTTTTGCTCCGTTTTGGCGAGAAACGTGCGTTTCGTACACCAAATCGCTGCTTTTGCACAGTTTTGACGCTAAACGTGCGTTTCGTGAACCAAAGCGCCGCTTTTGCTGCGAAACCTGCGTTTCGCGCACCAAATCGCCGCTTTTGGTCCGTTTTGGCAAGAAATGTGCGTTTCGTGCACCAAATCGCTGCTTTTACAAAGTTTTGACGCTACTCGTGCGTTTCGCGCCAAAACGCCGCTTTCGCAGCGAAACGTGCGTTTCGCGCACCGAATTGCCGCTTTTGCTCCGTTTTGGCAAGGAACGTGCGTTTCGTTCACCAAATCGCTGCTTTTGCACAGTTTTGACGCTAAACGTGCGTTTCGTGCGCCAAAACGCCGCTTTCGCAGCGAAACGTGCGTTTCGCGCACCGAATCGCCGCTTTTGCTCCGTTTTGGCAAGAAACGTGCGTTTCGTTCACCAAATCGCTGCTTTTGTACAGTTTTGACGCTAAACGTGCGTTTCGTCCGCCAAAACGCCGCTTTCGCAGCGAAACGTGCGTTTCGCGCACCGAATCGCCGCTTTTGCTCCGTTTTGACCAGAAACGAGCGTTTCCTTCACCAAATCGCTGCTTTTGCACAGTTTTGACGCAAAACGTGCGTTTCGTGCACCAAATCGCTGCTTTTGCTGCGAAACGTGCGTTTCGTGCACCAAATCGCTGCTTTAGTACAGTTTTGGCGCTAAACGAGCGTTTCGTGCGCCAAAACGCCGCCTTTGCAGCGAAACGTGCGTTTCGCGCACCGAATCGCCGCTTTTGCTCCGTTTTGGCAAGAAACGTGCGTTTCGTTCACCAAATCGCTGCATTTGCACAGTTTTGACGCAAAACGTGCGTTTCGTGCACCAAATCGCAGCTTTTGCAACGAGACGTGCGTTTCGTGCACCAAATCGCTGCTTTAGCACAGTTTTGAAGCTAAACGAGCGTTTCGTTCACCAAATCGCTGCATTTGCACAGTTTTGACGCAAAACGTGCGTTTCGTGCACCAAAACGCCGCTTTTGCAACGAAACGTGCGTTTCGTGCACCAAATCGCTGCTTTAGCACAGTTTTGACGCTAAACGTGCGTTTCGTGCACCAAAACGCCGCTTTTAGAACGAAACGTGCGTTTCGTGCACCAAATCGCTGCTTTTGCTCCGATTTGGCGAGAAACGTGCGTTTCGTGCACCAAATCGCTGCTTTTGCACAGTTTTGACGCAAAACGTGCGTTTCGTGCACCAAAACGCCGCTTTTGCAACGAAACGTGCGTTTCGTAAACCAAATCGCAGCTTTTGCACATTTTTGACGCAAAACGTGCGTTTCGTGCACCAAAACGCCGCTTTTAGAACGAAACGTGCGTTTCGTGCACCAAATCGCTGCTTTTGCTCCGATTTGGCGAGAAACGTGCGTTTCGCGCACCAAATCGCCGCTTCTGCTCCGCTTTGGCAAGAAACGTGAGTTTCGTGCAACAAATCGCCGTTTTTGCAGCGAAACGTGCGTTTCGCGCACCGAATCGCTGCTTTTGCTCCGTTCTGGCAAGAAACGTGCGTTTCGTACACCAAATCGCTGCTTTTGCACAGTTTTGTCGCTAAACGTGCGTTTCGTGCACCAAAACGCCGCTTTTGCAGCGAAACCTGCGTTTCGCGCACCAAATGGCCGCTTTTGGTCCGTTTTGGCAACAAACGTGCGTTTCGTTCACCAAATCGCTGCATTTGCACAGTTTTGACGCAAAACGTGCGTTTCGTGCACCAAAACGCCGCTTTTAGAACGAAACGTGCGTTTCGTGCAACGAATCGCCGCTTTTGCTCCGTTTTGGCAAGAAACGTGCATTTCGTGCACCAAATCGCCGCTTTTGCAACGAAACGTGCGTTTCGTGAACCAAATCGCAGCTTTTGCACCGTTTTGACGCTAAACGTGCGTTTCGTGCACCAAATCGTTGCTTTTGCAGCGATACGTGCGTTTCACGCACCGAATCGCCGCTTTTGCTCCGTTTTGGCGAGAGACGAGCGTTTCGTGCACCAAATCGCTGCTTTTGCACAGTTTTGACGCAAAACGTGCGTTTCGTGCACCAAAACGCCGCTTTTGCAACGAAACGTGCGTTTCGTGCACCAAATCGCTGCTTTTGCACAGTTTTGACGCTAAGCGTGCGTTTCGTGCGCCAAAACGCCGCTTTTGCTGCGAAACGTGCGTTTCGTGCACCCAATCGCCGCTTTTGCTCCGATTTGGCGAGAAACGTGCGTTTCGCGCACCGAATCGCCGCTTTTGCTCCGTTTTGGCGAGAAACGTGCGTTTCGTGCACCAAATCGCTGCTTTTGCACAGTTTTGACGCAAAACGTGCGTTTCGTGCACCAAAACGCCGCTTTTGCAACGAAACGTGCGTTTCGTGCACCAAATCGCTGCTTTTGCACAGTTTTGACGCAAAACGTGCGTTTCGTGCACCAAAACGCCGCTTTTGCAACGAAACGTGTGTTTCGTGCACCAAATCGCTGCTTTTGCTCAGTTTTGACGCAAAACGTGCGTTTCGTGCACCAAAACGCCGCTTTTGCAACGAAACGTGCGTTTCGTGCACCAAATCGCTGCTTTTGCACAGTTTTGACGCTAAACGTGCGTTTCGTGCGCCAAAACGCCGCTTTTGCTGCGAAACGTGCGTTTCGTGCACCAAATCGCCGCTTTTGGTCCGTTTTGGCGAGAAACGTGCGTTTCGTGCACCAAATCGCTACTTTTACACAGTTTTGACGCAAAACGTGCGTTTCGTGCACCAAAACGCCGCTTTTGCAACGAAACGTGTGTTTCGTGCACCAAATCGCTGCTTTTGCTCAGTTTTGACGCAAAATGTGCGTTTCGTGCACCAAAACGCCGCTTTTGCAACGAAACATGCGTTTCGTGCACCAAATCGCTGCTTTTGCTCAGTTTTGACGCAAAACGTGCGCTTCGTGCACCAAAACGCCGCTTTTAGAACGAAACGTGCGTTTCGTGCACCGAATCGCCGCTGTTGCTCCGTTTTGGCAAGAAACGTGCGTTTCGTGCACCAAATCGCCGCATTTGCAACGGAACCTGCGTTTCGTGCCACAAATCGCTGCTTTTGGTCCCTTTTGGCAAGAAACGTGCGTTTCGTGCACCAAATCGCTGCTTTTGCACAGTTTTGACGCTAAACGTGCGTTTCGTGCACCAAAGCGCCGCTTTTGCGGCGAAACCTGCGTTTCGCGCACCAAATCGCCGCTTTTGGCCCGTTTTGGCAAGAAACGTGCGTTTCGTGCACCAAATCGCTGCTTTTGCTCAGTTTTGGCTCTAAACGTGCGTTTCGAGCTCAGAATCGCCGCATTTGCTCAGTTTTGGCACAAAACGTGCGTTTCGTGCACAGAATCGCCGCTTTTTCGCAGTTTTAACGCAAAACGTGCGTTTCGTGCACCAAAACGACGCTTTTGCAACCAAACGTGCGTTTCGTGCACCAAATCGTTGCTTTTGCAGCGAAACGTGCGTTTCACGCACCGAATCGCCGCTTTTGCTCCGTTTTGGCAAGAAACGTGCGTTTCGTGCACCAAATCGCTGCTTTTGCACAGTTTTGACGCAAAACGTGCGTTTCGTGCACCAAAACGCCGCTTTTGCAACGAAACGTGCATTTCGTGCACCAAATCGCTGCTTTTACACAGTTTTGACGCAAAACGTGCGTTTCGTGCACCAAAACGCCGCTTTTGCAACGAAACGTGCATTTCGTGCACCAAATCGCTGCTTTTACACAGTTTTGACGCTAAACGTGCGTTTCGTGCACCAAATCGCAGCTTTTGCAACGAAACGTGCGTTTCGTGCACCAAATCGTTGCTTTTGCAGCGAAACGTGCGTTTCACGCACCGAATCGCCGCTTTTGCTCCGTTTTGGCAAGAAACGTGCGTTTCGTGCACCAAATCGCTGCTTTTGCACAGTTTTGACGCAAAACGTGCGTTTCGTGCACCAAAACGCCGCTTTTGCAACGAAACGTGCATTTCGTGCACCAAATCGCTGCTTTTACACAGTTTTGACGCTAAACGTGCGTTTCGTGCACCAAATCGCAGCTTTTGCAACGAAACGTGCGTTTCGTGCACCAAATCGCTGCTTTAGTACAGTTTTGGCGCTAAACGTGCGTTTCGTGCGCCAAAACGCCGCCTTTGCAGCGAAACGTGCGTTTCGCGCACCGAATCGCCGCTTTTGCTCCGTTTTGGCAAGAAACGTGCGTTTCGTTCACCAAATCGCTGCATTTGCACAGTTTTGACGCAAAACGTGCGTTTCGTGCACCAAATCGCAGCTTTTGCAACGAAACGTGCGTTTCGTGCACCAAATCGCTGCTTTAGCACAGTTTTGAAGCTAAACGTGCGTTTCGTTCACCAAATCGCTGCATTTGCACAGTTTTGACGCAAAACGTGCGTTTCGTGCACCAAAACGCCGCTTTTGCAACGAAACGTGCGTTTCGTGCACCAAATCGCTGCTTTAGCACAGTTTTGACGCTAAACGTGCGTTTCGTGCACCAAAACGCCGCTTTTAGAACGAAACGTGCGTTTCGTGCACCAAATCGCTGCTTTTGCACAGTTTTGTCGCTAAACGTGCGTTTCGTGCACCAAAACGCCGCTTTTGCAGCGAAACGTGCGTTTCGTGCTTTAAATCGCTGCTTTTGCACAGTTTTGACGCTAAACGTGCGTTTCGTGCACCAAAACGCCGCTTTTAGAACGAAACGTGCGTTTCGTGCACCGAATCGCCGCTTTTGCTCCGTTTTGGCAAGAAACGTGCGTTTCGTGCACCAAATCGCCGCATTTGCAACGGAACCTGCGCTTCGTGCCACAAATCGCTGCTTTTGGTCCCTTTTGGCATGAAACGAGCGTTTCGTGCACCAAATCGCTGCTTTTGCACAGTTTTGACGCTAAACGTGCGTTTCGTGCACCAAAGCGCCGCTTTTGCAGCGAAACCTGCGTTTCGCGCACCAAATCGCCGCTTTTGCTCCGTTTTGGCAAGAAACGTGCGTTTCGTGCACCAAATCGCTGCTTTTGCACAGTTTTGACGCAAAACGTGCGTTTCGAGCACCGAATCGCCGCTTTTGCGCCGTTTTGGCCAGAAACGTGCGGTTCATTCACCAAATCGCTGCTTTTGCTCAGTTTTGACGCTAAACGTGCGTTTCGTGCACCAAAACGCCGCTTTTGCAACGAAACGTGTGTTTCGTGCACCAAATCGCTGCTTTTGCTCAGTTTTGACGCAAAACGTGCGTTTCGTGCACCAAAACGCCGCTTTTAGAACGAAACGTGCGTTTCGTGCACCGCATCGCCGCTTTTGCTCCGTTTTGGCGAGAAACGTGCGTTTCGCGCACCGAATCGCCGCTTTTGCTCTGTTTTGGCAAGAAACGTGCGTTTCGTGCGCCAAAACGCCGCTTTTGCAGCGAAACGTGCGTTTTGAACACAGAATCGCCGCTTTTGCTCAGCTTTGGCACAAAACGTGCGTTTCGGTCACAGAATCGCCGCTTTTGCACAGTTTTGACGCAAAACGTGCGTTTCGTGCACCAAAACGCCACTTTTGCAACGAAACGTGCGTTTCGTAAACCAAATCGCAGCTTTTGCACATTTTTGACGCAAATCGTGCGTTTCGTGCACCAAAACGCCGCTTTTGCAACGAAACGTGCGTTTCGTAAACCAAATCGCAGCTTTTGCACATTTTTGACGCAAAACGTGCGTTTCGTGCACCAAAACGCCGCTTTTAGAACGAAACGTGCGTTTCGCGCACCAAATCGCCGCTTCTGCTCCGCTTTGGCAAGAAACGTGAGTTTCGTGCACCAAATCGCCGTTTTTACAGCGAAACGTGCGTTTCGCGCAACGAATCGCCGCTTTTGCTCCGTTCTGGCAAGAAACGTGCGTTTCGTACACCAAATCGCTGCTTTTGCACAGTTTTGTCGCTAAACGTGCGTTTCGTGCACCAAAACGCCGCTTTTGCAGCGAAACCTGCGTTTCGCGCACCAAATGGCCGCTTTTGGTCCGTTTTGGCAACAAACGTGCGTTTCGTTCACCAAATCGCTGCATTTGCACAGTTTTGACGCAAAACGTGCGTTTCGTGCACCAAAACGCCGCTTTTAGAACGAAACGTGCGTTTCGTGCAACGAATCGCCGCTTTTGCTCCGTTTTGGCAAGATACGTGCATTTCGTGCACCAAATCGCCGCTTTTGCAACGAAACGTGCGTTTCGTGAACCAAATCGCAGCTTTTGCACCGTTTTGACGCTAAACGTGCGTTTCGTGCACCAAATCGTTGCTTTTGCAGCGATACGTGCGTTTCACGCACCGAATCGCCGCTTTTGCTCCGTTTTGGCGAGAGACGTGCGTTTCGTGCACCAAAACGCCGCTTTTGCAACGAAACGTGCGTTTCGTGCACCAAATCGCTGCTTTTGCACAGTTTTGACGCAAAACGTGCGTTTCGTGCACCAAAACGCCGCTTTTGCAACGAAACGTGTGTTTCGTGCACCAAATCGCTGCTTTTGCTCAGTTTTGACGCAAAACGTGCGTTTCGTGCACCAAAACGCCGCTTTTGCAACGAAACATGCGTTTCGTGCACCAAATCGCTGCTTTTGCACAGTTTTGACGCTAAACGTGCGTTTCGTGCGCCAAAACGCCGCTTTTGCTGCGAAACGTGCGTTTCGTGCACCAAATCGCCGCTTTTGGTCCGTTTTGGCGAGAAACGTGCGTTTCGTGCACCAAATCGCTGCTTTTACACAGTTTTGACGCAAAACGTGCGTTTCGTGCACCAAAACGCCGCTTTTGCAACGAAACATGCGTTTCGTGCACCAAATCGCTGCTTTTGCTCAGTTTTGACGCAAAACGTGCGTTTCGTGCACCAAATCGCAGCTTTTGCAACGAAACGTGCGTTTCGTGCACCAAATCGCTGCTTTAGTACAGTTTTGGCGCTAAACGTGCGTTTCGTGCGCCAAAACGCCGCCTTTGCAGCGAAACGTGCGTTTCGCGCACCGAATCGCCGCTTTTGCTCCGTTTTGGCAAGAAACGTGCGTTTCGTTCACCAAATCGCCGCTTTTAGAACGAAACGTGCGTTTCGTGCACCGAATCGCCGCTTTTGCTCCGTTTTGGAAAGAAACGTGCGTTTCGTGCACCAAATCGCCGCATTTGCAACGGAACCTGCGTTTCGTGCCACAAATCGCTGCTTTTGGTCCCTTTTGGCAAGAAACGTGCGTTTCGTGCACCAAATCGCTGCTTTTGCACAGTTTTGACGCTAAACGTGCGTTTCGTGCACCAAAGCGCCGCTTTTGCGGCTAAACTTGCGTTTCGCGCACCAAATCGCCGCTTTTGGCCCGTTTTGGCAAGAAACGTGCGTTTCGTGCACCAAATCGCTGCTTTTGTTCAGTTTTGGCTCTAAACGTGCGTTTCGAGCTCAGAATCGCCGCTTTTGCTCAGTTTTGGCACAAAACGTGCGTTTCGTGCACAGAATCGCCGCTTTTTCGCAGTTTTAACGCAAAACGTGCGTTTCGTGAACCAAAACGACGCTTTTGCAACCAAACGTGCGTTTCGTGCACCAAATCGTTGCTTTTGCAGCGAAACGTGCGTTTCACGCACCGAATCGCCGCTTTTGCTCCGTTTTGGCAAGAAACGTGCGTTTCGTGCACCAAATCGCTGCTTTTGCACAGTTTTGACGCAAAACGTGCGTTTCGTGCACCAAAACGCCGCTTTTGCAACGAAACGTGTATTTCGTGCACCAAATCGCTGCTTTTACACAGTTTTGACGCTAAACGTGCGTTTGGTGCACCAAATCGCTGCTTTTGCACAGTGTTGACGCAAAACGTGCGTTTCGTGCACCAAAACGCCGCTTTTGCAGCGAAACGTGCGTTCTGTGCCACAAATCGCTGCTTTTGCAGCGAAACGTGCGTTTCACGCACCGAATCGCCGCTTTTGCTCCGTTTTGGAAAGACACGTGCGTTTCGTGCACCAAATCGCAGCTTTTGCATCGAAACGTGCGTTTCGTGCACCAAATCGCTGCTTTAGTACAGTTTTGGCGCTAAACGTGCGTTTCGTGCGCCAAAACGCCGCCTTTGCAGCGAAACGTGCGTTTCGCGCACCGAATCGCCGCTTTTGCTCCGTTTTGGCAAGAAACGTGCGTTTCGTTCACCAAATCGCTGCATTTGCACAGTTTTGATGCAAAACGTGCGTTTCGTGCACCAAATCGCAGCTTTTGCAACGAAACGTGCGTTTCGTGCACCAAATCGCTGCTTTAGCACAGTTTTGACGCTAAACGTGCGTTTCGTTCACCAAATCGCTGCATTTGCACAGTTTTGACGCAAAACGTGCGTTTCGTGCACCAAAACGCCGCTTTTGCAACGAAACGTGCGTTTCGTGCACCAAATCGCTGCTTTAGCACAGTTTTGACGCTAAACGTGCGTTTCGTTCGCCAAAACGCCGCTTTTGCAGCGGAACGAGCGTTTCGCGCACCGAATCGCCGCTTTTGCTATGTTCTGGCAAGAAACGTGAGTTTCGTGCACCAAATCGCTGCTTTAGCACAGGTTTGACGCTAAACGTGCGTTTCACGCACAGAATTGCCGCTTCTTCTCAGTTTTGGCACAAAACGTGTGTTTCGTACACAGAATCGCCGCTTTTGCTCAGTTTTGGCACGAAACGCACGTTTTGAGCCAAAACTGAGCAAAAGCAGCGATTTGGTGCACGAAACGCGGGTTTTGTGCCAAAACTGAGCAAAAGCGGCGATTCGGTGCGCGAAACGCGGGTTTCGAGCCAAAACTGAGCAAAAACGGCGATTCTGTGCACGAAACGCGGGTTTTGTGCCAAAACTGAGCAAAAGCGGCGATTCTGTGCACGAAACGCACGTTTTGTGCCAAAACTGAGCAGAAGCGGACATTCTGTGCACGGAACGCACGTTTTGTGCCATAAATAATTTTTGGAAAAAAATATAACCGACTTCGAAATGCACTAAAAAGAATGAAATAATATTTGATTCTTTTCGTGGGTTTCTCTCCAGCTATGTATAACATTGATGACAATATTACATTACATTACATTTTAAATACAATGCATACTTTTTGGAGACGGCGCAAAATTAAAAATTGTATTACTGAAAGATGTTGCTAATGTGAAAATGTGAAAAACGATCAAAGAATTTTGATAATTTCCAATTTAGAATTTTTTTAATTTAACGCCGTCTCCGAAAAGTATGCATTGTATTTAAAATGTAATGTAATGTAATATTGTCATCAATGTTATACATAGCTGGAGAGAAACCCACGAAAAGAATTAAATATTATTTCATTCTTTTTAGTGCATTTCGAAGTCGGTTATATTTTTTTTCCAAAAATTATTTTATTTCACACATTTTAGTGGCGATCTTTGCATTCCCTGCGAAGTAATAGCCACATACTGTATAACGGTGTTCGTTTCTTCATACATTATATCTCATCGTTATGAAATCAAGGTATACATACGATTGTCAGCGGTAGTCTCCATGTTCATTTCTGAAACAAACGTACATACATGTCCCTGTAGTATAATCGTAGTAAAAAGATAAAATACACACACACGCCCGCCCGCACGCACGCCCGCCCGCACGACCGCCCGCAAGCGGGTGGAGGTACATATGTAAAATACGTAAAACCACACAACCCGTGGTCGGGCATGCGGGCGTGCGTTCCGTGCGTGCGTGCGAGTGTTTTCTTTTCTTTTCACTACGATTATACGTCAGAAACATGTATGTACTTTTGTTTCAGACATGAACATGGATACTAACGCTGCAATATACCTAACTCCTCTACTGAAATCCTTAATAATCTTATTGTATTGGAATAAATAGTAATCAATTGTATAAAATACGTAAAACCACACAAAATTTACGAAATTATACATAATTATTTCATATCTCACGTAACAACTGGGATTTACTGTGTCTGATGTAACATATAGGAAAGTAGGATACTGCTTGATTCGCACTTACCACTTGCCATGTCGCCGTCACGCTAGATACATAATTATTGCAATAACAATAGTAATTAGCAACGGAGGGAACAGCAGGGGCGGGTAGAGAAGGGAGGGAAAGGGATTGAAGTGAACGGGAAGGGGAGGGAGGGGAGGAAAGGAAGGGGCAGGGGGAGTTGGGTTTGGAAGGGACAGATAGGGAAGTGAAGGGAAGTGCAGGGACGCGAAGGGAAATGCAGGGACGCGAAGGGAAGTGCAGAAAAGTGAAGGGAATGTTGCAAATGGGATCATCGTGGAAACATCTCCGGTCGCAAAATGTAATACTAGGCTTCATCGATATTAGGCCGATTATACGTGAAATAGTACAGTTTTTGCAATAAACGTGGGAGAAAACGAAAAAATGCATAATATGATTGTTGCTGGACCAACTGGAAGTCATACTCTACAAGATCCAACAAGTTTCGATCCGATTGGTCATTCCATCATGGAGTAATCGGTGACCATATATGACGTGGACGAAACAGTACGCTTCTATGCAATAAAAAAGGGGTACACGATGATAAAATGCAAAATGTTTTCTATGCGGGGTCAACTGGGAATCATACCCTACAGGATGCAAAAGGTTTCGTTCCGATTGGTCAATCCATAACGGAGCAATCGGCGGACATGCATGACGTGGACAAAACGGTACTCTTTGATTTGCAGTAATTTACAATAGAACATGATAAAACTGGGTAAGCAATGATAAAATAAAAAATGTGTTTTATCCCGTTTCTAGTGGGGGTCATAGCCTGCAAGATGAAAAAGGTTTTGTTCGGATTGGTCCATCCATCTCGGCGTAATCGGTGATCAAACTTAGCATGTACGAAAACGTGTTTTTGCAATAAAAAAGGTGTAAAGAATGACAAAATGGAAAATGTTTTTTATACGGGACCAACTGGGAGTCATACCCTACAAGATGCAAAAGGTTTCGTTCCGATTGGTCAGTCCATCTCGGCGTAATCGGTGAACATACATAAAAAAAAAATAAAAAAAAAAAATATACATGTCGAATTGAGTAACCTCCTTCTTTTTCGAAGTCGGTTAAAAAACTGAGCAAAAGCGGCGATTCTGTGCACGAAGCGCACGTTTTTAACCAAAAAAATTTTTGGAAAAAAAATACAACCGACTTCGGAATGCACTAAAAAGGACGAAATAAATTAAATTTATATTTCGGAGACGGCGCAAAATTAAAAATTGTGTAAATGAAGGATGTTGTTAATGTGAAAATATGTAAAAGGATTAAAGAATTTTGACAATTTCCAATGTAGAAAATTGTTAATTTTGCGCCGTCTCCGAAATATAAATTTAATTTATTTCGTCCTTTTTAGTGCATTCCGAAGTCGGTTGTATTTTTTTTTCCAAAAATTTTTTTATTTCACAATTTTTAGTGGCGATTGGAGCATTCCTTGAAAAGTTCAACAAAGGGATGGGAAGAGAAGCGCAGGGAAGTGCAGGGTACTGAAGGGATGGGCAGGGAATGTTGCAAAAGGGATCATCGTGGAAACATCTCCGGCCGCAAAATGTAATACTAGGCTTCATCGATATCAGGCCGAATATACGTGAAATAGCACGTTTTTTGCGATAAAAGCGGAAAAAATGTAGAAATCCGAACCGGATTTTTTTACGGGACCAACTGTTGGTCATACTCTATAAGATGCTAAAGGTTTCGTTCCGATTGGTCCATCCATCTTGGAGAAATCGATGACCATAAACAACGCGGACGAAATCGTACGCTTTTTTGCAATAAAAATTAAAAATTGTGAAAATATGTAAATGGATTAAAGAATTTTGACAATTTCCAATGTAGAAAATTTTTAATTTTGCGCCGTCTCCGAAATATAAATTAAAATTATTTCGTCCTTTTTAGTGCATTCCGAAGTCGGTTGTATTTTTTTCCAAAAAATTTTTTATTTCACATTTTTAGTGGCCATCGGAGCATTCCTTGAAGAGTTCAACAAAGGGGTGGGAAGGGAAGGGCAGGGAAGTGAAGGGAAGGGCAGGGAAGTGAAGAGAATGTTGCAAATGGGATCATCGTGGAAACATCTCCGGCCGCAAAATGTAATACTAGGCTTCATCGATATCAGGCCGAGTAAACGTGAAACACCACGTTTTTTGCGAGAAAAGTGGGAAAAAATGAAAAAATCCAAAATGGTTTTTTTACGGGACCAACTGTTGGTCGTACTCTACAAGATGCAAAAGGTTACGTTCCGATTGGTCCATCCATCTTGGAGTAATCGACGACCATACACAACGCGGACGAAATCGTACGCTTTTTTGCAATAAAAAAGGGGCAAGCGGTGGTGACATGCAAAATTTTTTTTTACGGGACCAACTGGTAGTCATACCCTACAAGATGGAAAAGGTTTGGTTCCGATTGGTCCATCCATTTCGGCGTAATCGGCGAACATACATTAAAAAAAAAAATTAACATACATGTCGAATTGAGTAACCTCCTCCTTTTCGAAGTCGGTTAAAAACAGAGCAAAAGCGGCGATTCTGTGCACGTAGCGCACGTTTTGTGCCAAAACTGAGCAGAAGCGGCGATTCTGTGCACGAAACGCTGGTTTTGTGCCAAAAATGAGCAAAAGCGGCGATTCTGCGCACGAAAGGCACGTTTTGTGCCAAAACTGAGCAAAAACTGCGATTCTGAGCACGAAATGCAAGTTTAGTGCCAAAACTGAGCAGAAGTGGCGATTCTGTGCACGAAGCGCACGTTTTGTGCCAAAACTGAGCAGAAGCCGCGATTCTGGGCACGAAACGCTGGTTTTGTGCCAAAACTGAGCAAAACGGCGATTCTGTACACGAAACGCACGTTTTGTTGCAAAACAGAGCAAAAGCGACGATTCTGTGCACGAAACGCACGTTTTGTGCCAAAAGGAGCAGTTCGGTGAGTGAAACGCACGTTTTGTGACAATACGGAGCAAAAGCGGCGATTCTGTGCACGAAAGGCGGGTTTAGTGCCAAAACTGAGCAAAAGCGGCGATTCTGTACACGAAGCGCACTGTTATGCCGCGACGTACAGAATGAGTTTTTTGTTATAAAATTAGTTCTTCACAGCAAAACGATCTTTATTTTGACATAGAAACTACACGACGATTCGCGTAACAAGTTGATCGGAAAAAGAGCCCTCTGTGTCTTTTAATTTGGGCTTATATATTTAGTGCATCGCTGATCGTAGCAGAACTGGTGGCCTGGAATTTGGTTGACCTGGATTTTAGTGGGTGAATGCTGACTGATGTCTGTTGCTTAACACCCCCCTCCTTAAAAGAGATTTTTCCAACAGAAAAATCTTAGATGGGGAGCTTCGGTGGAACTCCAAGTACTGATGTCGGTATATCCCGGATGACTGCCTTGGTTGGTGTTGATACTGTTGCTGCTGCTGCGGTTGGCGCTGGTTTTTCTTTCCATGTTCTCATGTTGTATTCTTCCGTGGATATAGTTTCGGGGTGGTTGGGTTTTTGGTTTTTACATAAATTTCTTATGATGGTAAAAATGCCGATTTTGTTACAGATATACATGATCGCAAAAATAACTAGAAGTATGGTTATTGAACCTATAGTTGTCCATATGCTTTCATTTCGTGCTGCCGACCTAGTATGTTTGCCTATTTCTTCCGACTCTTTTCTTATCTCGCTTAAACTGCGTGAATACTGGTACAGTTCTTCAGTGTGTATTAGAGATTTTGGTATGGTTGGTAAATGTGTAAAGAATGTGTTAGTATTATTTACTATCGGTAGATCTTTTAATCCTAGTGTTAGTTGTATTTGATGTTTTGTTCGTTATTCGCTGCGTGTAACGTAGTGGTTCGTGTTTGGCCTATGCAGCCTGGCTCTAATTTTATAAAATTAATATTTTTGAACGATTTTGTGTAAGTGTTTGGGTCATTCGGGCAAGTTACATGAATACTTTCTGTATCGCGTGAAATTGTTATCCATTCTGTGTTTGATTGTAATTGTATAAATATGGTTTCTGTGAATTTTGCAATTCTTAGCGGACAGTCTGATTCTGATGCCGGTAGTACATGTAGGGCTTTTGTTAAGCATGGGTTTTGGACAATTGAATTTTGCTGTGGTGTGTTTCTTTCAAAGATATTAATGTCGTAGTGTGTTTTACAGTTTTGTTTCTGTGAGATTGCGGGAAATGTGTAGGATCGGGTTTGTGCATCTAAGTATATAAATTTTTCAGGTATTGAAATAAAGATTAAATCGTCGTTTGCAATTTTTGGTATTGGTATTATCTGGAAATAGCTATAAATACTGTCTTCAAGGACTGGGATTCTAATTTCAAAACAAAGTCGTGAGGTTTTTAGAGTGATTATGTTTACGTCTGCAAATTGGAGAATTTTATATGCGTTCGCAAAATTTACTGGATACAAAAGTTTGTGTGACCCGTATTTTGATTCGATTTCTTTCAAGTGTTTCATAAAGTAACTCATAGGGAGTATCATAGGGTCGATTTGCCCTAGTTTAGCATTGTTAAGCGTGATTCGAATAGTGTCTAAGATGCTTTCGTATTCCGAAAGATACGTACTTATCGTTAGCTCTAATTCTAGTTCCCGTTCTCTATCTATTAATTTGTTAACCTCTGCATTTGTTGTCGCGATCATGTCCTGTGTCTTTTTCGCTAATTGTTTCATATTCGTTATTACTCCTTCAACTATTGTCGTTTCGTTATTGATCAAATTAGTAATTCTATGGTTATCTTTGTACAATTTATCTATTTCGTTATTGTAGTATTCAGCATCCTTTTGGCTGAGGGTTCCGAAAAGAAGACTAGCTAGATCTCCTATTGGGTTCAGCCATCCGCGTTTAGCTCGAGTATGTTGGGTTATACCTATGGTAGCTAAAATTATGTAACGTTTCTTTTCTATTTTGCGAAATCTGTCATTAATTAGTTCGTTGCGTTTGGAATTTCTTAGAAGGTTAGAAATAATCGTTTCCGTATCGTAGAGGGTATTTAAATCATACCAAACTAGGGTAGTCCATGTTTTATGGTATAGTCGTGTAGTTCCAAGTTCATCGAAGTACAAGTTTGGTTGCGTGTCCATGGGTGTAATGGTTATTGGTTCGCAGTCGACATATCCCCAGGCGGAGAACCTAAAATAGATGACATGTTTGCATACTTTAGACGATTTAAATGTACAAGTTGTTCTCTTTTATTAACATTTACGACTGCATTAACATCTCCGACAAGTTTTATAACTTGGTATGGCACTAAAAATGGTTTCGTCAAACCCTGTAATCGATCCCTTCCTTGGTTACGCATCCAGACCCAGTCTCCTGGTTCTAAAGTTAATGGCTTAATAGTTTTATCATATTTCATTTTTACTTTGGATTTTCTATCTACTAGGGCGTTGGATGCTTGTTTACTGATCCTGTTTACGAGTGCCTTGATGCTTTCTACAAAGTCGGAATATGTTATCTGCTCGTTACTATCGTCTTCTAGTTGGCTCAATTCGGGCGGTTCTCTACCGAACGCTAGACAGAAAGGTTTAATTCCTATTGCCGAATGAATCGTTGTGTTGTAGGAATATACGGCAGCTTGGAGTTGGAGATTCCAAGGCGTTGGTTCTTCTGTTATATTCATTTGAGCTCTGAGAAAATCTTTTAAGACTGCGTGTGTTGTTTCGAGGCTGCCGTTTGTTTCTGGATGGAATGCCGTTGTATGTTTTAGATCAAAACCCAGCAAGTTACTGAGTTCTTTTAATATATTACTAGTAAAGTTTGTTCCCTGGTCAGTCATAATAATTTTAGGAGTTCCGTAGCGTAATATCCAATGGTTCAACAGCGTTCTAGCTATTGTTTTAGCTTGTTGATCTTGGATTGTAAGAATATATTTATAACCTTCGGCATCCTCTGTCAAGGGACCCACGATGTCCATTGCAATTTTGTCATTGAAGGCCATTGGTGTATCGGTGATCTGGATTGGCATGCGCGTCGGTTTTCTATTGATTTTAACTTCTTGACATGTTAAACATTCATTAATATAGTTACTGATGTCGCGGTGTAGTCCTATCCAGGTATACGTGTCTCTTACTCTGGCTATAGTTTTTCTGATTTCTGCGTGGCCTCCTATTAAAGTATCGTGTGCGCGTCCAATTATTTAGAATTTCTCGTGCTCAGTTTCTGGAGTTTTCAAATCTTTGGTCAATAAAACTATATTAATAGAAGGGTCGTAAAGAATTTCTAAAAGTAGATCTTTAATTTGTTTTTCTGAGATTACTGACAGGTGTATCAAATGCTTGAAATTTAAGGTAAAATTGCTAACTTCGTTACCAATAATGAGATTCCGCGTGGTTTCAAACTCTTCTCTAATCGTTTGGGCGTTATATTCGCTAGCTTCAAAAATTAAATAGTTATCTTCATACTTGTAGCCAAATTGCTTTTCAAGTCGGAAATCTACTAATAGTTTATCTTCACTGATGTCTTCACTGAAGATGATGTTTCTTCGAAGTGCTGGTCTCGATTTTCGCGTGATACGTACTGGATTACGACTCAATGCATCTGCATTTCCATTATCTGCGCCTTTCTTATAAATGATTTCGTAATCGTATTCCATGAGTATAACTCGCCATCGTTCTTGCATTGCTGTTGGATTTCTACTTTTATCTATATATGGTATGGGTTGGTGGTCTGTATTAATTTTGAAATGTCTTCCAAATAAATAAGGTCGAAAATGTTTCACGCTCCAGACAATAGCTAAAGTTTCTTTGTCTTTAGTGCTGTATTTGCACTCGGCTTCATTGAGGTTTCTGCTTGCGTAGCTTATCGGCCTTTCTTTTCCGTTTACGTCTCTCTGTGCTAGAATTGCACCTATACCAGTACCGCTGGCGTCGACGTTTAATATGAACTCTTTGTCGAAATTCGGGCAAGCTAATACGTTATCGCTGACTAACTCTTCTTTCAGTTGCTGGAATGCGTGCTCGCAAGCGTTGTCCCACTTAAATGGGACATCCTTTTTCAATAATTGGTTCAGTGGTTTTGCCTTCTGCGAGAATTTAGATATAAATCGTTTATAGTAATTTGCATGTCCTAAAAATTCTCTAACGCTCTTGATGGTTTTTGGTACTGGGAATTCCACGACGTCGCGTATTTTATCTGGATTGGGTTTTATTCCTTCCGGTGTGATCACGTGTCCTAAGTATTTTAGTTCGGTGCTTAGATATTCGCATTTATCGGGCTGTAAACGAAGTCCAACTTCCCGCAGGCGTTGGAATAATAACTGAAGCCTGTCTCTATGTTCCTCTGGTGTTCTACCCCAGACAATGATGTCGTCCAAGTATACTAAGCATGTCTTACCCAATAATCCACGTAAGGCTTTATTCATCATCCGTTGGAACGTAGCTGGTGCGTTTTTAAGACCGAAGGGCATTCGTAGAAATTCGTAGTGCCCGTTTTCGGTTGAAAATGCAGTTTTTTGCACACTATTCTGGTTCATCGGAATTTGGTGAAAGCCGCTAGCAAGATCGAATGCGCTAAAATAACGAGCTTCACCTAACTGGTCAAATATATCGGATCGGTTGGGTAGCGGGTACGCATCGTGTATTGTTTTATCGTTCAATTTCCTATGATCGATGACGATTCTCCATTTTCTTTTTCCGCTGGCATCGATTTTCTTCGGAACAATCCAGAGCGGACTATTGTAGGGTGAATCTGAATCTCGCAAGATTCCTTTATTTACCATTTCACCTATTTGTCTGCGGATTTCTTCTTTATGAACGTGCGGGTATCTGTACTGCTTTACGGTTATTGGGACTTCATCTTTCGTGCAAATTTCGTGGCTCGCGAGCCTTGTTTCAGGTAACTCATCGTCCGGGAATGCAAATATATCGTGGTATTTTTCGATTAGATCGCTTAATTTCTTCCTTTCGCTTTCATCGCTGATATGAGCTAACCTTGTGTTTTCGCGTAACTTAATGATCCTGTCCCGCGGGATTTGGATCTTCATGAGTCGGTGAACGGTTTCGCTTAGCTCTAATGTTTTCTTTTTGATATTAATCTTTGCACCTTCACTCTCGAGGAAGGGCATTCCCAATATTCCGTCTTCTTCTAAGGGGAAATCGTCGGGTACAATGGCTAATAAGTGTGTTCTGTCTCCTATATCTATG
The DNA here is from genome assembly GCA_943735885.1 of Stelis phaeoptera. Taxonomy (NCBI): domain Eukaryota; kingdom Metazoa; phylum Arthropoda; class Insecta; order Hymenoptera; family Megachilidae; genus Stelis; species Stelis phaeoptera. Next base: position 815,605 of record CALSEM010000043.1, on the reverse strand, counting down.
CGTGCTTCTCTTTCCGAAGTTAGCTTTTCATTCGTTATTCCGTGGAAACTGGTTCGTCGTTTACGCGTCAATAGTCCAACTTCGAATACCGGGGTAGTTTTTATGATATTTATTCCTGCTTCGGTGTCGATAAGGAATCGTCTGTGTTGGAAGTTGCTTTGGTCATGATTTCCCACTCGGAGCGATATTCTGATTGCTGTATCGGTGTTTCTGTCTTTTCGGGCTGTGAATATCGTATGTTGGGTCCGTGGTCGGCTATACTTTTGCGAAAATTTTTACAGTTACGCGAGTAATGCCTTTCTTGGTTACAATTAAAGCGGGTAATTGGTGGTGGCATGATGGCGGGACGTGAATGCGGTGGTAGTGTTCGCTGTTGTGAACCGAAATATCGTGGTTGTTGGTGTGGCGCGCTGTTGCTGGAGTTCTAATAGGTTTGCCGAGGTTTCTCATACGCGAATTGTCTGAAATTTGGTCGTGCTGTATGTCTACTGTGGCCCTGGACTGTTGTTCTATTTGTTAATTCTTCTTCTCTACATGCTTCATACGCGAGATCTTGTGCTTGTTTTAATGTTGAAGGTCGCGATTGCCATACTATTGATCTGAGCGGTTGATTCAGATTCCTAATGAACGTTGCGAGTGAATTGTCTACTTCTACGCGGTAGATTACCATTTTTTCTGTGGTACTAAATCGTTTATCGTTGCTTATGGCTCTAATTATATCCTGATGTAATAGATTAAATTTCTTGATGTATGTTCTAATATCGTCGCGGTCTTGTCTGAGGTTTGTTCTTTCATGTACTAATAGGTCCTTAATTTTTGACAGTCCGAATTCTTGTTCTACGGCGCTTTCTAGTTCGTTTATTTCGGTTATGAATTTATTATTGAGAATGCGTTGCGCGTCTCCTGATGTTCTGTTCACCAGCACTAGAGCAATAAACATTCTGTGGTCGACTACCGTTTGTAATCCTAGTTTAATTTGAAATATCCATTTTTCAGCGCTAATATTGTATCCGTCAAAAGAACTTATGAAGTCAAGTGCGGCTTTACATTGTTTTAACGTTTTTTCTCTTTCGCCAATATTTTGTGCGGTTCCAATTTCGCTAATTCGTGGTATTGCAGGGCTCGGAATATCAGGAACTGGAATTTGGTTTACTACCGAATCGTCGTGGTTCATTGTGAAAATGCTTAAATCGTGGTTATCTTCTTCGATTGGTGTTGCTCGAGTAGTATCGAGTTTCTTAGTTTTCGATCTAGTTGATTCAGACATTTACTTACAGTAGCAGGATGACGGACAGCATTCCTTTTCTTTTTCTAATCGTGGTTATGGCTGGCAGCTTGGTGCTTGTATTCCGCAGAATACTATAATCTCCAGGTTGTTACGTGTTCCTCTTCGGTGAACTTGTATATATCCTGGCAGGATCGCCAATTGAACACTCACACTTTTATGCCCCGACGTACAGAATGAGGTATTTGTTATAAAATTAGTTCTTCACAGCAAAACGATCTTTATTTTGACATAGAAACTACACGACGATTCGCGTAACAAGTTGATCGGAAAAAGAGCGCTCTGTGTCTTTTAATTTGGGCTTATATATTTAGTGTATCGCTGATCGTAGCAGAACTGGTGGCCTGGAATTTGGTTGACCTGGATTTTAGTGGGTGAATGCTGACTGATGTCTGTTGCTTAACAGCACGTATTGTGCCAGAAGGAGCAATTCGGTGCGTGAAACGCACGTTTTGTGCCATAACTGAGCAAAAGCGGCGATTCTGTGCACGAAGCACACGTTTTGTGCCAGAAGGAGCAATTCGGTGCGTGAAACGAACGTTTTGTGCCAAAACTGAGCAGAAGCGGCGATTCTGTTCCCGAAACACACGTTTTGTGCCAAAACTGAGCAAAAGCGGACATTCTGTGCACGAAACGCACGTTTTGTGCCAAAACTGAGCAGAAGCGGCGATTCTGTGCACGAAACGCAGGTTTTGTGCCAAAAATGAGCAAAAGCGGCGATTCTGTGCACGAAGAGGACGTTTTGTTGCAAAACAGAGCAAAAACGGCGATTCTGTGCACAAAACGCACGATTTGTGCCAAAACTGAGCAGAAGCGGCGATTCTGATCCCGAAACACACGTTTTGTGCCAAAACTGAGCAGAAGCGGCGATTCTGTTCCCGAAACACACGTTTTGTGCCAAAACTGAGCAAAAGCGGACATTCTGGCAACGAAACGCACGTTTTGTGCCAAATCAGAGCAAAAGCGGCGATTCTGTGCACGAAGCGCACATTTTCTGCCAAATCAGAGCAAAAGCGGCGATTCTGTGGATGAAACGCACGTCTTGTGCCAATACGGAGCAAAAGCGGCGATCTGTACACGAAGAGGACGTTTTGTATGCAACACAGAGCAAAAGCGGCGATTCTGTGAACCAAACGCACGTTTTGAGCCAAAACTGGGCAAAAGCGGCGACTCTGTGCACGAAACGCGGGACTTGTGCCAAAACTGAGCAAAAGCGGCGATTCGGTGCACGAAACGCAAGTTTTGTGCCAATTATGAGCAAAAGCGGCGATTCTGTGCACGAAGCGCACGTTTTGAACCAAAACAGAGCAAAAGCGGCGATTCTGTGCACGAAGCGCACGTTTTGTGCCTAAACTGAGCAGGAGCGGCGATTCTGTGCACGAAACGCACGTTTTGTGCCAATAATGAGCAGAAGCGGACATTCTGTGCACGAAACGCACGTTTTGTGCCAATAATGAGCAGAAGCGGACATTCTGTGCACGAAACGCACGTTTTGTGATAAAACTTTTCAAAAGCGGCGATTCTGTGCACGAAATGCACATTTTGTGCCAAAACTGAGCAAAAGCGGGGATTCTGTGTGCGAAACGCGTGTTTAGAACCAATACTGAGCAAAAGCTGCGATTCAGTGCGCGAAACACACGTTTTGTGCCAAAGGAGCAATTCGGTGCATAAAACGCACGTTTTGTGCCAAAACTGAGCAAAAGCAGCGATTCCGTGCACAAAACGCACGGTTAGTTCCAAAACTGAGCAAAATCGGCGAGTCTGTGCATGAAACGGACGTTTTGAGCCAAAACTGAGCAAAAGCGGCAATTCTGTGCTCGAAACGCGGGTTTTGTGCCAATACTGAACAAAAGCGGCGATTCTGGGCACGAAACGCACGTTTCGTACGAAAACTGAGCAAAAGCGGCGATTCTGTGCGCGAAACTCGGGTTTTGTTCCAAAACTGAGCAAAAGCGGCAATTCTGTGCACGAAACGCACGTTTTGTGCCAAACTGAGCAACAGCGGCGATTCTGTGCATGAAACGCACGTTTTGTGCCGAAAGGAATAATTTGGTGGGTGAAACGCACGTTTTGTACCAATTCGGAGCAAAAGCGGCGATTCTGTGCACGAAGCGCGGGTTTTGTGCCAAATCTGAGCAACAGCAGCGATTCTGTGCACGAAACGCACGTTTTGTGCAAGGGGGAGCAGTTCAGCGCGTGAAACGCCCGTTTTGTGCCAAAACTGTGCAAAAGCGGCGATTCTGTGAACGAAATTCACGTTTTGTGCCAAAACTGAGCAAAGGCGGCGATTCTGTGCGCGAAACGCACGTTTTCTGCCAAAACTGAGCGAAAGCGGCGATTCTGTGCACGAAGCGCACGTTTTGTGCCAAAACTGAGCAAACCCGGCGATTCCGTAAACGAAGCGCACGTTTTGTGAAAAAACTGATCAGAAGCGGCGATTCTGTGCACGAAACGCCCGTTCAGTTTCAAAAGGAGCAATTCGGTGCGTGAAACGCACGTTTTGTGCCAAAACTGAGCAAACGCGGCGATTCTGTGCACGAAACGCACGTTTCGTGCCAATACGGAGCAAATGCGGCGATTCTGTGCACGAAACGCAGGTTTTGTGAAAAAACTGAGCAAAAGCGGCGATTCTGTGCACGAAACGCACGTTTTGTCCCAAAACTGAGCGAAAGCGGCGATTCTGTGCACGAAACGCACGTTTTGTGCAAGGAGGAGCAGTTCGGCGCGTGAAACGCATGTTTTGTGCCAAAACTGAGCAGAAGCGGGGATTCTGTGTACGAAACGCGGTTTTAGGGCCAATACTGGGCAAAAGTGGCGATTCTGTGCTCGATACGCACGTTTTGTGCCAATACGGAGCAAAAGCGTCGATTCTGTGCACGAAATGATCGTGTTGTGCCAATAATGAGCAAAAGCGGCGATTCTGAGCACGAGGCGCACGTTTTGTGCCAAAAGGAGCACTTGCGTGTGTGAAACGCACGTTTTGTGTTAAAACTGGGCAAAAGCAGCGATTCTTTGCACGAAACGCAAGTTTTGTTGCAAAACAGAGCAAAACCGGCTATTCTTTGCACGAATCGCACGTTTTGTGCCAAAAGGAGCACTTGGGTTTGTGAATCGCTCGTTTTGTGTTAAAACTGGGCAAAAGCAGCGATTTGCACGAAACACACGTTTTGTTGCAAAACAGAGCAAAAGCGGTGATTCTGTGCACGAAACGCAAGTTTTGTGCCAATACGGAGCAAAAGCGGCGATTCTGTGTACGAATCGCAGGTTTTGTGAAAAAACTGAGCAAAAGCGGCGACTCTGTGCACGAAACGCACGTTTTCCGCCAAAACTGAGCGAAAGCGGCGATTCTGTGCACGAAGCGCACGTTTTGTGCCAAAACTGAGCAAACCCGGCGATTCCGTAAACGAAGCGCACGTTTTGTGCCAAAATTGATCAGAAGCGGCGATTCTGTGCACGAAACGCCCGTTCAGTTTCAAAAGGAGCAATTCGGTGCGTGAAACGCACGTTTTGTGCCACAACTGAGCAAAAGCGGCGATTCTGTGCACGAATCGCTGGTTTTGTGCCAAAAGGAGCAATTCGGTTTGTGAAACGCACCTTTTATCGCAAAACTGAGCGAAAGCGGCGATTCTGTGCGCGAAACGCACGTTTTGTGCCAAACTAAGCAACAGCGGCTCTTCTGTGCATGAAGCGCACGTTTAGTGCCACAACTGAGAAGAAGCGGCGATTCTGAGCACGAAACGCCAGTTTTGTTTCAAAAGGTGCAATTCTGTGCGTGAAACGCACGTTTTGTGCCAAAACTGAGCAAACGCGGCGGTTCTCTGCACGACACGCACGTTTTGTGCCAAAACTAAGCAAAAGCTATGATTCTGTGGACGAAACGCTAGTTTTGTGCAAATAATGAACAAAAGCGGCGATTCTGTGCACGAAACGCCCGTTTTGTGCCAAAACTGAGCAAAAGCTGCGATTCTGTGCACGGAACGCCCGTTTTGTGCCAAAACTGAGCAAAAGCGGCGATTCTGAGCACGAAACGCACGTTTTGTGCCAAAACTGAGAAAAAGCGGCGATTTTCTGCACGAAACGCACGTTTTCTGCCAAAACTGAGCAAAACGGCGATTCTGAGCACGAAACGCGGGATTCGTGCCAACCCTGAGCAAAAGCGCCGATTCTGTGCACGAACCGCACGTTGAATGCCAAACGGAGCAATTCGGTGTGTGAAACGCACGTTTTGTGCAAAAACGAAGCAGAAGCAGCGATTCTGTGCACGAAACGCACGTCTTGTGCCAGAACTGAGCAAAAGCAGCGATTCTGTGCACGAAACGCACGTTGTGTGCCAAAACTGAGCAAAAGCGGCGATTCTGTTAATGAAACGCACGTTTTGTGCCAATACTGAGCGAAAGCGGCGATTCTGTGCATGAAACGCACGTTTTGTGACAATAAGGAGCAAAAGCGGCGATTCTGTGCAAGAAGCGCAAGTTTTGTGCCAAAACAGAGCAAGAGCGGCGATTCTGTGCACGAAGCGAACGTTTTGTGCCAAAACTGAGAAAAGGCGGCAATTCTGTGCACGAAACGAACTTTTTGTGCCAAAAGGAGCAATTCGTTGCGTGAAACGCACGTTTTCGGCCAAAACTGAGCAAAAGCGGCGATTCTGAGCACGAAACGCGTTTTGTGCCAAAACTAAGCAAAAGCGGCATTTCTGTGCACGAATCGCTAGTTTTGTGCAAATAATGAGCAAAAGCAGCGATTCTGTGCACGAAACGCAGGTTTTGTGCCAAAACTGAGCGAAAGCGGCGATTCTGTGCACGAAACGCACGTTTTGTGACAATAAGGAGCAAAAGCGGCGATTCTGTGCACGACACGCACGTTTTGTGCCAAAACTTAGCAAAAGCGGCGATTCTGTGCACGAAACGCTAGTTTTGTGCAAATAATGAACAAAAGCGGCGATTCTGTGCACGACACGCCCGTTTTATGGCAAAACTGAGCAAAAGTGGCGATTCTGTGCACGAAACGCCTGTTTTGTGCCAAAACTGAGCAAAAGCGGCGATTCTGTGCACGAAACGCCCGTCTTGTGCCAAAACTGAGCAAAAGCGGTAATTCTGTGCACGAAACGCCCGTTTTGTGCCAAAACTGAGCGAAAGCGGTGATTCTGTTAATGAAACGCACGTTTTGTGCCAGAAGGAGCTATTCGGTTCGTGAAACGCACGTTTTGTCCCAAAACTGAGCTGAAGCGGCGATTCTGTGCACGAAGCTCACGTTTTCTGCCAAAAGGAGCAATTCTGTGCACGAAACGCACGTTTTGTGCCAAAAGGAGCAATTCGGTGCGTGAAACTCACGTTTTGTGCCACAACTGAGCAAAAGCGGCGATTCTGTGCACGAATCGCGGGTTTTGTGCCAAAACTAAGCAAAAGCCGCGATTCTGTGCACGAAACGCACGTTTTGTGTCAGAAGGAGCAGGTAGGTGCGTGAAACGCACGTTTTGTGCCAAAACTGAGCAAAAACGGCGATTCTGTGCACGAACCGCACGTTTTGTGACAAAACTGAGCTGAAGCGGCGATTCTGTGCACGAAACGCATGTTTTGTGCCAAAAGGAGCAATTCGTTGCGTGAAACGCGCGTTTTGTCTCAAAACTGAGCGAAAGCGGCGATTCTGTGCACGAAACGCGCGTATTGAGCCAAAACTGAACAAAAGCGGCGATTCTGTGCACGAAACGCACATTTTGTGCCAGAACTGAGCAGAAGTGGCGATTCTGTGCACGAAACGCACGTTTTGTGCCAGAAGGAGCAATCCGGTGCGTGAAACGCACGTTTTTTCCCAAAACTGTGCGAAAGCGGCGATTCTGTGCACGAAACGCACGTTTTGTGCCATTAAGGAGCAAAAGCAGCGATTCTGTGCACGACAAGCACGTTCTGTGCCAAAACTGAGCATAAGCGGCGATTCTGTGCACGAAGCGCATCTTTTGTGCCAAAGGGAGCAATTCGGTGCGTGAAACGCACGTTTTGTCCCAAAACTGAGCGAAAGCGGCGATTCTGTGCACGAAACGCACGTTTTGAGCCAAAACTGAGCAAAAGCGGCGATTCTGTGCACGAATCGCGGGTTATGTGCCAAAACTGAGCAAACGCGGCAATTCTGTGCACGAAACGCACGTTTTGTGCTAAAGCGAGCAATTCTGTGCACAAAACGCACGTTTTGTGCCAAAAGGAGCAATTCGGTCCGTGAAACCCGCGTTTTGTGCCAAAACTGAGAAAAAGCGGCGATTCTGTGCACGAAACGCACGTCTTGTGCCAAAACTCTGCAAAAGCGGCGATTCTGTGCACGAAACGCACGTTTTGTGCCAGAACTGAGTAAAAGCAGCGATTCTGTGCACGAAACGCACGTTTTGTGCCAGAAGGAGCAATCCGGTGCGTGAATCGCACGTTTTGTCCTAAAACTGTGCGAAAGCGGCGATTCTGTGCACGAAACGCACGTTTTGTGCCATTAAGGAGCGAACGCGGCGATTCTGTGCACGAAACGCACGTTTGGTGCTAAAGCGAGCAATTCTGTGCACAAAACGCACGTTTTGTGCCAAAAGGAGCAATTCGGTGCGTGAAACCCGCCTTTTCTGCCAAAACTGAGAAAAAGCGGCGATTCTGTGCACGAAACGCACGTCTTGTGCCAAAACTCTGCAAAAGCGGCGATTCTGTGCACGAAACGCACGTTTTGTGCCAGGAGGAGCAATTCGGTGCGTGAAACTCACGTTTTGTGTCAAAACTGGGCAAAAGCGGCGATTCTGTGCACGAAACGCACGTTTTGAGCCAAAACTGAGCAAAAGCGGCGATTCTGTGCACGAAACGCACGTTTTGTGCCAGAACTGAGCAAAAGCGGCGATTCTGTGCACGAAACGCATGTTTTGTGCCAAAGGGAGCAATTCGGTGCGTGAAACGCACGTTTTGTCCCAAAACTGAGCGAAAGCGGCGATTCTGTGCACGAAACGCACGTTTTGTGACTATAAGCAGCAAAAGCGGCGATTCTGTGCACGACACGCACGTTTTGTGCCGAAACTGAGCAAATGCGGTGATTCTGTGCACGAAACGCGCGTTTTGTAGCAGAACTGAGCAAAAGCTGCGATTCTGTGCACAAAACGCGGGATTTAAGCCAAAACTGAGCAAAAGCGGCGATTCTGTGCACGGCACGCACGTTTTGTGCCGAAACTGAGCAAATGCGGTGATTCTGTGCACGAAACGCGCGTTTTGTGCCAAAACTGAGCGAAAGCGGTGATTCTGTGCACGAAACGCACGTTTTGTGACAATAAGGAGCAAAAGCAGCGATTCTGTGCACGAAACGCCCGTTTTGTGCCAAAACTGAGCAAAAGCGATGATGCTGTGCACGAAACGCCCGTTTTGTGCCAAAACTGAGCAAAAGCAGCGATTCTGTGCAGGAAACGCACGTTTTGTGCCAGAAGGAGCAAGTCGGTGCGTGAAACGCACGTTTTGTGCCAAAACGGAGCAAAAGCGGCGATTCTGTGCACGAATCGCGGGTTTTGTGCAAAACAGAGCAAAAACGGCGATTCTGTGCGCGAAACGCCCGTTTTGTTGCAAAACAGAGCAGAAGCGTCGATTCTGTGCACGGAACGCTAGTTTTGTGCAAATAATGAGCAAAACCGGCGATTCTGTGCACGAAACGCCCGTTTTATGCCAACACTGAGCAAAAGCGGCGATTCTGTGCACGAAACGCCCGCTTTGCGCCAAAACTGAGCAAAAGCGGCGATTCTGAGCACGAAACGCCCGCTTTGTGCCAAAACTGAGCAAATGCGGTGATTCTGTGCACGAAACGCGCGTTTTGTAGCAGAACTGAGCAAAAGCTGCGATTCTGTGCACAAAACGCGGGATTTAAGCCAAAACTGAGCAAAAGCGGCGATTCTGAGCACGAAACGCACGTTTTGTGCAAAAACTGAGCAAAAGCAGCGATTCTGTGCACGAAACGCCCGTTTTGTGCCAAAACTGAGCGAAAGCGGCGATTCTGTGCACGAAACGCACGTTTTGTGACAATAAGGAGCAAAAGCGGCGATTCTGTGCACGAATCGCGGGTTATGTGCCAAAACTGAGCAAACGCGGCAATTCTGTGCACGAAACGCACGTTTTGTGCTAAAGCGAGCAATTCTGTGCACAAAACGCACGTTTTGTGCCAAAAGGAGCAATTCGGTGCGTGAAACCCGCGTTTTGTGCCAAAACTGAGAAAAAGCGGCGATTCTGTGCACGAAACGCACGTCTTGTGCCAAAACTCTGCAAAAGCGGCGATTCTGTGCACGAAACGCACGTTTTGTGCCAGAACTGAGTAAAAGCAGCGATTCTGTGCCCGAAACGCACGTTTTGTGCCAGAAGGAGCAATCCGGTGCGTGAATCGCACGTTTTGTCCTAAAACTGTGCGAAAGCGGCGATTCTGTGCACGAAACGCACGTTTTGTGCCATTAAGGAGCGAACGCGGCGATTCTGTGCACGAAACGCACGTTTGGTGCTAAAGCGAGCAATTCTGTGCACAAAACGCACGTTTTGTGCCAAAAGGAGCAATTCGGTGCGTGAAACCCGCGTTTTGTGCCAAAACTGAGAAAAAGCGGCGATTCTGTGCACGAAACGCACGTCTTGTGCCAAAACTCTGCAAAAGCGGCGATTCTGTGCACGAAACGCACGTTTTGTGCCAGGAGGAGCAATTCGGTGCGTGAAACTCACGTTTTGTGTCAAAACTGGGCAAAAGCGGCGATTCTGTGCACGAAACGCACGGTTTGAGCCAAAACTGAGCAAAAGCGGCGATTCTGTGCACGAAACGCACGTTTTGTGCCAGAACTGAGCAAAAGCGGCGATTCTGTGCACGAAACGCATGTTTTGTGCCAAAGGGAGCAATTCGGTGCGTGAAACGCACGTTTTGTCCCAAAACTGAGCGAAAGCGGCGATTCTGTGCACGAAACGCACGTTTTGTGACTATAAGCAGCAAAAGCGGCGATTCTGTGCACGACACGCACGTTTTGTGCCGAAACTGAGCAAATGCGGTGATTCTGTGCACGAAACGCGCGTTTTGTAGCAGAACTGAGCAAAAGCTGCGATTCTGTGCACAAAACGCGGGATTTAAGCCAAAACTGAGAAAAAGCGGCGATTCTGTGCACGACACGCACGTTTTGTGCCGAAACTGAGCAAATGCGGTGATTCTGTGCACGAAACGCGCGTTTTGTAGCAGAACTGAGCAAAAGCTGCGATTCTGTGCACAAAACGCGGGATTTAAGCCAAAACTGAGCAAAAGCGGCGATTCTGAGCACGAAACGCACGTTTTGTGCCAAAACTGAGCAAAAGCAGCGATTCTGTGCACGAAACGCCCGTTCTGTGCCAAAACTGAGCGAAAGCGGTGATTCTGTGCACGAAACGCACGTTTTGTGACAATAAGGAGCAAAAGCAGCGATTCTGTGCACGAAACGCCCGTTTTGTGCCAAAACTGAGCAAAAGCGATGATTCTGTGCACGAAACGCCCGTTTTGTGCCAAAACTGAGCAAAAGCAGCGATTCTGTGCAGGAAACGCACGTTTTGTGACAGAAGGAGCAAGTCGGTGCGTGAAACGCACGTTTTGTGCCAAAACGGAGCAAAAGCGGCGATTCTGTGCACGAATCGCGGGTTTTGATCTAAAACTGAGCAAAAGCAGCGATTCTGTGCACGATACGCCCGTTTTGTGCCAATACAGAGCAGAAGCGTCGATTCTGTGCAAGAAGCGCAAGTTTTGTGCCAAAACAGAGCAAGAGCGGCGATTCTGTGCACGAAGCGCACGTTTTGTGCCAAAACTGAGCTGAAGCGGCGATTCTGTGCACGAAACGCACGTTTTGTGCAAAACAGAGCAAAAACGGCGATTCTGTGCGCGAAACGCCCGTTTTGTTGCAAAACAGAGCAGAAGCGTCGATTCTGTGCACGGAACGCTAGTTTTGTGCAAATAATGAGCAAAACCGGCGATTCTGTGCACGAAACGCCCGTTCTATGCCAACACTGAGCAAAAGCGGCGATTCTGTGCACGAAACGCCCGCTTTGTGCCAAAACTGAGCAAAAGCGGCGATTCTGAGCACGAAACGCCCGCTTTGTGCCAAAACTGAGCAAATGCGGTGATTCTGTGCACGAAACGCGCGTTTTGTAGCAGAACTGAGTAAAAGCTGCGATTCTGTGCACAAAACGCGGGATTTAAGCCAAAACTGAGCAAAAGCGGCGATTCTGAGCACGAAACGCACGTTTTGTGCAAAAACTGAGCAAAAGCAGCGATTCTGTGCACGAAACGCCCGTTTTGTGCCAAAACTGAGCGAAAGCGGCGATTCTGTGCACGAAACTCACGTTTTGTGACAATAAGGAGCAAAAGCAGCGATTCTGTGCACGAAACGCCCGTTTTGTGCCAAAACTGAGCAAAAGCGGCGATTCTGTGCACGAAACGCACGTTTTGTGCCAGAACTGAGCAAAAGCGGCGATTCTGAGCACGAAACGCATGTTTTGTGCCAAAACTAAGCAAAAGCGGCATTTCTGAGCACGAAACGCACGTTTTGAGCCAAAACTGAGCAAAAGCGGCGATTCTGTGCACGAAACGCACGTTTTGTGCCAGAACTGAGTAAAAGCAGCGATTCTGCGCACGAAACGCACGTTTTGTGTCAGAAGGAGCAATCCGGTGCGTGAAACGCACGTTTTGTCCCAAAACTGAGCGAAAGCGGCGATTCTGTGCACGAAACGCACGTTTTGTGACAATAAGGAGCAAAAGCGGCGATTCTGTGCACGACACGCACGTTTTGTGCCAAAACTAAGCAAAAGCGGCGATTCTGTGCACGAAACGCTAGTTTTGTGCAAATAATGAACAAAAGCAGTGATTCTGTGCACGAAACGCCCGTTTTGTGCCAAAACTGAGCAAAAGCAGCGATTCTGTGCACGAATCGCGGGTTATGTGCCAAAACTGAGCAAACGCGGCGATTCTGTGCACGAAACGCACGTTTTGTGCTAAAGCGAGCAATTCTTTGCACAAAACGCACGTTTTGTGACAAAAGGAGCAATTCGGTGCGTGAAACCCGCGTTTTGTGCCAAAACTGAGAAAAAGCGGCGATTCTGTGCACGAAACGCACGTCTTGTGCCAAAACTCTGCAAAAGCGGCGATTCTGTGCACGAAACGCACGTTTTGTGCCAGGAGGAGCAACTCCGTGCGTGAAACTCACGTTTTGTGTCAAAACTGGGCAAAAGCGGCGATTCTGTGCACGAAACGCACGTTTTGAGCCAAAACTGAGCAAAAGCGGCGATTCTGTGCACGAAACGCACGTTTTGTGCCAGAACTGAGTAAAAGCAGCGATTCTGTGCACGAAACGCACGTTTTGTGCCAGAAGGAGCAATCCGGTGCGTGAATCGCACGTTTTGTCCTAAAACTGTGCGAAAGCGGCGATTCTGTGCACGAAACGCACGCTTTGTGCCATTAAGGAGCGAACGCGGCGATTCTGTGCACGACACGCACGTTTTGTGCCAAAACTGAGCAAAACCGGCGATTCTGTGCACGAAACGCATGTTTTGTGCCAAAGGGAGCAATTCGGTGCGTGAAACGCACGTTTTGTCCCAAAACTGAGCGAAAGCGGCGATTCTGTGCACGAAACGCACGTTTTGTGACTATAAGGAGCGAAAGCGGCGATTCCGTGCACGACACGCACGTTTTGTGCCGAAACTGAGCAAATGCGGTGATTCTGTGCTCGAAACGCGCGTTTTGTAGCAGAATTGAGCAAAAGCTGCGATTCTGTGCACAAAACGCGGGATTTAAGCCAAAACTGAGCAAAAGCGGCGATTCTGAGCACGAAAGCACGTTTTGTGCCAAAACTGAGCAAAAGCAGCGATTCTGTGCACGAAACGCCCGTTTTGTGCCAAAACTGAGCGAAAGCGGCGATTCTGTGCACGAAACGCACGTTTTGTGACAGTAAGGAGCAAAAGCAGCGATTCTGTACACGAAACGCCCGTTTTGTGCCAAAACTGAGCAAAAACGGCGATTCTGAGAACGAAACGCGGGATTCGTGCCAACCCTGAGCAAAAGCGGCGATTCTGTGCACGAACCGCACGTTTTGTGCCAAAAGCAGCGATTCTGTGCACGAAATGCACGTTTTGTGCCAAAACTGAGCAAAAGCGGTGATTCTGTGCACGAAACGCACGTTTTGTGCCAAAAGGAGCAATTCGGTGCGTGAAACGCAACGTTTTGGGCCAAAACTGAGCAAAAGCGGCGATTCTGAGCACGAAACGCATGTTTTGTGCCAAAACTAAGCAAAAGCGGCATTTCTGAGCACGAAACGCACGTTTTGAGCCAAAACTGAGCAAAAGCGGCGATTCTGTGCACGAAACGCACGTTTTGTGCCAGAACTGAGTAAAAGCAGCGATTCTGTGCACGAAACGCACGTTTTGTGTCAGAAGGAGCAATCCGGTGCGTGAAACGCACGTTTTGTCCCAAAACTGAGCGAAAGCGGCGATTCTGTGCACGAAACGCACGTTTTGTGACAATAAGGAGCAAAAGCGGCGATTCTGTGCACGACACGCACGTTTTGTGCCAAAACTAAGCAAAAGCGGCGATTCTGTGCACGAAACGCTAGTTTAGTGCAAATAATGAACAAAAGCAGTGATTCTGTGCACGAAACGCCCGTTTTGTGCCAAAACTGAGCAAAAGCAGCGATTCTGTGCACGAATCGCGGGTTATGTGCCAAAACTGAGCAAACGCGGCGATTCTGTGCACGAAACGCACGTTTTGTGCTAAAGCGAGCAATTCTTTGCACAAAACGCACGTTTTGCGACAAAAGGAGCAATTCGGTGCGTGAAACCCGCGTTTTGTGCCAAAACTGAGAAAAAGCGGCGATTCTGTGCACGAAACGCACGTCTTGTGCCAAAACTCTGCAAAAGCGGCGATTCTGTGCACGAAACGCACGTTTTGTGCCAGAAGGAGCAACTCCGTGCGTGAAACTCACGTTTTGTGTCAAAACTGGGCAAAAGCGGCGATTCTGTGCACGAAACGCACGTTTTGAGCCAAAACTGAGCAAAAGCGGCGATTCTGTGCACGAAACGCACGTTTTGTGCCAGAACTGAGTAAAAGCAGCGATTCTGTGCACGAAACGCACGTTTTGTGCCAGAAGGAGCAATCCGGTGCGTGAATCGCACGTTTTGTCCTAAAACTGTGCGAAAGCGGCGATTCTGTGCACGAAACGCACGCTTTGTGCCATTAAGGAGCGAACGCGGCGATTCTGTGCACGACACGCACGTTTTGTGCCAAAACTGAGCAAAACCGGCGATTCTGTGCACGAAACGCATGTTTTGTGCCAAAGGGAGCAATTCGGTGCGTGAAACGCACGTTTTGTCCCAAAACTGAGAGAAAGCGGCGATTCTGTGCACGAAACGCACGTTTTGTGACTATAAGGAGCGAAAGCGGCGATTCTGTGCACGACACGCACGTTTTGTGCCGAAACTGAGCAAATGCGGTGATTCTGTGCTCGAAACGCGCGTTTTGTAGCAGAATTGAGCAAAAGCTGCGATTCTGTGCACAAAACGCGGGATTTAAGCCAAAACTGAGCAAAAGCGGCGATTCTGAGCACGAAAGCACGTTTTGTGCCAAAACTGAGCAAAAGCAGCGATTCTGTGCACGAAACGCCCGTTTTGTGCCAAAACTGAGCGAAAGCGGCGATTCTGTGCACGAAACGCACGTTTTGTGCCAGGAGGAGCAACTCCGTGCGTGAAACTCACGTTTTGTGTCAAAACTGGGCAAAAGCGGCGATTCTGTGCACGAAACGCACGTTTTGAGCCAAAACTGAGCAAAAGCGGCGATTCTGTGCACGAAACGCACGTTTTGTGCCAGAACTGAGTAAAAGCAGCGATTCTGTGCACGAAACGCACGTTTTGTGCCAGAAGGAGCAATCCGGTGCGTGAATCGCACGTTTTGTCCTAAAACTGTGCGAAAGCGGCGA
The DNA here is from genome assembly GCA_943735885.1 of Stelis phaeoptera. Lineage (NCBI taxonomy): Eukaryota > Metazoa > Arthropoda > Insecta > Hymenoptera > Megachilidae > Stelis > Stelis phaeoptera. Next base: position 800,372 of record CALSEM010000043.1, on the reverse strand, counting down.
TTCTGTGCACGAAACGCACGCTTTGTGCCATTAAGGAGCGAACGCGGCGATTCTGTGCACGACACGCACGTTTTGTGCCAAAACTGAGCAAAACCGGCGATTCTGTGCACGAAACGCATGTTTTGTGCCAAAGGGAGCAATTCGGTGCGTGAAACGCACGTTTTGTCCCAAAACTGAGCGAAAGCGGCGATTCTGTGCACGAAACGCACGTTTTGTGACTATAAGGAGCGAAAGCGGCGATTCTGTGCACGACACGCACGTTTTGTGCCGAAACTGAGCAAATGCGGTGATTCTGTGCTCGAAACGCGCGTTTTGTAGCAGAATTGAGCAAAAGCTGCGATTCTGTGCACAAAACGCGGGATTTAAGCCAAAACTGAGCAAAAGCGGCGATTCTGAGCACGAAAGCACGTTTTGTGCCAAAACTGAGCAAAAGCAGCGATTCTGTGCACGAAACGCCCGTTTTGTGCCAAAACTGAGCGAAAGCGGCGATTCTGTGCACGAAACGCACGTTTTGTGACAATAAGGAGCAAAAGCAGCGATTCTGTACACGAAACGCCCGTTTTGTGCCAAAACTGAGCAAAAGCGGCGATTCTGAGCACGAAACGCTCGTTTTGTGCCAAAACTGGGCAAAAGCAGCGATTCTGTACACGAAACGCCCGTTTTGTGCCAAAACTGAGAAAAAGCGGTGATTCTGTGCACGAAACGCCCGTTTTGTGCCAAAACTGAGCAAAAGCGGTGATTCTGTGCACGAAACGCCCGTTTTGTGCCAAAACTGAGCAAAAGCAGCGATTCTGTGCACGAAACGCCCGTTTTGTGCCAAAACTGAGCAAAAGCGGCGATTCTGAGCACGAAACGCACGTTTTGTGCCAAAATTGAGAAAAAGCGGCGATTTTCAGCACGAAACGCACGTTTTCTGCCAAAACTGAGCAAAAACGGCGATTCTGAGAACGAAACGCGGGATTCGTGCCAACCCTGAGCAAAAGCGGCGATTCTGTGCACGAACCGCACGTTTTGTGCCAAAAGCAGCGATTCTGTGCACGGAACGCACCATTTGTGCCAAAACTGAGCAAAAGCGGTGATTCTGTGCACGAAACGCACGTTTTGTGCCAAAACTGAACAAAAGCGGCGATTCTGATCACGAAACGCATGTTTTGTGCCAAAACTAAGCAAAAGCGGCATTTCTGTGCACGAATCGCTAGTTTTGTGCAAATAATGAGCAAAAGCAGCGATTCTGTGCAGGAAACGCAGGTTTTGTGCCAAAACTGAGCAAAGGCGGCGATTCTGTGCACGAAACGCACGTTTTGAGCCAAAACTGAACAAAAGCGGCGATTCTGAGCACGAAACGCATATTTTGTGCCAGAACTGAGCAGAAGTGGCGATTCTGTGCACGAAACGCACGTTTTGTGCCAGAAGGAGCAATCCGGTGCGTGAAACGCACGTTTTTTCCCAAAACTGTGCGAAAGCGGCGATTCTGTGCACGAAACGCACGTTTTGTGACTATAAGCAGCAAAAGCGGCGATTCTGTGCACGACACGCACGTTTTGTGCCGAAACTGAGCAAATGCGGTGATTCTGTGCACGAAACGCGCGTTTTGTAGCAGAACTGAGCAAAAGCTGCGATTCTGTGCACAAAACGCGGGATTTAAGCCAAAACTGAGCAAAAGCGGCGATTCTGTGCACGACACGCACGTTTTGTGCCGAAACTGAGCAAATGCGGTGATTCTGTGCACGAAACGCGCGTTTTGTAGCAGAACTGAGCAAAAGCTGCGATTCTGTGCACAAAACGCGGGATTTAAGCCAAAACTGAGCAAAAGCGGCGATTCTGAGCACGAAACGCACGTTTTGTGCCAAAACTGAGCAGAAGCGTCGATTCTGTGCAAGAAGCGCAAGTTTTGTGCCAAAACAGAGCAAGAGCGGCGATTCTGTGCACGAAGCGCACGTTTTGTGCCAAAACTGAGCTGAAGCGGCGATTCTGTGCACGAAACGCACGTTTTGTGCAAAACAGAGCAAAAACGGCGATTCTGTGCGCGAAACGCCCGTTTTGTTGCAAAACAGAGCAGAAGCGTCGATTCTGTGCACGGAACGCTAGTTTTGTGCAAATAATGAGCAAAACCGGCGATTCTGTGCACGAAACGCCCGTTCTATGCCAACACTGAGCAAAAGCGGCGATTCTGTGCACGAAACGCCCGCTTTGTGCCAAAACTGAGCAAAAGCAGCGATTCTGAGCACGAAACGCCCGCTTTGTGCCAAAACTGAGCAAATGCGGTGATTCTGTGCACGAAACGCGCGTTTTGTAGCAGAACTGAGCAAAAGCTGCGATTCTGTGCACAAAACGCGGGATTTAAGCCAAAACTGAGCAAAAGCGGCGATTCTGAGCACGAAACGCACGTTTTGTGCAAAAACTGAGCAAAAGCAGCGATTCTGTGCACGAAACGCCCGTTTTGTGCCAAAACTGAGCGAAAGCGGCGATTCTGTGCACGAAACGCACGTTTTGTGACAATAAGGAGCAAAAGCAGCGATTCTGTGCACGAAACGCCCGTTTTGTGCCAAAACTGAGCAAAAGCGGCGATTCTGTGCACGAAACGCACGTTTTGTGCCAGAACTGAGCAAAAGCGGCGATTCTGAGCACGAAACGCATGTTTTGTGCCAAAACTAAGCAAAAGCGGCATTTCTGAGCACGAAACGCACGTTTTGAGCCAAAACTGAGCAAAAGCGGCGATTCTGTGCACGAAACGCACGTTTTGTGCCAGAACTGAGTAAAAGCAGCGATTCTGCGCACGAAACGCACGTTTTGTGTCAGAAGGAGCAATCCGGTGCGTGAAACGCACGTTTTGTCCCAAAACTGAGCGAAAGCGGCGATTCTGTGCACGAAACGCACGTTTTGTGACAATAAGGAGCAAAAGCGGCGATTCTGTGCACGACACGCACGTTTTGTGCCAAAACTAAGCAAAAGCGGCGATTCTGTGCACGAAACGCTAGTTTTGTGCAAATAATGAACAAAAGCAGTGATTCTGTGCACGAAACGCCCGTTTTGTGCCAAAACTGAGCAAAAGCAGCGATTCTGTGCACGAATCGCGGGTTATGTGCCAAAACTGAGCAAACGCGGCGATTCTGTGCACGAAACGCACGTTTTGTGCTAAAGCGAGCAATTCTTTGCACAAAACGCACGTTTTGTGACAAAAGGAGCAATTCGGTGCGTGAAACCCGCGTTTTGTGCCAAAACTGAGAAAAAGCGGCGATTCTGTGCACGAAACGCACGTTTTGTGCCAGAACTGAGCAAAAGCGGCGATTCTGTGCACGAAACGCATGTTTTGTGCCAAAGGGAGCAATTCGGTGCGTGAAACGCACGTTTTGTCCCAAAACTGAGCGAAAGCGGCGATTCTGTGCACGAAACGCACGTTTTGTGACTATAAGCAGCAAAAGCGGCGATTCTGTGCACGACACACACGTTTTGTGCCGAAACTGAGCAAATGCGGTGATTCTGTGCACGAAACGCGCGTTTTGTAGCAGAACTGAGCAAAAGCTGCGATTCTGTGCACAAAACGCGGGATTTAAGCCAAAACTGAGCAAAAGCGGCGATTCTGTGCACGACACGCACGTTTTGTGCCGAAACTGAGCAAATGCGGTGATTCTGTGCACGAAACGCGCGTTTTGTAGCAGAACTGAGCAAAAGCTGCGATTCTGTGCACAAAACGCGGGATTTAAGCCAAAACTGAGCAAAAGCGGCGATTCTGAGCACGAAACGCACGTTTTGTGCCAAAACTGAGCAAAAGCAGCGATTCTGTGCACGAAACGCCCGTTCTGTGCCAAAACTGAGCGAAAGCGGTGATTCTGTGCACGAAACGCACGTTTTGTGACAATAAGGAGCAAAAGCAGCGATTCTGTGCACGAAACGCCCGTTTTGTGCCAAAACTGAGCAAAAGCGATGATTCTGTGCACGAAACGCCCGTTTTGTGCCAAAACTGAGCAAAAGCAGCGATTCTGTGCAGGAAACGCACGTTTTGTGCCAGAAGGAGCAAGTCGGTGCGTGAAACGCACGTTTTGTGCCAAAACGGAGCAAAAGCGGCGATTCTGTGCACGAATCGCGGGTTTTGATCTAAAACTGAGCAAAAGCAGCGATTCTGTGCAGGAAACGCACGTTTTGTGCCAGAAGGAGCAAGTCGGTGCGTGAAACGCACGTTTTGTGCCAAAACGGAGCAAAAGCGGCGATTCTGTGCACGAATCGCGGGTTTTGATCTAAAACTGAGCAAAAGCAGCGATTCTGTGCACGATACGCCCGTTTTGTGCCAATACAGAGCAGAAGCGTCGATTCTGTGCAAGAAGCGCAAGTTTTGTGCCAAAACAGAGCAAGAGCGGCGATTCTGTGCACGAAGCGCACGTTTTGTGCCAAAACTGAGCTGAAGCGGCGATTCTGTGCACGAAACGCACGTTTTGTGCAAAACAGAGCAAAAACGGCGATTCTGTGCGCGAAACGCCCGTTTTGTTGCAAAACAGAGCAGAAGCGTCGATTCTGTGCACGGAACGCTAGTTTTGTGCAAATAATGAGCAAAACCGGCGATTCTGTGCACGAAACGCCCGTTCTTTGCCAACACTGAGCAAAAGCGGCGATTCTGTGCACGAAACGCCCGCTTTGTGCCAAAACTGAGCAAAAGCGGCGATTCTGAGCACGAAACGCCCGCTTTGTGCCAAAACTGAGCAAATGCGGTGATTCTGTGCACGAAACGCGCGTTTTGTAGCAGAACTGAGTAAAAGCTGCGATTCTGTGCACAAAACGCGGGATTTAAGCCAAAACTGAGCAAAAGCGGCGATTCTGAGCACGAAACGCACGTTTTGTGCAAAAACTGAGCAAAAGCAGCGATTCTGTGCACGAAACGCCCGTTTTGTGCCAAAACTGAGCGAAAGCGGCGATTCTGTGCACGAAACGCACGTTTTGTGACAATAAGGAGCAAAAGCAGCGATTCTGTGCACGAAACGCCCGTTTTGTGCCAAAACTGAGCAAAAGCGGCGATTCTGTGCACGAAACGCACGTTTTGTGCCAGAACTGAGCAAAAGCGGCGATTCTGAGCACGAAACGCATGTTTTGTGCCAAAACTAAGCAAAAGCGGCATTTCTGAGCACGAAACGCACGTTTTGAGCCAAAACTGAGCAAAAGCGGCGATTCTGTGCACGAAACGCACGTTTTGTGCCAGAACTGAGTAAAAGCAGCGATTCTGCGCACGAAACGCACGTTTTGTGTCAGAAGGAGCAATCCGGTGCGTGAAACGCACGTTTTGTCCCAAAACTGAGCGAAAGCGGCGATTCTGTGCACGAATCGCGGGTTATGTGCCAAAACTGAGCAAACGCGGCGATTCTGTGCACGAAACGCACGTTTTGTGCTAAAGCGAGCAATTCTTTGCACAAAACGCACGTTTTGTGACAAAAGGAGCAATTCGGTGCGTGAAACCCGCGTTTTGTGCCAAAACTGAGAAAAAGCGGCGATTCTGTGCACGAAACGCACGTCTTGTGCCAAAACTCTGCAAAAGCGGCGATTCTGTGCACGAAACGCACGTTTTGTGCCAGGAGGAGCAACTCCGTGCGTGAAACTCACGTTTTGTGTCAAAACTGGGCAAAAGCGGCGATTCTGTGCACGAAACGCACGTTTTGAGCCAAAACTGAGCAAAAGCGGCGATTCTGTGCACGAAACGCACGTTTTGTGCCAGAACTGAGTAAAAGCAGCGATTCTGTGCACGAAACGCACGTTTTGTGCCAGAAGGAGCAATCCGGTGCGTGAATCGCACGTTTTGTCCTAAAACTGTGCGAAAGCGGCGATTCTGTGCACGAAACGCACGCTTTGTGCCATTAAGGAGCGTACGCGGCGATTCTGTGCACGACACGCACGTTTTGTGCCAAAACTGAGCAAAACCGGCGATTCTGTGCACGAAACGCATGTTTTGTGCCAAAGGGAGCAATTCGGTGCGTGAAACGCACGTTTTGTCCCAAAACTGAGCGAAAGCGGCGATTCTGTGCACGAAACGCACGTTTTGTGACTATAAGGAGCGAAAGCGGCGATTCTGTGCACGACACGCACGTTTTGTGCCGAAACTGAGCAAATGCGGTGATTCTGTGCTCGAAACGCGCGTTTTGTAGCAGAATTGAGCAAAAGCTGCGATTCTGTGCACAAAACGCGGGATTTAAGCCAAAACTGAGCAAAAGCGGCGATTCTGAGCACGAAAGCACGTTTTGTGCCAAAACTGAGCAAAAGCAGCGATTCTGTGCACGAAACGCCCGTTTTGTGCCAAAACTGAGCGAAAGCGGCGATTCTGTGCACGAAACGCACGTTTTGTGACAGTAAGGAGCAAAAGCAGCGATTCTGTACACGAAACGCCCGTTTTGTGCCAAAACTGAGCAAAAACGGCGATTCTGAGAACGAAACGCGGGATTCGTGCCAACCCTGAGCAAAAGCGGCGATTCTGTGCACGAACCGCACGTTTTGTGCCAAAAGCAGCGATTCTGTGCACGAAATGCACGTTTTGTGCCAAAACTGAGCAAAAGCGGTGATTCTGTGCACGAAACGCACGTTTTGTGCCAAAAGGAGCAATTCGGTGCGTGAAACGCAACGTTTTGGGCCAAAACTGAGCAAAAGCGGCGATTCTGAGCACGAAACGCATGTTTTGTGCCAAAACTAAGCAAAAGCGGCATTTCTGAGCACGAAACGCACGTTTTGAGCCAAAACTGAGCAAAAGCGGCGATTCTGTGCACGAAACGCACGTTTTGTGCCAGAACTGAGTAAAAGCAGCGATTCTGTGCACGAAACGCACGTTTTGTGTCAGAAGGAGCAATCCGGTGCGTGAAACGCACGTTTTGTCCCAAAACTGAGCGAAAGCGGCGATTCTGTGCACGAAACGCACGTTTTGTGACAATAAGGAGCAAAAGCGGCGATTCTGTGCACGACACGCACGTTTTGTGCCAAAACTAAGCAAAAGCGGCGATTCTGTGCACGAAACGCTAGTTTTGTGCAAATAATGAACAAAAGCAGTGATTCTGTGCACGAAACGCCCGTTTTGTGCCAAAACTGAGCAAAAGCAGCGATTCTGTGCACGAATCGCGGGTTATGTGCCAAAACTGAGCAAACGCGGCGATTCTGTGCACGAAACGCACGTTTTGTGCTAAAGCGAGCAATTCTTTGCACAAAACGCACGTTTTGTGACAAAAGGAGCAATTCGGTGCGTGAAACCCGCGTTTTGTGCCAAAACTGAGAAAAAGCGGCGATTCTGTGCACGAAACGCACGTCTTGTGCCAAAACTCTGCAAAAGCGGCGATTCTGTGCACGAAACGCACGTTTTGTGCCAGGAGGAGCAACTCCGTGCGTGAAACTCACGTTTTGTGTCAAAACTGGGCAAAAGCGGCGATTCTGTGCACGAAACGCACGTTTTGAGCCAAAACTGAGCAAAAGCGGCGATTATGTGCACGAAACGCACGTTTTGTGCCAGAACTTAGTAAAAGCAGCGATTCTGTGCACGAAACGCACGTTTTGTGCCAGAAGGAGCAATCCGGTGCGTGAATCGCACGTTTTGTCCTAAAACTGTGCGAAAGCGGCGATTCTGTGCACGAAACGCACGCTTTGTGCCATTAAGGAGCGAACGCGGCGATTCTGTGCACGACACGCACGTTTTGTGCCAAAACTGAGCAAAACCGGCGATTCTGTGCACGAAACGCATGTTTTGTGCCAAAGGGAGCAATTCGGTGCGTGAAACGCACGTTTTGTCCCAAAACTGAGCGAAAGCGGCGATTCTGTGCACGAAACGCACGTTTTGTGACTATAAGGAGCGAAAGCGGCGATTCTGTGCACGACACGCACGTTTTGTGCCGAAACTGAGCAAATGCGGTGATTCTGTGCTCGAAACGCGCGTTTTGTAGCAGAATTGAGCAAAAGCTGCGATTCTGTGCACAAAACGCGGGATTTAAGCCAAAACTGAGCAAAAGCGGCGATTCTGAGCACGAAAGCACGTTTTGTGCCAAAACTGAGCAAAAGCAGCGATTCTGTGCACGAAACGCCCGTTTTGTGCCAAAACTGAGCGAAAGCGGCGATTCTGTGCACGAAACGCACGTTTTGTGACAATAAGGAGCAAAAGCAGCGATTCTGTACACGAAACGCCCGTTTCGTGCCAAAACTGAGCAAAAGCGGCGATTCTGAGCACGAAACGCTCGTTTTGTGCCAAAACTGGGCAAAAGCAGCGATTCTGTACACGAAACGCCCGTTTTGTGCCAAAACTGAGAAAAAGCGGTGATTCTGTGCACGAAACGCCCGTTTTGTGCCAAAACTGAGCAAAAGCGGTGATTCTGTGCACGAAACGCCCGTTTTGTGCCAAAACTGAGCAAAAGCAGCGATTCTGTGCACGAAACGCCCGTTTTGTGCCAAAACTGAGCAAAAGCGGCGATTCTGAGCACGAAACGCACGTTTTGTGCCAAAATTGAGAAAAAGCGGCGATTTTCAGCACGAAACGCACGTTTTCTGCCAAAACTGAGCAAAAACGGCGATTCTGAGAACGAAACGCGGGATTCGTGCCAACCCTGAGCAAAAGCGGCGATTCTGTGCACGAACCGCACGTTTTGTGCCAAAAGCAGCGATTCTGTGCACGGAACGCACCATTTGTGCCAAAACTGAGCAAAAGCGGTGATTCTGTGCACGAAACGCACGTTTTGTGCCAAAACTGAACAAAAGCGGCGATTCTGATCACGAAACGCATGTTTTGTGCCAAAACTAAGCAAAAGCGGCATTTCTGTGCACGAATCGCTAGTTTTGTGCAAATAATGAGCAAAAGCAGCGATTCTGTGCAGGAAACGCAGGTTTTGTGCCAAAACTGAGCAAAGGCGGCGATTCTGTGCACGAAACGCACGTTTTGAGCCAAAACTGAACAAAAGCGGCGATTCTGAGCACGAAACGCATATTTTGTGCCAGAACTGAGCAGAAGTGGCGATTCTGTGCACGAAACGCACGTTTTGTGCCAGAAGGAGCAATCCGGTGCGTGAAACGCACGTTTTTTCCCAAAACTGTGCGAAAGCGGCGATTCTGTGCACGAAACGCACGTTTTGTGCCATTAAGGAGCAAAAGCAGCGATTCTGTGCACGACAAGCACGTTTTGTGCCAAAACTGAGCATAAGCGGCGATTCTGTGCACGAAACGCATCTTTTATGCCAAAGGGAGCAATTCGGTGCGTGAAACGCACGTTTTGTACCAAAACTGAGCGAAAGCGGCGATTCAGTGCACGAAACGCACGTTTTGTGAGAATTAGGTAGCAAAAGCGGCGATTCTGAGCACGACACGCACGTTTTGTGCCAAAACTAAGCAAAAGCGGCGATTCTGTGCACGAAACGCTAGTTTTGTGCAAATAATGAACAAAAGCGGTGATTCTGTGCACGAAACGCCAGTTTTGTGCCAAAACTGAGCAAAAGCGGCGATCCTGTGCACGAATCGCGGGTTTTGATCCAAAACTGAGCAAAATCAGCGATTCTGTCCACGAAGCGCACATTTTGTGCCAAAACTGAGCAGAAGTGGCGATTCTGTGCACGACACACACGTTTTGCGCCAAAACTAAGCAAAAGCGGCGATTCTGTGCACGAAACGCACATTTTGCGCCAAAACTGAGAAAAAGCGGCGATTTTCTGCACGAAACGCATGTTTTCTGCCAAAACTCAGCAAAAACGGCGATTCTGAGCACGAAACGCTGGATTCGTGCCAACCCTGAGCAAAAGCGGCGATTCTGTGCACGAACCGCACGTTTTGTGCCAAAAGGAGCAATTCGGTGCGTGAAACGCACCTTTTGTGCCAAAACTGAGCAAAAGCGGCGATTCTGTGCACGAAACGCCCGTTTTATGCCAAAACTGAGCAAAAGCGGCATTTCTGTGCACGAATCGCTAGTTTTGAGCAAATAATGAGCAAAAGCATCGATTCTGTGCACGAAACGCACGTTTTGTGCCAAAACTGAGCAAAAGCGGCGATTCTGTGCACGAAACGCTAGTTTTGTGCAAATAATGAACAAAAGCGGTGATTCTGTGCACGAAACGCCAGTTTTGTGCCAAAACTGAGCAAAAGCGGCGATCCTGTGCACGAATCGCGGGTTTTGATCCAAAACTGAGCAAAATCAGCGATTCTGTCCACGAAGCGCACATTTTGTGCCAAAACTGAGCAGAAGTGGCGATTCTGTGCACGACACACACGTTTTGCGCCAAAACTAAGCAAAAGCGGCGATTCTGTGCACGAAACGCACATTTTGCGCCAAAACTGAGAAAAAGCGGCGATTTTCTGCACGAAACGCATGTTTTCTGCCAAAACTCAGCAAAAACGGCGATTCTGAGCACGAAACGCTGGATTCGTGCCAACCCTGAGCAAAAGCGGCGATTCTGTGCACGAACCGCACGTTTTGTGCGAAAAGGAGCAATTCGGTGCGTGAAACGCACCTTTTGTGCCAAAACTGAGCAAAAGCGGCGATTCTGTGCACGAAACGCCCGTTTTATGCCAAAACTGAGCAAAAGCGGCATTTCTGTGCACGAATCGCTAGTTTTGAGCAAATAATGAGCAAAAGCATCGATTCTGTGCACGAAACGCACGTTTTGTGCCAAAACTGAGCAAAAGCGGCGATTCTGTGCACGAAACGCACGTTTTGTGCTGAAGCGAGCAATTCTATGCACAAAACGCACGTTTTGTGCCAAAAGGAGCAATTCGGTGCGTGAAACCCCTGTTTTGTGCCAAAAACGAGAAAAAGCGGCGATTCTGTGCACGAAACGCACGTTTTGTGCCAGGAGGAGCAATTCCGTGCGTGAAACTCACGTTTTGTGTCAAAACTGGGCAAAAGCGGCGATTCTGTGCACAAAACGCACGTTTTGAGCCAAAACTGAGCAAAAGCGGCGATTCTGTGCACGAAACGCACGTTTTGTGCCAGAACTGAGTAAAAGCAGCGATTCTGTGCACGAAACGCACGTTTTGTGCCAATACAGAGCAGAAGCGTCGATCCTGTGCAAGAAGCGCAAGTTTTGTGCCAAAACAGAGCAAGAGCGTCGATTCTGTGCACGAAGCGAACGTTTTGTGCCAAAACTGAGAAAAAGCGGCGATTCTGTTCACGAAACGAACTTTTTGTGCCAAAAGGAGCAATTCGGTGCATGAAACGCACGTTTTGGGCCAAAACTGAGCAAAAGCGGCGATTCTGAGCACGAAACGCGATTTGTGCCAAAACTAAGCAAAAGCGGCATTTCTCTGCACGAATCGCTAGTTTTGTGCAAATAATGAGCAAAAGCGGCGATTCTGTGCACGAAACGCCCGTTTTATGCCAACACTGAGCAAAAGCGGCGATTCTGTGCACGAAACGCCTGTTTTGTGCCAAAACTGAGCAAAAGCGGCGATTCTGTGCACGAAACGCCCGTCTTGTGACATAACTGAGAAAAAGCGGTGATTCTGTGCACGAAACGCCCGTTTTGTGCCAAAACTGAGCAAAAGCGGTGATTCTGTGCACGAAACTCCCGTTTTGTGCCAAAACTGAGCAAAAGCAGCGATTCTGTGCACGAAACGCCCGTTTTGTGCCAAAACTGAGCGAAAGCGGCGATTCTGTGCACGAAACGCACGTTTTGTGACAATAAGGAGCAAAAGCAGCGATTCTGTGCACGAAACGCCCGTTTTGTGCCAAAACTGAGCAAAAGCGGCGATTCGGAGCACGAAACGCACGTTTTGTGCCAAAACTGGGCAAAAGCGCCGATTCTGTACACGAAACGCCCGTTTTGTGCCAAAACTGAGAAAAAGCGGTGATTCTGTGCTCGAAACGCCCGTTTTGTGCCTAAACTGAGCAAAAGCGGTGATTCTGTGCACGAAACGCCAGTTTTGTGCCAAAACTGAGCAAAAGCAGCGATTCTGTGCACGAAACGCCCGTTTTGTGCCAAAACTGAGCAAAAGCGGCGATTCTGAGCACGAAACGCCCGTTTTGTGCCAAAACTGAGCAAAAGCGGTGATTCTGTGCACGAAACGCCCGTTTTGTGCAAAAACTGAGCAAAAGCAGCGATTCTGTGCACGAAACGCCCGTTTTGTGCCAAAACTGAGCAAAAGCGGCGATTCTGAGCACGAAACGCACGTCTTGTGCCAAAACTAAGCAAAAGCGGCGATTCTGTGCACGAAACGCCCGTTTTGTGCCAAAACTGAGCAAAAGCGGCGATTCTGAGCACGAAACGCACGTCTTGTGCCAAAACTAAGCAAAAGCGGCGATTCTGTGCTCGAAACGCACGTTTTGTGCCAGAAGGAGCAAAAGCGGCGATTCTGTGCACGACACGCACGTTTTGTACCAAAACTGAGCAAAAGCGGTGATTCTGTGCACGAAACGCACGTTTCGAGCCAAAACTGAGCAAAAGCGGCGATTCTGAGCACGAAACGCACGTTTTGTGCCAAAACTGAGCAAAAGCGGCGATTCTGTGCACGAAACGCACGTTTTGTGACTATAAGGAGCAAAAGCGACGATTCTGTGCACGACACGCACGTTTTGTGCCGAAACTGAGCAAATGCGGTGATTCTGTGCACAAAACGCGGGATTTAAGCCAACACTGAGCAAAAGCGGCTATTCTGAGCACGAAACGCACGTTTTGTGCCAAAACTGAGCAAAAGCAGCGATTCTGTGCACGAAACGCACGTTTTGTGCCAAAACTGGGCAAAAGCGGCGATTCTGTACACGAAACGCCCGTTTTGTGCCAAAACTGAGAAAAAGCGGTGATTCTGTGCACGAAACGCCCGTTTTGTGCCAAAACTGAGCAAAAGCGGCGATTCTGAGCACGAAACGCACGTTTTGTGCCAAAACTGAGAAAAAGCGGCGATTTTCAGCACGAAACGCACGTTTTCTGCCAAAACTGAGAAAAAACGGCGATTCTGAGAACGAAACGAGGGATTCGTGCCAACCCTGAGCAAAAGCTGCGATTCTGTGCACGAACCGCACGTTTTGTGCCATAAGCAGCGATTCTGTGCACGAAACGCACCATTTCTGCCAAAACTGAGCAAAAGCGGTGATTCTGTGCACGAAACGCACGTTTTGTGCCAAAACTACGCAAAAGCGGCATTTCTGTGCACGAATCGCTAGTTTTGTGCAAATAATGAGCAAAAGCAGCGATTCTGTGCACGAAACGCAGGTTTTGTGCCAAAACTGAGCAAAGGCGGCGATTCTGTGCACGAAACGCACGTTTTGAGCCAAAACTGAACAAAAGCGATGATTCTGTGCACGAAACGCACATTTTGTGCCAGAACTGAGCAGAAGTGGCGATTCTGTGCACGAAACGCACGTTTTGTGCCAGAAGGAGCAATCCGGTGCGTGAAACGCACGTTTTTTCCCAAAACTGTGCGAAAGCGGCGATTCTGTGCACGAAACGCACGTTTTGTGCCATTAAGGAGCAAAAGCAGCGATTCTGTGCACGACAAGCACGTTTTGTGCCAAAACTGAGCATAAGCGGCGATTCTGTACACGAAACGCCCGTTTTGTGCCAAAACTGAGAAAAAGCGGTGATTCTGTGCACGAAACGCCCGTTTTGTGCCAAAACTGAGCAAAAGCGGCGATTCTGAGCACGAAACGCACGTTTTGTGCCAAAACTGAGAAAAAGCGGCGATTTTCAGCACGAAACGCACGTTTTCTGCCAAAACTGAGAAAAAACGGCGATTCTGAGAACGAAACGAGGGATTCGTGCCAACCCTGAGCAAAAGCTGCGATTCTGTGCACGAACCGCACGTTTTGTGCCATAAGCAGCGATTCTGTGCACGAAACGCACCATTTCTGCCAAAACTGAGCAAAAGCGGTGATTCTGTGCACGAAACGCACGTTTTGTGCCAAAACTACGCAAAAGCGGCATTTCTGTGCACGAATCGCTAGTTTTGTGCAAATAATGAGCAAAAGCAGCGATTCTGTGCACGAAACGCAGGTTTTGTGCCAAAACTGAGCAAAGGCGGCGATTCTGTGCACGAAACGCACGTTTTGAGCCAAAACTGAACAAAAGCGATGATTCTGTGCACGAAACGCACATTTTGTGCCAGAACTGAGCAGAAGTGGCGATTCTGTGCACGAAACGCACGTTTTGTGCCAGAAGGAGCAATCCGGTGCGTGAAACGCACGTTTTTTCCCAAAACTGTGCGAAAGCGGCGATTCTGTGCACGAAACGCACGTTTTGTGCCATTAAGGAGCAAAAGCAGCGATTCTGTGCACGACAAGCACGTTTTGTGCCAAAACTGAGCATAAGCGGCGATTCTGTGCACGAAACGCATCTTTTGTGCCAAAGGGAGCAATTCGGTGCGTGAAACGCACATTTTGTCCCAAAACTGAGCGAAAGCGGCGATTCTGTGCACGAAACGCACGTTTAGTGACAATAAGGTAGCAGAAGCGGCGATTCTGTGCACGAAACGCTAGTTTTGTGCGAATAATGAACAAAAGCGGTGATTCTGTGCACGAAACGCCCGTTTTGTGCCAAAACTGAGCAAAAGCAGCGATTCTGTGCACGAATCGCGGGTTTTGTGCCAAAACTGAGTAAACGCGGCGATTCTGTGCACGAAACGCACGTTTTGTGCTAAAGCGAGCAATTCTGTGCACAAAACGCACGTTTTGTGCCAAAAGGAGCAATTCGGTGCGTGAAACCCGCGTTTTGTGCCAAAACTGAGAAAAAGCGGCGATTCTGTGCACGAAACGCACGTCTTGTGCCAAAACTCTGCAAAAGCGGCGATTCTGTGCACGAAACGCACGTTTTGTGCCAGGAGGAGCAATTCCGTGCGTGAAACTCACGTTTTGTGTCAAAACTGGGCAAAAGCGGCGATTCTGAGCACGAAACGCACGTTTTGTGCCAAAACTGGGCAAAAGCGGCGATTCTGTACACGAAACGCCCGTTTTGTGCCAAAACTGAGAAAAAGCGGTGATTCTGTGCACGAAACGCCCGTTTTGTGCCAAAACTGAGCAAAAGCGGTGATTCTGTGCACGAAACGCCCGTTTTGTGCAAAAACTGAGCAAAAGCAGCGATTCTGTGCACGAAACGCCCGTTTTGTGCCAAAACTGAGCAAAAGCGGCGATTCTGAGCACGAAACGCACGTTTTGTGCCAAAACTGAGAAAAAGCGGCGATTTTCAGCACGAAACGCACGTTTTCTGCCAAAGCTGAGCAAAAACGGCGATTCTGAGAACGAAACGCGGGATTCGTGCCAACCCTGAGCAAAAGCGGCGATTCTGTGCACGAAGCGCATGTTTTGTGCCAAAAGGAGCAATTCGGTGCGTGAAACGCGCGTTTTGTCTCAAAACTGAGCGAAAGCGGCGATTCTGTGCACGAAACGCACGTTTTGTGACAATAAGGAGCAAAAGCAGCGATTCTGTGCACGCAACGCAGGTTTTGTGCCAAAACTGAGCAAAGGCGGCGATTCAGTGCACGAAACGCACGTTTTGTGCCAATACAGAGCAGAAGCGTCGATTCTGTGCAAGAAGCGCAAGTTTTGTGCCAAAACAGAGCAAGTGCGGCGATTCTGTGCACGAAGCGCACGTTTTGTGCCAAAACTGAGCTGAAGCGGCGAATGTGTGCACGAAACGCACGTTTTGTGCCAAAACTCTGCAAAAGCAGCGATTCTGTGCACGAAACGCACGTTTTGTTGCAAAACAGAGCAGAAGCGTCGATTCTGTGCACGAAGCGCACGTTTTCTGCTAAGACAGAGCAAAAGCGGCGATTCAACGCAATGCGCACGTTTTGTGCAAAAACAGAGCAAAGGCGGCGATTCTGTGTACGAACCGCACGTTTTGTGCCAAAAGGAGCGATTCGGTGCGTGAAACGCACGTTTTGAGCCAACACTGAGCAAAAGCGGCGATTCTGTGCACGAAACGCACGTTTTGTGCCAAAACTGAGCAGAAGCGGCGATTCTATTAATGAAACGCACGTTTTGTGCCGATACTGAGCAAAAGCAGCGATTCTGTGCACGAAACGCACGTTTTGTGCCAGAAGGAGCAAAAGCGGCGATTCTGTGCACGACACGCACGTTTTGTACCAAAACTGAGCAAAAGCGGTGATTCTGTGCCCGAAACGCACGTTTCGAGCCAAAACTGAGCAAAAGCGGCGATTCTGAGCACGAAACGCACGTTTTGTGCCAAAACTGAGCAAAAGCGGCGATTCTGTACACGAAACGCCCGTTTTGTGCCAAAACTGAGCAAAAACGGCGATTCTGAGCACGAAACGCGGGATTCGTGCCAACCCTGAGCAAAAGTGGCGATTCTGTGCACGATCCGCACGTTTTGTGCCAAAAGGAGCAATTCGGTACGTGAAACGCACCTTTTGTGCCAAAACTGAGTGTTGGAGAATTCTCCTTTGAACACGCGCGGCCATTAGTGTTCGCAGCGAAAGTAGTTCGCTGGTGCGTCGTTACCGATAGCGGCAGCACCTCCCGGACACGCATGGCCACGATCGCGCCATCACGATGAAGAAACCGGTACTCGTGCACCGGCCACGCGGTGCCGGTTCGACGCCATTACCGCCATTATCGTTCACGCTGTTCACGCGCAACCACGTGTTGCTCTCAGTCCGTATTTTCTTGTCTTTTTGTATCTTAAATTGCTCACGCGTTCATCTAAACTTGCCCACGCAGTGACCGCAGTGCTCGCTTTGTAGTGAGGACAATTTCATGTGCCATAGACGATTAATTATTGTTTAATTTAGCATTAAAGTTAGAGTTAACGACCACGTGTAGTTTTTATAGTAATGATAAGTCGCGGTATAGTTATTAAGTGTAATATAAACTGTAAATATAATTATCTAGTGAGTGTCCACAAGTGTGCCGTGTCTCGATTTTATTCCGTCCTCTCAGCCCACGCTCATTCGCAAACATTTTGGTCCTTCGAGCCGGATCGAGACACGCCCTTGACGCGACAATTTGAAATACGCCGTTACGAGTGTAACCGACATCTTGCGTGACGTCATCCGCGAGTGTCGTGTCTACGGTGGTGAACTCAGTGACTCCCGATCGTGTTTGTGTTGTTTTCCGAGCCTTGTGACTCTTTTACAGTTAACTTTTGTCGCATTTTGTTGTGAACTCAGTGACTCCTATTGCGTTAAGTGTCCGTTTCGTCAAAAGAGCGATGTCGAAGTCACGTGAGTCATCGCCGCCACCGCGCGCTGAATCGCCGCCGCCAAGCGGGGTACGCGAGGATGACACGTCCGTGCCTCCAGCTCTCACGGTTCCAAAAGAGAAAACGCAGCCCGCGACAGGAACCCGCGCCCGCTCTCCGGCACGGCTCTCCTCGGAGTTGCAGGTTCGTGCCTCCGTTCAAGAGGAACGACTTGGGTCGATGGCCTCCATGGTCTCCGACTTAGAGGCGGCGGCCACGACAGAACCGCTCCAACTCGGCCTGGAGGAGCTTGAAATCTGGAAGGAGACTCTGCTGGAAAGGCACACCTTGTTCCAGCAAGAACACGCAGCTCTCAGCCGCCTGTGGCCGGTCTCGCAACTCGACCACGGCTACTATAAGGAAAAGGTGGCCACGCAGGAAGAGCGGGTTGTGTTGAATGCGCGACAGCTCATCGCGCGCCTCGAGCGCCGATGGGCAACCAATCAGCCCGCCACGCAGACCGCGCCGACCACGCAGGCCGCGCAGCCCGACCATCGTCGGGCACGTCTTCCCGAGGTCCCGATCCCGAAATTCGACGGCGAGTACAGCCAGTGGCCGGCGTTCAAGGCTACGTTTGCCTCTGTCATCAGGGACCGCGCAGACCTCGCAGCGCTAGACAAGCTCCACTATTTGCAGGGAGCTGTCTCAGGAAGCGCAGCTCAGCTGATCAGCCACCTCCCGACCAACGACGAGGCATTCGAGCAGGCCTGGAGACTCCTCAACGAGCGCTTCGAGAATGAGCGCTTGAACGTCCAGGCATACATGGATCGGCTCTATGCGCTCAAGCCGATGAAGCTGCGGAAGGCCTCCTCCCTGCTGAAGATGGTGAACATCATCGGGGAGACCACGCAGGCGCTGAGAACGTTCGGGCTGGAGGACCCGCACAATTGTTACTTGCTGACCTCCCTCGTTCGATTACTTGATCACGACACTCGGGAGCGCTGGGAATCGTCCCTGTCGGACCAGAAGAAGTTTCCGACAATCAGACAGTTGACCTCCTTCCTACTCTCTCGAGCTGGCACGCTCGAACAGTTGGAACGCCTACCGGACGCCCGCAGCGCCTCTCAGCCCACGCAGCCCACGCCGCCTCGGACGTTGCAGCCCACGCACCACAGGGTCAGTGCCTCCAAGACCACAGCCCACGCAGCCACCACCAACGTAGCACCACCAGCTCGCAAGCCCGAGCAATCAACCGTGGTGGCGACGCAACCTCGGCAGGCACACTACCCCTGCGCATTCTGCAGCAAGCAGCATTATGTCTCCGCCTGCCCCGTGTTCCGACTGCTGAGCGCGGCTGACCGCGCAAACGTGGTGAAAGCGCACTCCTTGTGTGTCAATTGTCTCGGGCACCACAACCTTCGCAGCTGCCGGACCACGCAACGGTGCAAACTCTGTAACGAGTTGCACCACTCGATGCTGCATGGGGCAGATTTGAGCCATGTGGTGGTGCCGGGTCCTCGTCCGCCCACGCAGCCTACGCCGGGCCCTTCGCAGCCATCAACCTTGACCACGCATCACCCCGGCCCATCCGCGGCCGATTGAAGAATCGGCGCAGTCGTCGAGACCAACGCAGTTCACGCAGCTCACACTTCTAGACCACGCACGGACGCCCACGCTTCCAAGCAACGTACGGACCACGCAACGAGACCACGCAGAACACGGACAACACTTCTAGCAACAGCACTCGCCCGAGTGCACACCGATCTCGCAGTTCAGCAGGTGAGAATCTTGGTCGATTCAGGCTCTGAACTCTCACTTGTTTCAGAATCTCTAGTAACGCAGCTTCAATTGAAACGAACACGCTTCACCTTGGATGTCCACGGAGTTGGTGGAGCAAGGACGTCGCAGTCGAACGGAGTGGTCAATATTACCCTCCATTCCAATTACCGGCCTCTCTCAGTCACCATTCAAGCTCATGTGCTTCCACGGGTGACAACTTGCCTACCATCGACGCCACCAACTCTCACGTCACCGCCCTCGCATCTGGAGAAACTGAATCTTGCAGATCCGCAGTTTCTTGTTTCCAGACCAGTGGACATCATACTTGGAGCTGACGCTTACGGACAGATCATCAAGCCAAACATTATTCGACATCCGTCAACGCAGCTGGTCGCGCAACTGTCTATCTTTGGCTGGCTCGTGATCGGCCCCATCGAGGGCCCCTCTACTCCACGCAAAACCGTTCATCAGGTCACGGTCAATAATACCAATCGCCAGCTGGACGAGTTACTCAGCCGATTTTGGACGCAAGAAGAGCCACCACAGGATACGACACCGTTGTTCACGCCAGACGAACAGGAGTGTGAAGAACACTTCAAGACAACGCATTCAAGGGACTCGACAGGAAGATACATCGTGCGGTTGCCGCTCAAACTACATCCTCGAGCATTAGGCAATTCCTATCGAACAGCACACGCCTGTCTTCAGCGAATCCTCAGACGTCTCAGCAAGGACGACCAGTACAATCAGCTGTACACCAAGTTCATGCTCGAGTATGAGCAGGTTGGTCACATGGTAAGACTGAACAACAGCTCAATAACCAGTTCGTTGCAGTATTATCTTCCGCATCACGGCGTCCTCAAGCTGAGCAGCACGAACACCGCTCTTCGGGTGGTGTTTAATGGCTCCAGTTCAACTTCCTCAGGATACTCGCTGAACGATCTTATGCATACAGGTCCCAATCTCATGTTGAACATCGCTGATCTCCTCATCTGGATACGCAGGTACAAACATCTGTTTGCAACAGACATCACGAAGATGTATCGGCAGATCAAGGTACATCCCGATGATTGGAACTTGCAACGCATACTCTGGCTTGATGACACGCATAAGGAAACGCATTACCAGCTGACCACCGTCACGTACGGGACGAAAGCTGCTCCGTATCTCGCTGTGCGCACACTCTTACAACTAGCAGAGGATGAAGGGTCGAAATATCCCCTCGCCGTGGATCCCATCAAGAATGGCAGGTATGTCGACGATATTTTTGGTGGCAGATACAGCAGAGCATCTACTCGAAGTGGCGCAGCAGCTGACGCAGCTTTGCCAGGCGGGAGGATTTCCTCTGGCAAAATGGCACTCTACCAGTAAATCGTTGCTTGAAGTCTTCGCATCCAATCAAGGAAACGCAGCAATCTCATTCGACGACTGCGAGACCAAAATTCTCGGAATCAAATGGACCCCGCATCAAGATACTTTCAACTTCTCAACTATACCTTCTTCCAAACGCACGCAGTTCTCCAAACGCCTCATCCTATCCGAAGTAGCACAAGTCTTTGATCCTCTCGGTTTTGTCGCACCTGTAGTCATACGAGCCAAAATCTTAATTCAAGAGCTTTGGTTACAGGAACTCGGTTGGGACGACATTCTGCCTCCTCACATCACTCGCCGTTGGCTTCACATCAGGGAAGATTTAACCAGCTTGGCCAAGCTTTCCATCCCACGATGGTTCAACACAACGACCACGTCGACCGTTGAACTACACGGATTCTCTGATGCGTGAGTCTTCGCGATGGCAGCTGTCGTCTACCTCGTCGTCCGCTCACCGTCCACGGGTACCCAAATTTCTCTCGTTTGCTCGAAAACGCGAGTGGCTCCACTCAAACGCCTAACCATCCCGAGGTTAGAATTAACAGCAGCGCTGCTACTTTCAAAACTGATAAGGCATGTTCACGCTACTTTGAACATGACCGTTACGCAGACATTTTTGTGGACGGACTCTGAAGTCACGCTAGCATGGATCAAGACGCACCCCTCTAAATGGAAGGATTACGTACGCAACAGGGTAATCCAAATTCAAGAGATCACGCAGCAATATCATTGGAGACATACGCCAGGAACATCAAATCCTGCTGACTGCGCGTCGAGAGGCATTTCGACGGAGCAGTTACACCAGCATTCTCTGTGGTGGACGGGACCACCGTGGCTCAAGAAAACGCAGAACGCATGGCCCAAGCAGACCAGTGGTGACGCAGACGAGCTAGGAGCTCCAGAAGCTCGCTCTGTCGTCTCACTCCACACGTTGAACGCAGTCAAGGAATATTCATGGAATTTAATCTATCAATATTCTTCTGTTAACAGGTTGTTCAGAATCACGTCTCTATGCCTCAAATTCGTGGACAAACTGTTGAAACGACACAACGCTTCGCCCACGCCAATGATCTCCGCAGCTGACATAGAAAAGGCCAGGATCTACTGGATTCAGGCCACGCAGTCCCTTTACTTCAAAGACGAACTCGCAGCACTCACCAAGGGGACTTCGCTTCCATCTACGCATCCTTTCACACGGCTGACCGCTTACCTCGACCATCAAGGGATCGCCAGGGTAGGAGGACGGCTGCAACACTCAGAGCTGTCACACGAAGGCAAACATCCGGTAATTTTGCCTCGTGACTCACGGCTCTCAGCGCTTCTCATCGACCACGCACATCAGCAAACGATGCACGGAGGTACGCAAGACACCCTCGCCTTTCTCAGACAACGCTATTGGATCATCGGTGGAAGAGCTCCGGTGAAGACTCACATCCTCAGGTGCGTGAAGTGTGCTCGGCAGAGGGGGATCCGTGCCCATCAACTGATGGGCCAACTACCTCTCTGTCGGGTCACTCCATCGCGCCCGTTCACGCACACCGGCGTGGACTACGCAGGACCACTCACGCTCAAGACCTGGAAAGGACGAGGAGCGAAAACGCATAAAGGGTGGATTTGCGTATTCGTCTGTTTCGCAACCTCAGCTGTTCACTTGGAAGTTGTTTCAGATTACTCCACAGACGCTTTCATCGCAGCCTATCGCAGATTCACGTCCCGTAGAGGTATCGCAGCTTGCCTCTATTCAGATTGCGGTACCAACTTCCAAGGAGCAGACGCACAACTTCGGAAACAATTCACGAAAGTACACGCGAAAACCAGAACATCGCAGCTTTACTCGCCAAGGATGGTACGCAGTGGAATTTCAACCCGCCTGCCGCTCCGCACATGGGCGGAAAATGGGAGGCCGCGGTCAAGTCGCTCAAATTTCACCTCAAGAGGACGGTTGGAGATGCTTTGCTGACGTACGAGGAATCAGTAACATTGCTCGCGCAGATCGAAGCCATCCTCAATTCACGACCATTGGAACCACTCAGCGACGATCCAGACGACGTTTCAGCCCTGTCACCAGGCCATTTTCTCGTCGGAACGCAGCTGAACGCAGTACCGGAACCCGCATTGCTTGATGTCGCAGCCAGCAGACTGTCAAGGTGGCAGTTTATTCAACAGCGGCTCCAACAATTTTGGAAGCTCTGGTCCACGCAGTATCTACAACGACTCCAGGCGATCTCTAAATGGCACCATCCAACCAACAAGATCAAGGTAGGCTCTCTTGTTCTTATCACTGACGAACGTCTGCCCCCAGGCAAATGGCCCATGGCCAGGGTTCTCAGGCTCCTACCAGGGAAGGATGGATTGACCAGGGTCGTCGAACTCAAGACGGCCACCACGACGCTCACGCGGCCTATCGTCAAGCTGGCTCTGCTTCATCAGCCCTCTCATGACGACGCGGACACGCAGACTTCATCACCGACCAGTCGCTGATGGCCGGGGGGAATGTTGGAGAATTCTCCTTTGAACACGCGCGGCCATTAGTGTTCGCAGCGAAAGTAGTTCGCTGGTGCGTCGTTACCGATAGCGGCAGCACCTCCCGGACACGCATGGCCACGATCGCGCCATCACGATGAAGAAACCGGTACTCGTGCACCGGCCACGCGGTGCCGGTTCGACGCCATTACCGCCATTATCGTTCACGCTGTTCACGCGCAACCACGTGTTGCTCTCAGTCCGTATTTTCTTGTCTTTTTGTATCTTAAATTGCTCACGCGTTCATCTAAACTTGCCCACGCAGTGACCGCAGTGCTCGCTTTGTAGTGAGGACAATTTCATGTGCCATAGACGATTAATTATTGTTTAATTTAGCATTAAAGTTAGAGTTAACGACCACGTGTAGTTTTTATAGTAATGATAAGTCGCGGTATAGTTATTAAGTGTAATATAAACTGTAAATATAATTATCTAGTGAGTGTCCACAAGTGTGCCGTGTCTCGATTTTATTCCGTCCTCTCAGCCCACGCTCATTCGCAAACACTGAGCAAAAGCGGCGATTCTGTGCACGAATCGCGGGTTTTGTGCCAAAACTGAGCAAAAGCGGCGATTCTCTGCTCGAAACGCACGTTCTGTGCCAAACTGAGCAAAAGCGGCGATTCTGTGCACGAAACGCTAGTTTTGTGCAAATAATGAGCAATAGCGGCAATTCTGTGCACGAAACGCCCGTTTTATGCCAAAACTGAGCAAAAGCGGCTATTCTGTGCACGAAACGCCCGTTTTGTGCCAAAACTGAGCAAAAGCGGCGATTCTGAGCACGAAACGCACGTTTTCTGCCAAAACTGAGCAAAAACGGCGATTCTGAGCACGAAACGCGGGATTCGTGCCAACCCTGAGCAAAAGCGGCGATTCTGTGCACGAAGCGCATGTTTTGTGCCAAAAGGAGCAATTCGGTGCGTGAAACGCGCGTTTTGTCTCAAAACTGAGCGAAAGCGGCGATTCTGTGCACGAAACGCACGTTTTGTGACAATAAGGAGCAAAAGCAGCGATTCTGTGCACGCAACGCAGGTTTTGTGCCAAAACTGAGCAAAGGCGGCGATTCAGTGCACGAAACGCACGATTTGTGCCAATACAGAGCAGAAGCGTCGATTCTGTGCAAGAAGCGCAAGTTTTGTGCCAAAACAGAGCAAGTGCGGCGATTCTGTGCACGAAGCGCACGTTTTGTGCCAAAACTGAGCTGAAGCGGCGAATGTGTGCACGAAACGCACGTTTTGTGCCAAAACTCTGCAAAAGCAGCGATTCTGTGCACGAAACGCACGTTTTGTTGCAAAACAGAGCAGAAGCGTCGATTCAGTGCACGAAGCGCACGTTTTCTGCTAAGACAGAGCAAAAGCGGCGATTCAACGCAATGCGCACGTTTTGTGCAAAAACAGAGCAAAGGCGGCGATTCTGTGTACGAACCGCACGTTTTGTGCCAAAAGGAGCGATTCGGTGCGTGAAACGCACGTTTTGAGCCAACACTGAGCAAAAGCGACGATTCTGTGCACGAAACGCACGTTTTGTGCCAAAACTGAGCAGAAGCGGCGATTCTATTAATGAAACGCACGTTTTGTGCCGATACTGAGCAAAAGCAGCGATTCTGTGCACGAAACGCCCGTTTTGTGCCAGAAATGAGTAAAAAAACGATTCTGTGCACGAAACGCACGTTTTGTGCCAAAACAGAGCAAAAACGGCGATTCTGTGCACGAAACGCACGTTTTGTTGCAAAACAGAGCAGAAGCGTCGATTCTGTGCACGAAGCGCACGTTTTCTGCTAAGACAGATCAAAAGCGGCGATTCAACGCAATGCGCACGTTTTGTGCAAAAACAGAGCAAAAGCGGCGATTCTGTGTACGAACCGCACGTTTTGTGCCAAAAGGAGCAATTCGATGCGTGAAACTCACGTTTTGTGCCTCAACTGAGCAAAAGCGGCGATTCTGTGCTCGAATCGCGGGTTTTGTGCCAAAACTAAGCAAAAGCTGCGACCCTGTGCACGAAACGCACGTTTTGTGTCAGAAGGAGCAGGTAGGTGCGTGAAACGCACGTTTTGTGCCAAAACTGAGCAAAAGCGTCGATTCTGTGCACGAAGCGCACGTTTTGTGCTGAAACAGAGCAAAAGCGGCGATTCGGCGCAATGCGCACGTTTTGTGCAAAAACAGAGCAAAAGCGGCGATTCTGTGTACGAACCGCACGTTTTGTGCCAAAAGGAGCAATTCGGTGCGTGAAACCCGCGTTTTGTGCTAAAACTGAGCAAAAACGGCGATTATGTGCACGAAGCGCACGTTTTGTGACAAAACTGAGCTGAAGCGGCGATTCTGTGCACGAAACGCACGTTTTGTACCAGACGGAGCAATCCGGTGCGTGAAACGCACGTTTTGTCCCAAAACTGTGCGAAAGCAGCGATTCTGTGCACGACACGCACGTTTTGAGCCAAGACTGAGCAAAAGCGGCGATTCTGTGCACGAAACGCATGTTTTGTGCCAAAGGGAGCAATTCGGTGCGTGAAACGCACGTTTTGTAACAAAACTGGGCGAAAGCGGCGATTCTGTGCACGACACGCACGTTTTGTGCCAAAACTGAGCAAATGCGGTAATTCTGTGAACGAAACGCGCGTTTTGTAGCAGAACTGAGCAAAAGCTGCGATTCTGTGCACAAAACGCGGGATTTGAGACAAAACTGAGCAAAAGCGGCGATTCTGAGCACGAAACGCACGTTTTGTGCCAAAAGGAGCAATTCGGTGCGTGAAATTCACGTTTTGTGCCAAAACTGAACAAAAGCGGCGATTCTGTGGACGAAACGCACGTTCTGTGCCAAACTGAGCAAAAGCGGCGATTCTGTGCACGAAACGCTAGTTTTGTGCAAATCATGAGCAATAGCGGCGATTCTGTGCACGAAACGCCCGTTTTATGCCAAAACTTAGCAAAAGCGGCAATTCTGTGCACGAAACGCCCGTTTTGTGCCAAAACTGAGCAAAAGCGGTGATTCTGTGCACGAAACGCCCGTTTTGTGCCAAAACTGAGCAAAAGCGGTGATTCTGTGCACGAAACGCCCGTTTTGTGCCAAAATTGAGCAAAAGCGGCGATTCTGAGCACGAAACGCACGTTTAGTGCCAAAACTAAGAAAAAGCGGCGATTCTGAGCACGAAACGCGGGATTCGTGCCAACCCTGAGCAAAAGCGGCGATTCTGTGCACGAACCGCACGTTTTGTGCCAAAAGGAGCAATTCGGTGCGTGAAACGCACCTTTTGTGCCAAAACTGAGGAAAAGCGGCGATTCTGTGCACGAATCGCGGGTTTTGTGCCAAAACTGGTCAAAAGCAGCGATTCTGTGCACGAAACGCCAGTTTTGTGCCAAAACTGTGCGAAAGCGGCGATTCTGTGCACGAAACGCACGTTTTGTGACAATAAGGAGCAAAAGCGGCGATTCTGTGCACGACACGCACGTTTTGTGCCAAAACTAAGCAAAAGTGGCGATTCTGTGCACGAAACGCTAGTTTTGTGCACATAATGATCAAAAGCGGTGAATCTGTGCACGAAACGCCCGTTTTGTGCCAAAACTGAGCAAAAGCAGCGATTCTGTGCACGAATCGCGGGTTTTGTGTCAAAACTGAGCAAACGCGGCGATTCTGTGCACGAAACGCACGTTTTGTGCTAAAACAGTGCAAGAGCGGCGATTCTGTGCACGAAGCGCACGTTTTGTGCCAAAACTAAGCAAAACCGGCGATTCTGTGCACGAAACGCACGTTTTGAGTCGAAACAGTGCAAAAGCGGCGATTCTGTGCACGAAACGCACGTTTAGTTGCAAAACAGAGCAAAAGTGGCGATTCTGTGCACGAAACGCACGTTTTGTTGCAAAACAGAGCAGAAGCGTCGATTCTGTGCACGAAGCGCACGTTCGGCGCATTGCGCACGTTTTGTGCAAAAATAGAGCAAAAGCGGCGATTCTGTGTACGAACCGCACGTTTCGTGCCAAAAGGAGCGATTCGGTGCGTGAAACGCTCGTTTTGTACCAAAACTGAGCAAAAGCGGCGATTCTGTGCACAAAACGCGGGATTTGAGCCAAAACTGACCAAAAGCGGCGATTCTGAGCACGAAACGCACGTTTAGTTGCAAAACAGAGCAAAAGTGGCGATTCTGTGCACGAAACGCACGTTTTGTACCAAAACTGAGCAAAAGCGGCGATTCTGTTAACGAAACGCACGTTTTGTGCCAGAAGGAGCTATTCGGTGCGTGAAACCCACGTTTTGTCCCAAAACTGAGCGAAAGCGGCGATTCTGTGCACGAAACGCATGTTTTGTGCCAAAGGGAGCAATTCGGTGCGTGAAACGCACGTTTTGTCCCAAAACTGAGCGAAAGCGGCGATTCTGTGCCCGAAACGCACGTTTTGTCCCAAAACTGAGCGAAAGCGGCGATTCTGTGCCCGAAACGCACGTTTTGTCCCAAAACTGTGCGAAAGCAGCGATTCTGTGCACGACACGCACGTTTTGAGCCAAGACTGAGCAAAAGCGGCGATTCTGTGCACGAAACGCATGTTTTGTGCCAAAGGGAGCAATTCGGTGCGTGAAACGCACGTTTTGTAACAAAACTGGGCGAAAGCGGCGATTCTGTGCACGACACGCACGTTTTGTGCCAAAACTGAGCAAATGCGGTAATTCTGTGAACGAAACGCGCGTTTTGTAGCAGAACTGAGCAAAAGCTGCGATTCTGTGCACAAAACGCGGGATTTGAGACAAAACTGAGCAAAAGCGGCGATTCTGAGCACGAAACGCACGTTTTGTGCCAAAAGGAGCAATTCGGTGCGTGAAATTCACGTTTTGTGCCAAAACTGAACAAAAGCGGCGATTCTGTGGACGAAACGCACGTTCTGTGCCAAACTGAGCAAAAGCGGCGATTCTGTGCACGAAACGCTAGTTTTGTGCAAATCATGAGCAATAGCGGCGATTCTGTGCACGAAACGCCCGTTTTATGCCAAAACTTAGCAAAAGCGGCAATTCTGTGCACGAAACGCCCGTTTTGTGCCAAAACTGAGCAAAAGCGGTGATTCTGTGCACGAAACGCCCGTTTTGTGCCAAAACTGAGCAAAAGCGGTGATTCTGTGCACGAAACGCCCGTTTTGTGCCAAAATTGAGCAAAAGCGGCGATTCTGAGCACGAAACGCACGTTTAGTGCCAAAACTAAGAAAAAGCGGCGATTCTGAGCACGAAACGCGGGATTCGTGCCAACCCTGAGCAAAAGCGGCGATTCTGTGCACGAACCGCACGTTTTGTGCCAAAAGGAGCAATTCGGTGCGTGAGACGCACCTTTTGTGCTAAAACTGAGCAAAAGCGGCGATTCTGTGCACGAATCGCGGGTTTTGTGCCAAAACTGGTCAAAAGCAGCGATTCTGTGCACGAAACGCCAGTTTTGTGCCAAAACTGTGCGAAAGCGGCGATTCTGTGCACGAAACGCACGTTTTGTGACAATAAGGAGCAAAAGCGGCGATTCTGTGCACGACACGCACGTTTTGTGCCAAAACTAAGCAAAAGTGGCGATTCTGTGCACGAAACGCTAGTTTTGTGCACATAATGATCAAAAGCGGTGAATCTGTGCACGAAACGCCCGTTTTGTGCCAAAACTGAGCAAAAGCAGCGATTCTGTGCACGAATCGCGGGTTTTGTGTCAAAACTGAGCAAACGCGGCGATTCTGTGCACGAAACGCACGTTTTGTGCTAAAACAGTGCAAGAGCGGCGATTCTGTGCACGAAGCGCACGTTTTGTGCCAAAACTAAGCAAAACCGGCGATTCTGTGCACGAAACGCACGTTTTGAGTCGAAACAGTGCAAAAGCGGCGATTCTGTGCACGAAACGCACGTTTAGTTGCAAAACAGAGCAAAAGTGGCGATTCTGTGCACGAAACGCACGTTTTGTTGCAAAACAGAGCAGAAGCGTCGATTCTGTGCACGAAGCGCACGTTCGGCGCATTGCGCACGTTTTGTGCAAAAATAGAGCAAAAGCGGCGATTCTGTGTACGAACCGCACGTTTCGTGCCAAAAGGAGCGATTCGGTGCGTGAAACGCTCGTTTTGTACCAAAACTGAGCAAAAGCGGCGATTCTGTGCACAAAACGCGGGATTTGAGCCAAAACTGAGCAAAAGCGGCGATTCTGAGCACGAAACGCACGTTTAGTTGCAAAACAGAGCAAAAGTGGCGATTCTGTGCACGAAACGCACGTTTTGTACCAAAACTGAGCAAAAGCGGCGATTCTGTTAACGAAACGCACGTTTTGTGCCAGAAGGAGCTATTCGGTGCGTGAAACCCACGTTTTGTCCCAAAACTGAGCGAAAGCGGCGATTCTGTGCACGAAACGCATGTTTTGTGCCAGGAGGAGCATTTCCGTTCGTGAAACTCACGTTTTGTGCCAAAACAGAGTAAAAGCGGCGATTCTGTGCACGAAACGCACGTTTTGTGCCAAAACTAAGCAAAACCGGCGATTCTGTGCACGAAACGCACGTTTTGAGTCGAAACAGTGCAAAAGCGGCGATTCTGTGCACGAAACGCACGTTTAGTTGCAAAACAGAGCAAAAGTGGCGATTCTGTGCACGAAACGCACGTTTTGTTGCAAAACAGAGCAGAAGCGTCGATTCTGTGCACGAAGCGCACGTTCGGCGCATTGCGCACGTTTTGTGCAAAAATAGAGCAAAAGCGGCGATTCTGTGTACGAACCGCACGTTTCGTGCCAAAAGGAGCGATTCGGTGCGTGAAACGCTCGTTTTGTACCAAAACTGAGCAAAAGCGGCGATTCTGTGCACAAAACGCGGGATTTGAGCCAAAACTGAGCAAAAGCGGCGATTCTGAGCACGAAACGCACGTTTAGTTGCAAAACAGAGCAAAAGTGGCGATTCTGTGCACGAAACGCACGTTTTGTACCAAAACTGAGCAAAAGCGGCGATTCTGTTAACGAAACGCACGTTTTGTGCCAGAAGGAGCTTTCGGTGCGTGAAACCCACGTTTTGTCCCAAAACTGAGCGAAAGCGGCGATTCTGTGCACGAAACGCATGTTTTGTGCCAAAGGGAGCAATTCGGTGCGTGAAACGCACGTTTTGTCCCAAAACTGAGCGAAAGCGGCGATTCTGTGCCCGAAACGCACGTTTTGTGCCAAAACTCTGCAAAAGCAGCGATTCTGTGCACGAAACGCACGTTTTGTGCTAAAACTGAGCAAAACCGGCGATTCTGTGCACGAAACGCACGTTTTGAGTCGAAACAGTGCAAAAGCGGCGATTCTGTGCACGAAACGCACGTTTAGTTGCAAAACAGAGCAAAAGTGGCGATTCTGTGCACGAAGCGCACGTTTTGTTGCAAAACAGAGCTGAAGCGTCGATTCTGTGCACGAAGCGCACGTTTTGTGCTAAAACAGAGCAAAAGCGGCGATTCGGCGCATTGCGCACGTTTTGTGCAAAAATAGAGCAAAAGCGGCGATTCTGTGTACGAACCGCACGTTTCGTGCCAAAAGGAGCGATTCGGTGCGTGAAACGCTCGTTTTGTACCAAAACTGAGCAAAAGCGGCGATTCTGTGCACAAAACGCGGGATTTGAGCAAAAACTGAGCAAAAGCGGCGATTCTGAGCACGAAACGCACGTTTAGTTGCAAAACAGAGCAAAAGTGGCGATTCTGTGCACGAAACGCACGTTTTGTACCAAAACTGAGCAAAAGCGGCGATTCTGTTAACGAAACGCACGTTTTGTGCCAGAAGGAGCTATTCGGTGCGTGAAACCCACGTTTTGTCCCAAAACTGAGCGAAAGCGGCGATTCTGTGCAGGAAACGCATGTTTTGTGCCAAAGGGAGCAATTCGGTGCGTGAAACGCACGTTTTGTCCCAAAACTGAGCGAAAGCGGCGATTCTGTGCCCGAAACGCACGTTTTGTGCCAAAACTCTGCAAAAGCAGCGATTCTGTGCACGAAATGCACGTTTTGTGCTACAACTGAGCAAAACCGGTGATTCTGTGCACGAAACGCACGTTTTGTGCCAAAACTGAGCTGAAGCGGCGATTCTGTGCCCGAAACGCACGTTTTGTGCCAAAACTCTGCAAAAGCCGCGATTCTGTGCACGAAACGCACGTTTTGTGCTAAAACTGAGCAAAACCGGCGATTCTGTGCACGAATCGCACGTTTTGAGTCGAAACAGTGCAAAAGCGGCGATTCTGTGCACGAAACGCACGTGTAGATGCAAAACAGAGCAAAAGTGGCGATTCTGTGCACGAAACGCACGTTTTGTGCCAAAGCTGAGCAAAAGCGGCGATTCTGTTAATGAAACGCACGTTTTGTGCCAGAAGGAGCTATTCGGTGCGTGAAACGCGTGTTTTGTGCCAAAGGGAGCAATTCGGTGCGTGAAACGCACGTTTTGTCCCAAAACTGAGCGAAAGCGGCGATTCTGTGCACGAAACGCACGTTTTGTGACAATAAGGAGCAAAAGCGACGATTCTGTGCACGAAACGCAACGTTTTGTGCCTAAACTCTGCAAAAGCGGCGATTCTGTGCACGAAACGCACGTTTTGTGCCAGGAGGAGCATTTCCGTTCGTGAAACTCACGTTTTGTGCCAAAACAGAGTAAAAGCGGCGATTCTGTGCACGAAACGCACGTTTTGTGCCAAAACTAAGCAAAACCGGCGATTCTGTGCACGAAACGCACGTTTTGAGTCGAAACAGTGCAAAAGCGGCGATTATGTGCACGAAACGCACGTTTAGTTGCAAAACAGAGCAAAAGTGGCGATTCTGTGCACGAAACGCACGTTTTGTTGCAAAACAGAGCAGAAGCGTCAATTCTGTGCACGAAGCGCACGTTCGGCGCATTGCGCACGTTTTGTGCAAAAATAGAGCAAAAGCGGCGATTCTGTGTACGAACCGCACGTTTCGTGCCAAAAGGAGCGATTCGGTGCGTGAAACGCTCGTTTTGTACCAAAACTGAGCAAAAGCGGCGATTCTGTGCACAAAACGCGGGATTTGAGCCAAAACTGAGCAAAAGCGGCGATTCTGAGCACGAAACGCACGTTTAGTTGCAAAACAGAGCAAAAGTGGCGATTCTGTGCACGAAACGCACGTTTTGTACCAAAACTGAGCAAAAGCGGCGATTCTGTTAACGAAACGCACGTTTTGTGCCAGAAGGAGCTATTCGGTGCGTGAAACCCACGTTTTGTCCCAAAACTGAGCGAAAGCGGCGATTCTGTGCACGAAACGCATGTTTTGTGCCAAAGGGAGCAATTCGGTGCGTGAAACGCACGTTTTGTCCCAAAACTGAGCGAAAGCGGCGATTCTGTGCACGAAACGCACGTTTTGTGCCAAAACTCTGCAAAAGCAGCGATTCTGTGCACGAAACGCACGTTTTGTGCTAAAACTGAGCAAAACCGGCGATTCTGTGCACGAAACGCACGTTTTGTGCCAAAACTGAGCTGAAGCGGCGATTCTGTGCCCGAAACGCACGTTTTGTGCCAAAACTCTGCAAAAGCCGCGATTCTGTGCACGAAACGCACGTTTTGTGCTAAAACTGAGCAAAACCGGCGATTCTGTGCACGAATCGCACGTTTTGAGTCGAAACAGTGCAAAAGCGGCGATTCTGTGCACGAAACGCACGTGTAGATGCAAAACAGAGCAAAAGTGGCGATTCTGTGCACGAAACGCACGTTTTGTGCCAAAGCTGAGCAAAAGCGGCGATTCTGTTAATGAAACGCACGTTTTGTGCCAGAAGGAGCTATTCGGTGCGTGAAACGCGTGTTTTGTGCCAAAGGGAGCAATTCGGTGCGTGAAACGCACGTTTTGTCCCAAAACTGAGCGAAAGCGGCGATTCTGTGCACGAAACGCACGTTTTGTGACAATAAGGAGCAAAAGCGACGATTCTGTGCACGAAACGCTACGTTTTGTGCCTAAACTCTGCAAAAGCGGCGATTCTGTGCACGAAACGCACGTTTTGTGCCAGGAGGAGCATTTCTGTTCGTGAAACTCACGTTTTGTGCCAAAACAGAGTAAAAGCGGCGATTCTGTGCACGAAACGTACGTTTTGTGCCAAAACTAAGCAAAACCGGCGATTCTGTGCACGAAACGCACGTTTTGAGTCGAAACAGTGCAAAAGCGGCGATTCTGTGCACGAAACGCACGTTTTGTGCCAGGAGGAGCATTTCTGTTCGTGAAACTCACGTTTTGTGCCAAAACAGAGTAAAAGCGGCGATTCTGTGCACGAAACGCACGTTTTGTGCCAAAACTAAGCAAAACCGGCGATTCTGCGCACGAAACGCACGTTTTGAGTCGAAACAGTGCAAAAGCGGCGATTCTGTGCACGAAACGCACGTTTTGTTGCAAAACAGAGCAGAAGCGTCGATTCTGTGCACGAAGCGCACGTTTTGTGCTAAAACAGAGCAAAAGCGGCGATTCGGCGCATTGCGCACGTTTTGTGCAAAAATAGAGCAAAAGCGGCGATTCTGTGTACGATCCGCACGTTTCGTGCCAAAAGGAGCGATTCGGTGCGTGAAACGCTCGTTTTGTACCAAAACTGAGCAAAAGCGGCGGTTCTGTGCACGAAACGCACGTTTTGAGTCGAAACAGTGCAAAAGCGGCGATTCTGTGCACGAAACGCACGTTTAGTTCCAAAACAGAGCAAAAGCGGCGATTCTGTGCACGAACCGCACGTTTTGAGCCAAAACAGAGCAAAAGCGGCGATTCTGTGCACGAACCGCACGTTTTGAGCCAAAAGGAGCAATTAGGTGCGTGAAACGCACGTTTTGTTTGCTTCGGGCTCGTCGAGCGTACAAGTTCCAGCCGCGTATTGCTTCGGTCTCGTTATGCGTGCAATATCCAGCCGCGTAATTCTTCGGTCTCGTTATGCGTACAAGTTTCAGCAGCGCGTTGCTTCGGTCTCGTGGAGCGTACAAGTTCCAGCCGCGTAATGCTTCGGTCTCGCTACGCGTACTAGTCCCAGCCGCGTATTGCTTTGGTCTCATTATGCGTACAAGTCCCAGCCGCGTATTACTTCGGTCTCGTTATGCGTGCAAGTTCCAGCCGCCTATTGCTTCGGTCTCGTCGAGCGTACAAGACCCAGCCGCGTATTGCTTCGGTCTCGTTGTGCGTACAAGTGCCAACCACGTATTGGTTCGGTCTCGTCGAGCGTACATGACCCAGCCGCGTATTGCTTCGGTCTCGTTTTGCGTGCAAGTTCCAGCCGCGTATTGCTTCGGTCTCGTGGATTGTACAAGTCCCAGCCGCGTGTTGCTTCGGTCTCGTGGAGCGTACAAGTCCCAGCCGCGTGTTGCTTCGGTCTCGTCATGCGTACAAATCCCAGCCGTGTCTTGCTTCGGTCTCGTTATGCGTACAAGTCCCAGCCGCGTAATCCTTCGGTTTCGTCGAGCCTACAAGTCCCAGCCGCGTATTGCTTCGGTCTCGTTATGCCTACAAGTCCCAGCCGCGTAATCCTTCGGTCTCTTCGAGCGTTCAAGTTCCAGCTGCGTAATCCTTCGGTCTCATCGAGCGTTCAAGTCCCAGCCGCGTATTGCTTCGGTCTCGTTATGCGTACAAGTTTCAGCAGCGCGTTGCTTCGATCTCGTCGAGCGTACAAGTTCCAGCCGCGTATTGCTTCGGTCTCGTCGAGCGTTCAAGTCCCAGCCGTGTCTTGCTTCGGTCTCGTTATGCGTACAAGTTCCAGCCGCGTGTGGCTTCGGTCTCGTTATGCGTGCAAGTTCCAGCCGCGTAATGCTTCGGTCTCGTTATGCGTACAAGTCACAGCAGTGTCCTGCTTCGGTCTCGTTATGCGTACAAGTCCCAGCCGCGTATTGCTTCGGTCTCGTTATGCCTACAAGTCCCAGCCGCGTAATCCTTCGGTCTCTTCGAGCGTACAAGTACCAGCCGCGTAATCCTTCGGTCTCGTCGAGCCTACAAGTCCCAGCCGCGTATTGCTTCGGTCTCGTGCAGCGTTCAAGTCCCAGCCGCATGTTGCTTCGGTCTCGCTATGCGTACAAGTTCCAGCCGCGTATTGCTTCTGTCTCGTTACGCGTACAAGTTCCAGCCGCGTAATCCTTCGTCTCTTCGAGCGTTCAAGTTCCAGCCGCGTATTGCTTCGGTCTCGTTACGCGTACAAGTTCCAGCCGCGTAATCCTTCGTCTCTTCGAGCGTTCAAGTTCCAGCCGAGTATTGCTTCGGTCTCGTTATGCGTGCAAGTTACAGCCGCGTATTGCTTCGGTCTCGCCGAGCGTACAAGTTCCAGCCGCGTGTTGCTTCGGTCTCGTTATGCGTACAAGTCCCAGCCGTGTATTGCTTCGGTCTCGTTATGCGTACAAGTCCCAGCCGCATGTTGCTTCGGTCTCGTTATGCGTACATGTTCCATCCGCGTAATACTTCGGTCTCGATATGCGTACAAGTCCCAGCCGCGTATTGCTTTGGTCTCGTTATGCGTACAGGTCCCAGCCGCGTATTACTTCGGTCTCGTTATGCGTGCAAGATCCTGCCGCGTATTGCTTCGGTCTCGTCTAGCGTAAAAGTACCAGCCGCGTATTGCTTCGGTCTCGTGGAGCGTACAAGTTCCAGCCGCGTATTGCTTCGGTGTCGTCGAGCGAACAAGTTCCAGCAGCGTACGGCTTCCGTCTCGTTATGCGTACAAGTTAAAGCCGCACGTTGCTTCGGTCTCGTTATGCGTACTAGTCCCAGCCGTGTATTGCTTCGGTCTCGTGGAGCGTACAAGTCCCAGCCGCGTGTTGCTTCGGTCTCGTTATGCGTACAAGTCCCAGCCGTGTCTTGCTTCGGTCTCGTTATGCGTACAAGTTCCAGCCGCGTAATGCTTCGCTATCGTTATGCGAACAAGTTCCAGCAGCGTATTGCTTCGGACTCGTTATGCATACAAGTTCCAGCCGCATGTTGCTTCGGTCTCATTATGCGTACAAGTTCCAGCCGCGTAATGCTTCGGTCTCGCTATGCGTACTAGTCCCAGCCGCGTATTGCTTTGGTCTCGTTATGCGTACAAGTCCCAGCCGCGTATTGCTTCGGGATCGTTATGCGTACAAGTTCCAGCCGCGTATTCCTTCGGTCTCGTCGAGCGTACAAGTCCCAGCCGCATGTTGCTTAGGTCTCGCTATGCGTACAAGTTCCAGCCGCGTATTACTTCGGTCTCGTTATGCGTGCAAGTTCCAGCTGCGTATTGCTTCGGCCTCGTTATGCGTGCAAGATCCTGCCGCGTATTGCTTCGGTCTCGTCGAGCGTACAAGTACCAGCCGCGTATTGCATCGGTCTCGTGGAGCGTACAAGTTCCAGCCGCGTATTGCTTCGGTCTCGTTACGCGTACAAGTCCCGGCCGTGTATTGCTTCGGTCTCGTGGAGCGTACAAGTCCCAGCCGCGTGTTGCTTCGGTCTCGTTATGCGTACAAGTCCCAGCCGCGTATTGCTTCGGTCTCGTTATGCGTGCAAGTTCCAGCCCCGTATTGCTTCGATCTCGTGGAGCGTACAAGTTCCAGCCGCGTATTGCTTCGGTCTCGTCATGCGTACAAGCCCCAGCCGTGTCTTGCTTCGGTCTCGTGGAGCGTACAAATCCCAGCCGTGTCTTGCTTCGGTCTCGTTATGCGTACAAGTCCCAGCCGCGTAATCCTTCGGTTTCGTCGAGCCTACAAGTCCCAGCCGCGTATTGCTTCGGTCTCGTTATGCTTACAAGTCCCAGCCGCGTAATCCTTCGGTCTCTTCGAGCGTTCAAGTTCCAGCCGCGTATTGCTTCGGTCTCGTGGAGCGTACAAGTCCCAGCCGCGTATTACTTCGGTCTCGTTATGCGTTCAAGTCCCAGCCGCGTATTACTTCGGTCTCGTTATGCGTGCAAGTTCCAGCCGCGTATTGCTTCGGTCTCGTTGTGCGTACAAGTCCCAACCGTGTATTGCTTCGGTCTCGTCGAGCGTAGAAGTTCCAG
Source organism: Stelis phaeoptera (assembly GCA_943735885.1). NCBI lineage: Eukaryota > Metazoa > Arthropoda > Insecta > Hymenoptera > Megachilidae > Stelis > Stelis phaeoptera. The sequence continues at coordinate 763,748 of CALSEM010000043.1, read as the reverse complement.
CAGCGTATTGCTTTGGTCTCGTTATGCGTACATGTCCCAGCCGCGTATTGCTTCGGTCTCGTTACGCGTTCAAGTTCCAGCCGCGTATTGCTTCGGTCTCGTTATGCGTGCAAGATCCTGCCACGTATTGCTTCGGTCTCGTCGAGCGTACAAGTACCAGCCGCGTATTGCATCGGTCTCGTGGAGCGTACAAGTTCCAGCCGCGTATTGCTTCGGTGTCGTCGAGCGAACAAGTTCCAGCAGCGTATTGCTTCGGTCTCGTTACGCGTACAAGTCCCGGCCGTGTATTGCTTCGGTCTCGTGGAGCGTACATGTCCCAGCCGCGTGTTGCTTCGGTCTCGTTATGCGTACAAGTCCCAGCCGTGTCTTGCTTCGGTGTCGTTATGCGTACAAGTTCCAGCCGCGTAACGCTTCGCTATCGTTATGAGTGTAAGATCAAGCCGCGTATTGCTTCGGTCTCGTTATGCGTGCAAGTTCCAGCCCCATATTGCTTCGATCTCGTGGAGCGTACAAGTTCCAGCCGCGTATTGCTTCGGTCTCGTCATGCGTACAAGTCCCAGCCCTGTCTTGCTTCGGTCTCGTGGAGCGTACAAGTCCCAGCCGCGTGTTGCTTCGGTCTCGTCATGCGTACAGATCCCAGCCGTGTCTTGCTTCGGTCTCGTTATGAGTACAAGTCCCAGCCGCGTAATCCTTCGGTTTCGTCGAGCCTACAAGTCCTAACCGCGTATTGCTTCGGTCTCGTTATGCTTACAAGTCCCAGCCTCGTAATCCTTCGGTCTCTTCGAGCGTTCAAGTCCCAGCCGCGTATTGCTTCGGTCTCGTTATGAGTACAAGTTCCAGCCGCGTATTGCTTCGGTCTCGTTTTGCGTACAAGTTCCAGCCGCGTGTGGCTTCGGTCTCGTTATGCGTGCAAGTTCCAGCCACGTAATGCTTCGGTCTCGTTATGCGAACAAGTTCCAGCAGCGTATTGCTTCGGACTCGTTATGCATACAAGTTCCAGCCGCATGTTGCTTCGGTCTCATTATGCGTACAAGTTCCAGCCGCGTAATGCTTCGGTCTCGCTATGCGTACTAGTCCCAGCCGCGTATTGCTTTGGTCTCGTTATGCGTACAAGTCCCAGCCGCGTATTGCTTCGGGATCGTTATGCGTACAAGTTCCAGCCGCGTATTCCTTCGGTCTCGTCGAGCGTACAAGTCCCAGCCGCATGTTGCTTAGGTCTCGCTATGCGTACAAGTTCCAGCCGCGTATTACTTCGGTCTCGTTATGCGTGCAAGTTCCAGCTGCGTATTGCTTCGGTCTCGTTATGCGTGTAAGATCCTGCCGCGTATTGCTTCGGTCTCGTCGAGCGTACAAGTACCAGCCGCGTATTGCATCGGTCTCGTGGAGCGTACAAGTTCCAGCCGCGTATTGCTTCGGTGTCGTCGAGCGAACAAGTCCCGGCCGTGTATTGCTTCGGTCTCGTGGAGCGTACAAGTCCCAGCCGCGTGTTGCTTCGGTCTCGTTATGCGTACAAGTCCCAGCCGCGTATTGCTTCGGTCTCGTTATGCGTGCAAGTTCCAGCCCCGTATTGCTTCGATCTCGTGGAGCGTACAAGTTCCAGCCGCGTATTGCTTCGGTCTCGTCATGCGTACAAGTCCCAGCCGTGTCTTGCTTCGGTCTCGTGGAGCGTACAAATCCCAGCCGTGTCTTGCTTCGGTCTCGTTATGCGTACAAGTCCCAGCCGCGTAATCCTTCGGTTTCGTCGAGCCTACAAGTCCCAGCCGCGTATTGCTTCGGTCTCGACATGCTTACAAGTCCGAGCCGCGTAATCCTTCGATCTCTTCGAGCGTTCAAGTTCCAGCCGCGTATTGCTTCGGTCACGTGCAGCGTACAAGTCCTAGCCGCATGTTGCTTCGGTCTCGCTATGCCAACAATTTCCAGCCGCTTAATGCTTCGGTCTCGTTGTGCGTACATGTTTCAGCAGGGCGTTGCTTCGGTCTCGTCGAGCGTTCAAGTCCCAGCCGCGTATTGCTTCGGTCTCGTTATGCATACAAATTCCAGCCGCGTATTGCTTTGGTCTCGTTATGCGTACAGGTCCCAGCCGCGTATTACTTCGGTCTCGTTATGCGTGCAAGATCCTGCCGCGTATTGCATCGGTCTCGTCTAGCGTAAAAGTACCAGCCGCGTATTGCTTCGGTCTCGTGGAGCGTACAAGTTCCAGCCGCGTATTGCTTCGGTGTCGTCGAGCGAACAAGTTCCAGCAGCGTACGGCTTCGGTCTCGTGGAGCGTACAAGACCCAGCCGCGTATTGCTTCGGTCTCGTTGGGCGTACAAGTGCCAACCGCGTATTGGTTCGGTCTCGTCGAGCGTACAAGACCCAGCCGCGTATTGCTTCGGTCTCGTTGTGCGTACAAGTCCCAACCGTGTATTGCTTCGGTCTCGTGGAGCGTACAAGACCCAGCCGCGTATTGCTTCGGTCTCGTTGTGCGTACAAGTGCCAACCGCGTATTGGTTCGGTCTCGTCGAGCGTTCTAGGCCCAGCCGCGTATTGCTTCGGTCTCGTTATGCGTGCAAGTTCCAGCCGCGTATTGCTTCGGTCTCGTGGAGCGTACAAGTTCCAGCCGCGTATTGCTTCGGTCTTGACATGCTTACAAGTCCCAGCCGCGTAATACTTCGATCTCTTCGAGCGTTCAAGTTCCAGCCGCGTATTGCTTCGGTCTCGTGCAGCGTACAAGTCCCAGCCGCATGTTGCTTCGGTCTCGCTATGCGAACAATTTCCAGCCGCTTAATGCTTCGGTCTCGTTGTGCGTACATGTTTCAGCAGGGCGTTGCTTCGGTCTCGTCGAGCGTACAAGTTCCAGCCGCGTATTGCTTCGGTCTCGTCGAGCGTACAAGTCCCAGCCGCGTACTGCTTTGGTCTCGTTATGCGTACAAGTCCCAGCCGCGTATTGCTTCGGTCTCGTTATGCGTGCAAGATCCTGCCACGTATTGCTTCGGTCTCGTCGAGCGTACAAGTACCAGCCGCGTATTGCATCGGTCTCGTGGAGCGTACAAGTTCCAGCCGCGTATTGCTTCGGTGTCGTCGAGCGAACAAGTTCCAGCTGCGTATTGCTTCGGTCTCGTTACGCGTACAAGTCCCGGCCGTGTATTGCTTCGGTCTCGTGGAGCGTACAAGTCCCAGCCGCGTGTTGCTTCGGTCTCGTTATGCGTACAAGTCCCAGCCGTGTCTTGCTTCGGTCTCGATATGCGTACAAGTTCCAGCCGCGTAATGCTTCGCTATCGTTATGAGTGTAAGATCAAGCCGCGTATTGCTTCGGTCTCGTTATGCGTGCAAGTTCCAGCCCCATATTGCTTCGATCTCGTGGAGCGTACAAGTTCCAGCCGCGTATTGCTTCGGTCTCGTCATGCGTACAAGTCCCAGTCGTGTCTTGCTTCGGTCTCGTGGAGCGTACAACTCCCAGCCGCGTGTTGCTTCGGTCTCGTCATGCGTACAGATCCCAGCCGTGTCTTGCTTCGGTCTCGTTATGAGTACAAGTCCCAGCCGCGTAATACTTCGGTTTCGTCGAGCCTACAAGTCCCAGCCGCGTATTGCTTCGGTCTCGTTATGCTTACAAGTCCCAGCCGCGTAATCCTTCGGTCTCTTCGAGCGTTCAAGTCCCAGCCGCGTATTGCTTCGGTCTCGTTATGCATACAAGTTCCAGCCGCGTATTGCTTTGGTCTCGTTATGCGTACAGGTCCCAGCCGTGTATTACTTCGGTCTCGTTATGCGTGCAAGATCCTGCCGCGTATTGCTTCGGTCTCGTCTAGCGTAAAAGTACCAGCCGCGTATTGCTTCGGTCTCGTGGAGCGTACAAGTTCCAGCCGCGTATTGCTTCGGTGTCGTCGAGCGAACAAGTTCCAGCAGCGTACGGCTTCCGTCTCGTTATGCGTACAAGTTAAAGCCGCACGTTGCTTCGGTCTCGTTATGCGTACTAGTCCCAGCCGCGTATTGCTTTGGTCTCGTTATGCGTACAAGTCCCAGCCGCGTATTACTTCGGTCTCGTTATGCGTACAAGTCCCAGCCGCGTATTACTTCGGTCGCGTTATCCGTGCAAGTTCCAGCCGCGTATTGCTTCGGTCTCGTCGAGCGTACAAGTTCCAGCCGCGTATTGCTTCGATCTCGTTATACGTGCAAGATCCTGCCGCGTATTGCTTCGGTCTCGCCGGGCGTACAAGTACCAGACACGTATTGCTTCGGTCTCGTGGAGCGTACAAGTTCCAGCCGCGTATTGCTTCGGTGTCGTCGAGCGAACAAGTTCCAGCAGCGTATTGCTTCGGTCTCGTTATGCATACAAGTTCCAGCCGCATGTTGCTTCGGTCTCATTATGCGTACAAGTTCCAGCCGCGTAATGCTTCGGTCTCGCTATGCGTACTAGTCCCAGCCGCGTATTGCATTGGTCTCGTTATGCATACAAGTCCCAGCCGCGTATTACTTCGGTCTCGTTGTGCGTGCAAGTTCCAGCCGCGTATTGGTTCGGTCTCGTCGAGCGTACAAGATCCAGCCGCGTATTACTTCGGTCTCGTTGTGCGTACAAGTCCCAACCGTGTATTGCTTCGGTCTCGTGGAGCGTACAAGACCCAGCCGCGTATTGCTTCGGTCTCGTTGTGCGTACAAGTGCCAACCGCGTATTGGTTCGGTCTCGTCGAGCGTACAAGACCCAGCCGCGTATTGCTTCGGTCTCGTTGTGCGTACAAGTCCCAACCGTGTATTGCTTCGGTCTCGTGGAGCGTACAAGATCCAGCCGCGTATTGCTTCGGTCTCGACATGCTTACAAGTCCCAGCCGCGTAATCCTTCGATCTCTTCGAGCGTTCAAGTTCCAGCCGCGTATTGCTTCGGTCTCGTGCAGCGTACAAGTCCCAGCCGCATGTTGCTTCGGTCTCGCTATGCGAACAATTGCCAGCCGCTTAATGCTTCGGTCTCGTTGTGCGTACATGTTTCAGCAGGGCGTTGCTTCGGTCTCGTCGAGCGTACAAGTTCCAGCCGCGTATTGCTTCGGTCTCGTCGAGCGTACAAGTCCCAGCCGCGTACTGCTTTGGTCTCGTTATGCGTACAAGTCCCAGCCGCGTATTGCTTCGGTCTCGTTATGCGTGCAAGATCCTGCCACGTATTGCTTCGGTCTCGTCGAGCGTACAAGTACCAGCCGCGTATTGCATCGGTCTCGTGGAGCGTACAAGTTCCAGCCGCGTATTGCTTCGGTGTCGTCGAGCGAACAAGTTCCAGCAGGGTATTGCTTCGGTCTCGTTACGCGTACAAGTCCCGGCCGTGTATTGCTTCGGTCTCGTGGAGCGTACAAGTCCCAGCCGCGTGTTGCTTCGGTCTCGTTATGCGTACAAGTCCCAGCCGTGTCTTGCTTCGGTCTCGTTATGCGTACAAGTTCCAGCCGCGTAATGCTTCGCTATCGTTATGCGAACAAGTTCCAGCAGCGTATTGCTTCGGACTCGTTATGCATACAAGTTCCAGCCGCATGTTGCTTCGGTCTCATTATGCGTACAAGTTCCAGCCGCGTAATGCTTCGGTCTCGCTATGCGTACTAGTCCCAGCCGCGTATTGCTTTGGTCTCGTTATGCGTACAAGTCCCAGCCGCGTATTGCTTCGGGATCGTTATGCGTACAAGTTCCAGCCGCGTATTCCTTCGGTCTCGTCGAGCGTACAAGTCCCAGCCGCATGTTGCTTAGGTCTCGCTATGCGTACAAGTTCCAGCCGCGTATTACTTCGGTCTCGTTATGCGTGCAAGTTCCAGCTGCGTATTGCTTCGGCCTCGTTATGCGTGCAAGATCCTGCCGCGTATTGCTTCGGTCTCGTCGAGCGTACAAGTACCAGCCGCGTATTGCATCGGTCTCGTGGAGCGTACAAGTTCCAGCCGCGTATTGCTTCGGTCTCGTTACGCGTACAAGTCCCGGCCGTGTATTGCTTCGGTCTCGTGGAGCGTACAAGTCCCAGCCGCGTGTTGCTTCGGTCTCGTTATGCGTACAAGTCCCAGCCGCGTATTGCTTCGGTCTCGTTATGAGTGCAAGTTCCAGCCCCGTATTGCTTCGATCTCGTGGAGCGTACAAGTTCCAGCCGCGTATTGCTTCGGTCTCGTCATGCGTACAAGCCCCAGCCGTGTCTTGCTTCGGTCTCGTGGAGCGTACAAATCCCAGCCGTGTCTTGCTTCGGTCTCGTTATGCGTACAAGTCCCAGCCGCGTAATCCTTCGGTTTCGTCGAGCCTACAAGTCCCAGCCGCGTATTGCTTCGGTCTCGTTATGCTTACAAGTCCCAGCCGCGTAATCCTTCGGTCTCTTCGAGCGTTCAAGTTCCAGCCGCGTATTGCTTCGGTCTCGTGGAGCGTACAAGTCCCAGCCGCGTATTACTTCGGTCTCGTTATGCGTTCAAGTCCCAGCCGCGTATTACTTCGGTCTCGTTATGCGTGCAAGTTCCAGCCGCGTATTGCTTCGGTCTCGTTGTGCGTACAAGTCCCAACCGTGTATTGCTTCGGTCTCGTCGAGCGTAGAAGTTCCAGCAGCGTATTGCTTTGGTCTCGTTATGCGTACATGTCCCAGCCGCGTATTGCTTCGGTCTCGTTACGCGTTCAAGTTCCAGCCGCGTATTGCTTCGGTCTCGTTATGCGTGCAAGATCCTGCCACGTATTGCTTCGGTCTCGTCGAGCGTACAAGTACCAGCCGCGTATTGCATCGGTCTCGTGGAGCGTACAAGTTCCAGCCGCGTATTGCTTCGGTGTCGTCGAGCGAACAAGTTCCAGCAGCGTATTGCTTCGGTCTCGTTACGCGTACAAGTCCCGGCCGTGTATTGCTTCGGTCTCGTGGAGCGTACATGTCCCAGCCGCGTGTTGCTTCGGTCTCGTTATGCGTACAAGTCCCAGCCGTGTCTTGCTTCGGTGTCGTTATGCGTACAAGTTCCAGCCGCGTAACGCTTCGCTATCGTTATGAGTGTAAGATCAAGCCGCGTATTGCTTCGGTCTCGTTATGCGTGCAAGTTCCAGCCCCATATTGCTTCGATCTCGTGGAGCGTACAAGTTCCAGCCGCGTATTGCTTCGGTCTCGTCATGCGTACAAGTCCCAGCCCTGTCTTGCTTCGGTCTCGTGGAGCGTACAAGTCCCAGCCGCGTGTTGCTTCGGTCTCGTCATGCGTACAGATCCCAGCCGTGTCTTGCTTCGGTCTCGTTATGAGTACAAGTCCCAGCCGCGTAATCCTTCGGTTTCGTCGAGCCTACAAGTCCTAACCGCGTATTGCTTCGGTCTCGTTATGCTTACAAGTCCCAGCCTCGTAATCCTTCGGTCTCTTCGAGCGTTCAAGTCCCAGCCGCGTATTGCTTCGGTCTCGTTATGAGTACAAGTTCCAGCCGCGTATTGCTTCGGTCTCGTTTTGCGTACAAGTTCCAGCCGCGTGTGGCTTCGGTCTCGTTATGCGTGCAAGTTCCAGCCACGTAATGCTTCGGTCTCGTTATGCGAACAAGTTCCAGCAGCGTATTGCTTCGGACTCGTTATGCATACAAGTTCCAGCCGCATGTTGCTTCGGTCTCATTATGCGTACAAGTTCCAGCCGCGTAATGCTTCGGTCTCGCTATGCGTACTAGTCCCAGCCGCGTATTGCTTTGGTCTCGTTATGCGTACAAGTCCCAGCCGCGTATTGCTTCGGGATCGTTATGCGTACAAGTTCCAGCCGCGTATTCCTTCGGTCTCGTCGAGCGTACAAGTCCCAGCCGCATGTTGCTTAGGTCTCGCTATGCGTACAAGTTCCAGCCGCGTATTACTTCGGTCTCGTTATGCGTGCAAGTTCCAGCTGCGTATTGCTTCGGTCTCGTTATGCGTGTAAGATCCTGCCGCGTATTGCTTCGGTCTCGTCGAGCGTACAAGTACCAGCCGCGTATTGCATCGGTCTCGTGGAGCGTACAAGTTCCAGCCGCGTATTGCTTCGGTCTCGTTACGCGTACAAGTCCCGGCCGTGTATTGCTTCGGTCTCGTGGAGCGTACAAGTCCCAGCCGCGTGTTGCTTCGGTCTCGTTATGCGTACAAGTCCCAGCCGCGTATTGCTTCGGTCTCGTTATGCGTGCAAGTTCCAGCCCCGTATTGCTTCGATCTCGTGGAGCGTACAAGTTCCAGCCGCGTATTGCTTCGGTCTCGTCATGCGTACAAGCCCCAGTCGTGTCTTGCTTCGGTCTCGTGGAGCGTACAAATCCCAGCCGTGTCTTGCTTCGGTCTCGTTATGCGTACAAGTCCCAGCCGCGTAATCCTTCGGTTTCGTCGAGCCTACAAGTCCCAGCCGCGTATTGCTTCGGGCTCGTTATGCTTACAAGTCCCAGCCGCGTAATCCTTCGGTCTCTTCGAGCTTTCAAGTTCCAGCCGCGTATTGCTTCGGTCTCGTGGAGCGTACAAGTCCCAGCCGTGTATTGCTTCGGTCTCGTCGAGCGTAGAAATTCCAGCAGCGTATTGCTTTGGTCTCGTCATGCGTACAAGTCCCAGCCGCGTATTGCTTTGGTCTCGTTATGCGTACAAGTCCCAGCTGTGTATTGCTTCGGTCTCGTTATGCGTACAAGTCCCAGCCGCGTATTGCTTCGGTCTCGTTATGCGTACAAGTATCAGCAGCGCGTTGCTTCGGTGTCGTCGAGCGAACAAGTTCCAGCAGCGTATTGCTTCGGTCTCGTTACGCGTACAAGTCCCGGCCGTGTATTGCTTCGGTCTCGTGGAGCGTACATGTCCCAGCCGCGTGTTGCTTCGGTCTCGTTATGCGTACAAGTCCCAGCCGTGTCTTGCTTCGGTCTCGTTATGCGTACAAGTTCCAGCCGCGTAACGCTTCGCTATCGTTATGAGTGTAAGATCAAGCCGCGTATTGCTTCGGTCTCGTTATGCGTGCAAGTTCCAGCCGCGTATTGATTCGGTCTTGTTACGCGTACAAGTTCCAGCCGCGTATTGCTTCGGTCTCGTTACGCCTACAAGTCCCAGCCGCGTATTACTTCGGTCTCGTTATGCGTGCAAGTTCCAGCCGCGTATTGCTTCGGTCTCGTTGTGCGTACAAGTCCCAACCGTGTATTGCTTCGGACTCGTGGAGCGTACAAGTCCCAGCCGCGTATTGCTTCGGTCTCGTTATGCGTACAAGTCCCAGCCGCGTATTACTTCGGTCTCGTTATGCGTACAAGTCCCAGCCGCGTATTACTTCGGTCTCGTTATGCGTGCAAGTTCCAGCCGCGTATTGCTTCGGTCTCGTTGTGCGTACAAGTCCCAACCGTGTATTGCTTCGGTCTCGTGGAGCGTACAAGTCCCAGCCCCGTGTAGCTTTGGTCTCGCTATGCGTACAAGTTCCAGCCGCGTAATGCTTCGGTCTCGTTATGCGTACAAGTTCGAGCCGCGTATTGCTTCGGTCTCGTCGAGCGTGCAAGTCCCAGCCGCGTATTGCTTTGGTATCGTTATGCGTACAAGTCCCAGCCGCGTATTGCTTCGGTATCGTTATGCGTACAAGTTCGAGCCGCGTATTGCTTCGGTCTCGTGCAGCGTACAAGTCCCAGCCGCATGTTGCTTCGGTCTCGCTATGCGTACAAGTTCCAGCCGCGTAATTTTTCGGTCTCGTTATGCGTACAAGTTTCAGTAGCGCGTTGCTTCGGTCTCGTCGAGCGTACAAGTTCCAGCCGCGTATTGCTTCGGTCTCGTCGAGCGTACAAGTCCCAGCCGTGTCTTGCTTCGGTCTCGTTATGCGTTCAAGTTCCAGCCGCGTGTGGCTTCGGTCTCGTTATGCGTGCAAGTTCCAGCCGCGTAATGCTTCGGTCTCGTAATGCGTACAAGTCACAGCAGTGTCCTGCTTCGGTCTCGTTATGCGTACAAGTTCCAGCCGCATGTTGCTTCGGTCTCGTCGAGCGTACAAGTCCCAGCCGCGTATTGCTTTGGTATCGTTATGCGTACAAGTCCCAGCCGCGTATTGCTTCGGTATCGTTATGCGTACAAGTCCCAGCCGTGTCTTGCTTCGGCCTCGTTATGCGTACAAGGCGCAGCCGCGTATTGCTTCGGTTTCGTTATACGTGCAAGATCCAGCCGCGTAGTGCTTCGGTCTCGTCCAGCGAACAAGTCCCAGCCGCGTATTGCTTTGGTCTCGTTATGCGTACAAGTCCCAGCCGCGTATTGCTTCGGTATCGTTATGCGTACAAGTCCCAGCCGCGTATTGCTTCGGTCTCGTATTGCGTACAAGTTGCAGCCGGATAATGCTTCGGTCTCGTTATGCATGACAGTTCCAGCCGCGTATTGCTTCGGACTCGTTATGCGTACAAGTCCCAGCCGCGTATTCCTTCGGTATCGTTATGCGTACAAGTCCCAGCCGCGTATTGCTTCGGTCTCGTCGAGCCTACAAGTTCCAGCCGCGCATTGCATTGGTCTCGTTATGCGTACAAGTCCCAGCCGCGTAATCATTCGGTCTCGTCGAGCCTATAAGTCCCAGCCGCGTATTGCTTTGGTCTCGTTATGCGTACAAGTTCCAGCCGCGTGTGGCTTCGGTCTCGTTATGCGTGCAAGTTCCAGCCGCGTAATGCTTCGGTCTCGTTATGCGTACAAGTCCCAGCAGTGTCTTGCTTCGGTCTCGTTCTGCGTACAAGTTCCAGCCGCGTATTACTTCGGTCTCGTTATGCGTGCAAGATCCTGCCGCGTATTGCTTCGGTCTCGTCGAGCGTACAAGTACCAGCCGCGTATTGCTTCGGTCTCGTGTTGCGTACAAGTTCCAGCCGCGTATTGCTTCGGTGTCGTCGAGCGAACAAGTTCCAGCAGCGTACTGCTTCGGTCTCGTTACGCGTACAAGTCCCGGCCGCGTATTGCTTCGGTCTCGTTACGCGTACAAGTTCCAGCCGCGTATTGCTTCGGTCTCGTTATGCGTGCAAGATCCTGCCGCGTATTGCTTCGGTCTCGTCGAGCGTACAAGTACCAGCCGCGTATTGCATCGGTCTCGTGGAGCGTACAAGTTCCAGCCGCGTATTGCTTCGGTGTCGTCGAGCGAACAAGTCCCAGTCGCGTATTGCGTTGGTCTCGTTATGCGTACAAGTCCCAGCAGTGTCTTGCTTCGGTCTCGTTATGCGTACAAGTTCCAGCCGAGTATAGCTTCGGTCTCGTGCAGCGTACAAGCCCCAGCCGTGTATTGCTTCCGTCTCGTGGAGCGTACAAGTCCCAGCCGCGTGTTGCTTCGGTTACGTGGTGCGTACAAGTCCCAGCCGTGTCTTGCTTCGGTCTCGTTATGCGTACAAGTTCCAGCCGCATGTTGCTTCGGTCTCGTTATGCGTGCAAGTTCCAGCCGCGTATTGCTTCGGTCTCGTCGAGCGTACAAGTTCCAGCCGCTTATTGCTTCGGCCTCGTTATGCGTGCAAGGTCCTGCCGCGTATTGCACCGGTCTTTGTCGAGCGTACAAGTACCAGCCGCGTATTGCTTCGGCCTCGTCGACCGTACAAGTCCCAGCCGTGTCTTGCTTCGGTCTCGTTATGCGTACAAGTTCCAGCCGCATGTTGCTTCGGTCTCGTCGAGCGTACAAATCCCAGCCGCGTTTTGCTTTGGTATCGTTATGCGTACAAGTCCCAGCCGCGTATTGCTTCGGTATCGTTATGCGTACAAGTCCCAGCCGTGTCTTGCTTCGGCCTCGTTATGCGTACAAGGCGCAGCCGCGTATTGCTTCGGTTTCGTTATACGTGCAAGATCCAGCCGCGTATTGCTTCGGTCTCGTCCAGCGAACAAGTCCCAGCCGCGTATTGCTTTGGTCTCGTTATGCGTACAAGTCCCAGCCGCGTATTGCTTCGGTATCGTTATGCGTACAAGTCCCAGCCGCGTATTGCTTCGGTCTCGTATTGCGTACAAGTTGCAGCCGGATAATGCTTCGGTCTCGTTATGCATGACAGTTCCAGCCGCGTATTGCTTCGGACTCGTTATGCGTACAAGTCCCAGCCGCGTATTCCTTCGGTATCGTTATGCGTACAAGTCCCAGCCGCGTATTGCTTCGGTCTCGTCGAGCGTACAAGTTCCAGCCGCGCATTGCATTGGTCTCGTTATGCGTACAAGTCCCAGCCGCGTAATCATTCGGTCTCGTCGAGCCTATAAGTCCCAGCCGCGTATTGCTTTGGTCTCGTTATGCGTACAAGTCCCAGCCGCGTATTGCTTCGGTATCGATATGCATACAAGTTCCAGCCTCGTATTGCTTCGGTCTCGTGGAGCGTACAAGTCCCAGCCGCGTATTGCTTCGGTCTCGTTATGCGTGCAAGATCCTGCCGCGTATTGCTTCGGTCTCGTCGAGCGTACAAGTACCAGCCGCGTATTGCTTCGGTCTCGTGTTGCGTACAAGTTCCAGCCGCGTATTGCTTCGGTGTCGTCGAGCGAACAAGTTCCAGCAGCGTACTGCTTCGGTCTCGTTACGCGTACAAGTCCCGGCCGCGTATTGCTTCGGTCTCGCTATGCGTACAAGTTCCAGCCGCATAATTCTTCGGTCTCCTTATGCGTACAAGTTTCAGCAGCGCGTTGCTTCGGTCTCGTCGAGCGTTCAAGTTCCAGCCGCGTATTGCTTCGGTCTCGTTACGCGTACAAGTACCAGCCGCGTATTGCTTCGGTATCGTTACGCGTATAAGTCCCAGCCGTGTATTGCTTCGGTCTCGTGGAGCGTACAAGTCCCAGCCGCATGTTGCTTCGCTCTCGCTATGCGAACAAGTTCCAGCCGCTTAATGCTTCGGTCTCGTTGTGCGTACATGTTTCAGCAGCGCGTTGCTTCGGTCTCGTCGAGCGTACAAGTTCCAGCCGCGTATTGCTTCGGTCTCGTCGAGCGTACAAGTCCCAACCGCGTATTACTTCGGTCTCGTTATGCGTACAAGTCCCAGCCGCGTATTACTTCGGTCTCGTTATGCGTGCAAGATCCTGCCGCGTATTGCTTCGGTCTCGTCGAGCGTACAAGTTCCAGCCGCGTATTGCTTCGGTCTCGTTACGCGTACAAGTTCCAGCCGCGTATTGCTTCGGTATCGTTACGCGTATAAGTCCCAGCCGTGTATTGCTTCGGTCTCGTGGAGCGTACAAGTCCCAGCCGCATGTTGCTTCGCTCTCGCTATGCGAACAAGTTCCAGCCGCTTAATGCTTCGGTCTCGTTGTGCGTACATGTTTCAGCAGCGCGTTGCTTCGGTCTCGTCGAGCGTACAAGTTCCAGCCGCGTATTGCTTCGGTCTCGTCGAGCGTACAAGTCCCAGCCGCGTATTGCTTTGGTCTCGTTATGCGTACAAGTTCCACCCGCGTGTGGCTTCGGTCTCGTTATGCGTGCAAGTTCCAGCCGCGTAATGCTTCGGTCTCGTTATGCGTACAAGTCCCAGCAGTGTCTTGCTTCGGTCTCGTTCTGCGTACAAGTTCCAGCCGCGTATTGCTTCGGTCTCGTTATGCGTGCAAGATCCTGCCGCGTATTGCTTCGGTCTCGTCGAGCGTACAAGTACCAGCCGCGTATTGCTTCGGTCTCGTGGAGCGTACAAGTTCCAGCCGCGTATTGCTTCGGTGTCGTCGAGCGAACAAGTTCCAGCAGCGTACTGCTTCGGTCTCGTTACGCGTACAAGTCCCGGCCGCGTATTGCTTCGGTCTCGTTACGCGTACAAGTTCCAGCCGCGTATTGCTTCGGTCTCGTTATGCGTGCAAGATCCTGCCGCGTATTGCTTCGGTCTCGTCGAGCGTACAAGTTCCAGCCGCGTATTGCTTCGGTCTCGTCGAGCGTACAAGTCCCAACCGCGTATTACTTCGGTCTCGTTATGCGTACAAGTCCCAGCCGCGTATTACTTCGGTCTCGTTATGCGTGCAAGTTCCAGCCGCGTATTGCTTCGGTCTCGTTGTGCGTACAAGTCCCAACCGTGTATTGCTTCGGTCTCGTGGAGCGTACAAGTGCCAGCCGCGTAATCCTTCGGTCTCTTCGAGCGTTCAAGTTCCAGCCGCGTATTGCTTCGGTCTTGTTACGCGTACAAGTTCCAGCCGCGTATTGCTTCGGTCTCGTTACGCCTACAAGTCCCAGCCGCGTATTACTTCGGTCTCGTTATGCGTGCAAGTTCCAGCCGCGTATTGCTTCGGTCTCGTTGTGCGTACAAGTCCCAACCGTGTATTGATTCGGTCTCGTGGAGCGTACAAGTGCCAGCCGCGTAATCCTTCGGTCTCTTCGAGCGTTCAAGTTCCAGCCGCGTATTGCTTCGGTCTCGTTACTCGTACAAGTTCCAGCCGCGTATTGCTTCGGTCTCGTTACGCCTACAAGTCCCAGCCGTGTATTGCTTCGGTCTCGTGGAGCGTACAAGTCCCAGCCCCGTGTAGCTTTGGTCTCGCTATGCGTACAAGTTTCAGCCGCGTAATGCTTCGGTCTCGTTATGCGTACAAGTTCCAGCAGCGCGTTGCTTCGGTCTCGTCGAGCGTCCAAGTTCCAGCCGCGTATTGATTCGGTATCGTTATGCGTACAAGTCCCAGCAGTGTCTTGCTTCGGTCTCGTTATGCGTACAAGTTCCAGCCGCGTGTGGCTTAGGTCTCGTTATGCGTGCAAGTTCCAGCCGCGTGGTGCTTCGGTCTTGTTACGCGTACAAGTTCCAGCCGCGTATTGCTTCGGTCTCGTCGAGCGTGCAAGTCCCAGCCGCGTATTGCTTTGGTATCGTTATGCGTACAAGTCCCAGCCGCGTATTGCTTCGGTATCGTTATGCGTACAAGTTCGAGCCGCGTATTGCTTCGGTCTCGTGCAGCGTACAAGTCCCAGCCGCATGTTGCTTCGGTCTCGCTATGCGTACAAGTTCCAGCCGCGTAATTTTTCGGTCTCGTTATGCGTACAAGTTTCAGTAGCGCGTTGCTTCGGTCTCGTCGAGCGTACAAGTTCCAGCCGCGTATTGCTTCGGTCTCGTCGAGCGTACAAGTCCCAGCCGTGTCTTGCTTCGGTCTCGTTATGCGTTCAAGTTCCAGCCGCGTGTGGCTTCGGTCTCGTTATGCGTGCAAGTTCCAGCCGCGTAATGCTTCGGTCTCGTAATGCGTACAAGTCACAGCAGTGTCCTGCTTCGGTCTCGTTATGCGTACAAGTTCCAGCCGCATGTTGCTTCGGTCTCGTCGAGCGTACAAATCCCAGCCGCGTATTGCTTTGGTATCGTTATGCGTACAAGTCCCAGCCGCGTATTGCTTCGGTATCGTTATGCGTACAAGTCCCAGCCGTGTCTTGCTTCGGCCTCGTTATGCGTACAAGGCGCAGCCGCGTATTGCTTCGGTTTCGTTATACGTGCAAGATCCAGCCGCGTATTGCTTCGGTCTCGTCCAGCGAACAAGTCCCAGCCGCGTATTGCTTTGGTCTCGTTATGCGTACAAGTCCCAGCCGCGTATTGCTTCGGTATCGTTATGCGTACAAGTCCCAGCCGCGTATTGCTTCGGTCTCGTATTGCGTACAAGTTGCAGCCGGATAATGCTTCGGTCTCGTTATGCATGACAGTTCCAGCCGCGTATTGCTTCGGACTCGTTATGCGTACAAGTCCCAGCCGCGTATTCCTTCGGTATCGTTATGCGTACAAGTCCCAGCCGCGTATTGCTTCGGTCTCGTCGAGCGTACAAGTTCCAGCCGCGCATTGCATTGGTCTCGTTATGCGTACAAGTCCCAGCCGCGTAATCATTCGGTCTCGTCGAGCCTATAAGTCCCAGCCGCGTATTGCTTTGGTCTCGTTATGCGTACAAGTCCCAGCCGCGTATTGCTTCGGTATCGATATGCATACAAGTTCCAGCCTCGTATTGCTTCGGTCTCGTGGAGCGTACAAGTCCCAGCCGCGTATTGCTTCGGTCTCGTTATGCGTACAAGTTCCAGCCGCATATTGCTTCGGTCTCGTTATGCGTGCAAGATCCAGCCGCGTATTGCTTCGGTCTCGTTATGCTTCCAAGTCCCAGCCGCGTAATCCATCGGTCTCTTCGAGCGTTCAAGTTCCAGCCGCGTATTGCTTCCGTCTCGTGCAGCGTACAAGTCCCAGCCGCATGTTGCTTCGGTCTCGCTATGCGTACAAGTTCCAGCCGCATAATTCTTCGGTCTCCTTATGCGTACAAGTTTCAGCAGCGCGTTGCTTCGGTCTCGTCGAGCGTTCAAGTTCCAGCCGCGTATTGCTTCGGTCTCGTTACGCGTACAAGTTCCAGCCGCGTATTGCTTCGGTATCGTTACGCGTATAAGTCCCAGCCGTGTATTGCTTCGGTCTCGTGGAGCGTACAAGTCCCAGCCGCATGTTGCTTCGCTCTCGCTATGCGAACAAGTTCCAGCCGCTTATTGCTTCGGTCTCGTTGTGCGTACATGTTTCAGCAGCGCGTTGCTTCGGTCTCGTCGAGCGTACAAGTTCCAGCCGCGTATTGCTTCGGTCTCGTCGAGCGTACAAGTTCCAGCCGCGTAATGCTTCGGTCTCGTAATGCGTACAAGTCACAGCAGTGTCCTGCTTCGGTCTCGTTATGCGTACAAGTTCCAGCCGCATGTTGCTTC
Organism: Stelis phaeoptera; assembly: GCA_943735885.1. Lineage (NCBI taxonomy): Eukaryota > Metazoa > Arthropoda > Insecta > Hymenoptera > Megachilidae > Stelis > Stelis phaeoptera. Next base: position 747,293 of record CALSEM010000043.1, on the reverse strand, counting down.
GGTCTCGTCGAGCGTTCAAATCCCAGCCGCGTATTGCTTTGGTATCGTTATGCGTACAAGTCCCAGCCGCGTATTGCTTCGGTATCGTTATGCGTACAAGTTCCAGCCGTGTCTTGCTTCGGCCTCGTTATGCGTACAAGGCGCAGCCGCGTATTGCTTCGGTTTCGTTATACGTGCAAGATCCAGCCGCGTATTGCTTCGGTCTCGTCCAGCGAACAAGTCCCAGCCGCGTATTGCTTTGGTCTCGTTATGCGTACAAGTCCCAGCCGCGTATTGCTTCGGTCTCGTTACGCGTAAAAGTCCCGGCCGTGTATTGCTTCGGTCTCGTTATGCGTACCAGTTCCAGCCGCGTAATCCTTCGGTCTCTTCGAGCGTTCAAGTTCCAGCCGCGTATTGCTTCGGTCTCGTTACGCGTACGAGTTCCAGCCGCGTATTACTTCGGTCTCGTTATGCGTACAAGTCCCAGCCGCGTATTACTTCGGTCTCGGTATGCGTGCAAGTTCCAGCCGCGTATTGCATCGGTCTCGTTGTGCGTACAAGTACCAGCCGCGTATTGCTTCGGTCTCGTGGAGCGTACAAGCTCCAGCCGCGTATTGTTTCGGTGTCGTCGAGCGAACAAGTTCCAGCAGCGTATTGCTTCGGTCTCGTGGAGCGTACAAGCTCCAGCCGCGTATTGTTTCGGTGTCGTCGAGCGAACAAGTTCCAGCAGCGTATTGCTTCGGTCTCGTTACGCGTACAAGTTCCAGCCGCGTATTGCTTCGGTCTCGTTATGCGTGCAAGATCCTGCCGCGTATTGCTTCGGTCTCGTCGAGCATACAATTACCAGCCGCGTATTGCTTCGGTCTCGTGGAGCGTACAAGTTCCAGCCGCGTATTGTTTCGGTCTCGTCGAGCGTACAAGTTCCAGCCGCGTATTGCTTCGGTCTCGTCGAGCGTACAAGTCCCTGCCGCGTATTGCTTTGGTCTCGTTATGCGTACAAGTCCCAGCCGCGTATTGCTTCGGCATCGTTATGCGTGCAAGTCCCAGCAGTGTCTTGCTTCGGTCTCGTTATGCGTACAAGTCCAAGCCGCGTATTACTTCAGTCTCGTTATGCGTGCAAGTTCCAGCCGCGTATTGCTTCGGTCTCGTCGAGCGTACAAGTTCCAGCCGCGTATTGCTTCGGTCTCGTTACGCGTAAAAGTCCCGGCCGTGTATTGCTTCGGTCTCGTTATGCGTACCAGTTCCAGCCGCGTGTGGCTTCGGTCTCGTTATGCGTGCAAGTTCCAGCCGCGTAATGCTTCGGTATCGTTATGCGTACAAGTCCCAGCAGTGTCTTGCTTCGGTCTCGTTATGCGTACAAGTTCCAGCCGCATGTTGCTTCGGTCTCGTTATGCGAACAAGTTCCAGCCGCGTAATGCTTCGGTCTCGATATGCGTACAAGTCCCAGCCGCGTATTGCTTTGGTCTCGTTATGCGTACAAGTCCCAGCCGCGTATTACTTCGGTCTCGTCATGCGTACGAATCCCAGCTGCATGTTGCTTCGGTGTCGCTATGCGTACAAGTTCCAGCCGCGTAATGCTTCGGTCTCCTTCTGCGTACAAGTTTCTGCAGCGTGTTGCTTCGGTCTCGTCGAGCGTACAAGTTCCAGCCGCGTATTGCTTCGGTCTCGTTATGCGTGCCAGTTCCAGCCGCGTATTGCTTCGGTATCGTTATGCGTACAAGTCCCAGCCGTGTCTTGCTTCGGTCTCGTTATGCGTACAAGTTCCAGCCGCGTGTGGCTTCGGTCTCGTTATGCGTACAAATCCCAGCCGCGTATTACTTCGGTCTCGCTATGCGTGCAAGTTCAAGGCGCGTATTGCTTCGGTCTCGTCGAGCGTACAAGACCCAGCCGCGTATTGCTTCGGTCTCGTCTAGCGTACAAGACCCTGTCGCGTATTGCTTCGGTCTCGTTGTGCGTACAAGTCCCATCAGTGTATTGCTTCGGTCTCGTTACGCGTACAAGTCCCGGCCGCGTATTGCTTCGGTCTCGTTATGCGTACAAGTTCCAGCCGCGTATTGCTTCGGTGTCGTCGAGCGAACAAGTCCCAGTCGCGTATTGCGTTGGTCTCGTTATGCGTACAAGTCCCAGCAGTGTCTTGCTTCGGTCTCGTTATGCGTACAAGTTCCAGCCGAGTATAGCTTCGGTCTCGTGCAGCGTACAAGCCCCAGCCGTGTATTGCTTCCGTCTCGTGGAGCGTACAAGTCCCAGCCGCGTGTTGCTTCGGTTACGTGGTGCGTACAAGTCCCAGCCGTGTCTTGCTTCGGTCTCGTTATGCGTACAAGTTCCAGCCGCATGTTGCTTCGGTCTCGTTATGCGTGCAAGTTCCAGCCGCGTATTGCTTCGGTCTCGTCGAGCGTACAAGTTCCAGCCGCTTATTGCTTCGGCCTCGTTATGCGTGCAAGGTCCTGCCGCGTATTGCACCGGTCTTTGTCGAGCGTACAAGTACCAGCCGCGTATTGCTTCGGCCTCGTCGACCGTACAAGTCCCAGCCGTGTCTTGCTTCGGTCTCGTTATGCGTACAAGTTCCAGCCGCATGTTGCTTCGGTCTCGTCGAGCGTACAAATCCCAGCCGCGTTTTGCTTTGGTATCGTTATGCGTACAAGTCCCAGCCGCGTATTGCTTCGGTATCGTTATGCGTACAAGTCCCAGCCGTGTCTTGCTTCGGCCTCGTTATGCGTACAAGGCGCAGCCGCGTATTGCTTCGGTTTCGTTATACGTGCAAGATCCAGCCGCGTATTGCTTCGGTCTCGTCCAGCGAACAAGTCCCAGCCGCGTATTGCTTTGGTCTCGTTATGCGTACAAGTCCCAGCCGCGTATTGCTTCGGTATCGTTATGCGTACAAGTCCCAGCCGCGTATTGCTTCGGTCTCGTATTGCGTACAAGTTGCAGCCGGATAATGCTTCGGTCTCGTTATGCATGACAGTTCCAGCCGCGTATTGCTTCGGACTCGTTATGCGTACAAGTCCCAGCCGCGTATTCCTTCGGTATCGTTATGCGTACAAGTCCCAGCCGCGTATTGCTTCGGTCTCGTCGAGCGTACAAGTTCCAGCCGCGCATTGCATTGGTCTCGTTATGCGTACAAGTCCCAGCCGCGTAATCATTCGGTCTCGTCGAGCCTATAAGTCCCAGCCGCGTATTGCTTTGGTCTCGTTATGCGTACAAGTCCCAGCCGCGTATTGCTTCGGTATCGATATGCATACAAGTTCCAGCCTCGTATTGCTTCGGTCTCGTGGAGCGTACAAGTCCCAGCCGCGTATTGCTTCGGTCTCGTTATGCGTGCAAGATCCTGCCGCGTATTGCTTCGGTCTCGTCGAGCGTACAAGTACCAGCCGCGTATTGCTTCGGTCTCGTGTTGCGTACAAGTTCCAGCCGCGTATTGCTTCGGTGTCGTCGAGCGAACAAGTTCCAGCAGCGTACTGCTTCGGTCTCGTTACGCGTACAAGTCCCGGCCGCGTATTGCTTCGGTCTCGCTATGCGTACAAGTTCCAGCCGCATAATTCTTCGGTCTCCTTATGCGTACAAGTTTCAGCAGCGCGTTGCTTCGGTCTCGTCGAGCGTTCAAGTTCCAGCCGCGTATTGCTTCGGTCTCGTTACGCGTACAAGTACCAGCCGCGTATTGCTTCGGTATCGTTACGCGTATAAGTCCCAGCCGTGTATTGCTTCGGTCTCGTGGAGCGTACAAGTCCCAGCCGCATGTTGCTTCGCTCTCGCTATGCGAACAAGTTCCAGCCGCTTAATGCTTCGGTCTCGTTGTGCGTACATGTTTCAGCAGCGCGTTGCTTCGGTCTCGTCGAGCGTACAAGTTCCAGCCGCGTATTGCTTCGGTCTCGTCGAGCGTACAAGTCCCAACCGCGTATTACTTCGGTCTCGTTATGCGTACAAGTCCCAGCCGCGTATTACTTCGGTCTCGTTATGCGTGCAAGATCCTGCCGCGTATTGCTTCGGTCTCGTCGAGCGTACAAGTTCCAGCCGCGTATTGCTTCGGTCTCGTTACGCGTACAAGTTCCAGCCGCGTATTGCTTCGGTATCGTTACGCGTATAAGTCCCAGCCGTGTATTGCTTCGGTCTCGTGGAGCGTACAAGTCCCAGCCGCATGTTGCTTCGCTCTCGCTATGCGAACAAGTTCCAGCCGCTTAATGCTTCGGTCTCGTTGTGCGTACATGTTTCAGCAGCGCGTTGCTTCGGTCTCGTCGAGCGTACAAGTTCCAGCCGCGTATTGCTTCGGTCTCGTCGAGCGTACAAGTCCCAGCCGCGTATTGCTTTGGTCTCGTTATGCGTACAAGTTCCACCCGCGTGTGGCTTCGGTCTCGTTATGCGTGCAAGTTCCAGCCGCGTAATGCTTCGGTCTCGTTATGCGTACAAGTCCCAGCAGTGTCTTGCTTCGGTCTCGTTCTGCGTACAAGTTCCAGCCGCGTATTGCTTCGGTCTCGTTATGCGTGCAAGATCCTGCCGCGTATTGCTTCGGTCTCGTCGAGCGTACAAGTACCAGCCGCGTATTGCTTCGGTCTCGTGGAGCGTACAAGTTCCAGCCGCGTATTGCTTCGGTGTCGTCGAGCGAACAAGTTCCAGCAGCGTACTGCTTCGGTCTCGTTACGCGTACAAGTCCCGGCCGCGTATTGCTTCGGTCTCGTTACGCGTACAAGTTCCAGCCGCGTATTGCTTCGGTCTCGTTATGCGTGCAAGATCCTGCCGCGTATTGCTTCGGTCTCGTCGAGCGTACAAGTTCCAGCCGCGTATTGCTTCGGTCTCGTCGAGCGTACAAGTCCCAACCGCGTATTACTTCGGTCTCGTTATGCGTACAAGTCCCAGCCGCGTATTACTTCGGTCTCGTTATGCGTGCAAGTTCCAGCCGCGTATTGCTTCGGTCTCGTTGTGCGTACAAGTCCCAACCGTGTATTGCTTCGGTCTCGTGGAGCGTACAAGTGCCAGCCGCGTAATCCTTCGGTCTCTTCGAGCGTTCAAGTTCCAGCCGCGTATTGCTTCGGTCTTGTTACGCGTACAAGTTCCAGCCGCGTATTGCTTCGGTCTCGTTACGCCTACAAGTCCCAGCCGCGTATTACTTCGGTCTCGTTATGCGTGCAAGTTCCAGCCGCGTATTGCTTCGGTCTCGTTGTGCGTACAAGTCCCAACCGTGTATTGATTCGGTCTCGTGGAGCGTACAAGTGCCAGCCGCGTAATCCTTCGGTCTCTTCGAGCGTTCAAGTTCCAGCCGCGTATTGCTTCGGTCTCGTTACTCGTACAAGTTCCAGCCGCGTATTGCTTCGGTCTCGTTACGCCTACAAGTCCCAGCCGTGTATTGCTTCGGTCTCGTGGAGCGTACAAGTCCCAGCCCCGTGTAGCTTTGGTCTCGCTATGCGTACAAGTTTCAGCCGCGTAATGCTTCGGTCTCGTTATGCGTACAAGTTCCAGCAGCGCGTTGCTTCGGTCTCGTCGAGCGTCCAAGTTCCAGCCGCGTATTGATTCGGTATCGTTATGCGTACAAGTCCCAGCAGTGTCTTGCTTCGGTCTCGTTATGCGTACAAGTTCCAGCCGCGTGTGGCTTAGGTCTCGTTATGCGTGCAAGTTCCAGCCGCGTGGTGCTTCGGTCTTGTTACGCGTACAAGTTCCAGCCGCGTATTGCTTCGGTCTCGTCGAGCGTGCAAGTCCCAGCCGCGTATTGCTTTGGTATCGTTATGCGTACAAGTCCCAGCCGCGTATTGCTTCGGTATCGTTATGCGTACAAGTTCGAGCCGCGTATTGCTTCGGTCTCGTGCAGCGTACAAGTCCCAGCCGCATGTTGCTTCGGTCTCGCTATGCGTACAAGTTCCAGCCGCGTAATTTTTCGGTCTCGTTATGCGTACAAGTTTCAGTAGCGCGTTGCTTCGGTCTCGTCGAGCGTACAAGTTCCAGCCGCGTATTGCTTCGGTCTCGTCGAGCGTACAAGTCCCAGCCGTGTCTTGCTTCGGTCTCGTTATGCGTTCAAGTTCCAGCCGCGTGTGGCTTCGGTCTCGTTATGCGTGCAAGTTCCAGCCGCGTAATGCTTCGGTCTCGTAATGCGTACAAGTCACAGCAGTGTCCTGCTTCGGTCTCGTTATGCGTACAAGTTCCAGCCGCATGTTGCTTCGGTCTCGTCGAGCGTACAAATCCCAGCCGCGTATTGCTTTGGTATCGTTATGCGTACAAGTCCCAGCCGCGTATTGCTTCGGTATCGTTATGCGTACAAGTCCCAGCCGTGTCTTGCTTCGGCCTCGTTATGCGTACAAGGCGCAGCCGCGTATTGCTTCGGTTTCGTTATACGTGCAAGATCCAGCCGCGTATTGCTTCGGTCTCGTCCAGCGAACAAGTCCCAGCCGCGTATTGCTTTGGTCTCGTTATGCGTACAAGTCCCAGCCGCGTATTGCTTCGGTATCGTTATGCGTACAAGTCCCAGCCGCGTATTGCTTCGGTCTCGTATTGCGTACAAGTTGCAGCCGGATAATGCTTCGGTCTCGTTATGCATGACAGTTCCAGCCGCGTATTGCTTCGGACTCGTTATGCGTACAAGTCCCAGCCGCGTATTCCTTCGGTATCGTTATGCGTACAAGTCCCAGCCGCGTATTGCTTCGGTCTCGTCGAGCGTACAAGTTCCAGCCGCGCATTGCATTGGTCTCGTTATGCGTACAAGTCCCAGCCGCGTAATCATTCGGTCTCGTCGAGCCTATAAGTCCCAGCCGCGTATTGCTTTGGTCTCGTTATGCGTACAAGTCCCAGCCGCGTATTGCTTCGGTATCGATATGCATACAAGTTCCAGCCTCGTATTGCTTCGGTCTCGTGGAGCGTACAAGTCCCAGCCGCGTATTGCTTCGGTCTCGTTATGCGTACAAGTTCCAGCCGCATATTGCTTCGGTCTCGTTATGCGTGCAAGATCCAGCCGCGTATTGCTTCGGTCTCGTTATGCTTCCAAGTCCCAGCCGCGTAATCCATCGGTCTCTTCGAGCGTTCAAGTTCCAGCCGCGTATTGCTTCCGTCTCGTGCAGCGTACAAGTCCCAGCCGCATGTTGCTTCGGTCTCGCTATGCGTACAAGTTCCAGCCGCATAATTCTTCGGTCTCCTTATGCGTACAAGTTTCAGCAGCGCGTTGCTTCGGTCTCGTCGAGCGTTCAAGTTCCAGCCGCGTATTGCTTCGGTCTCGTTACGCGTACAAGTTCCAGCCGCGTATTGCTTCGGTATCGTTACGCGTATAAGTCCCAGCCGTGTATTGCTTCGGTCTCGTGGAGCGTACAAGTCCCAGCCGCATGTTGCTTCGCTCTCGCTATGCGAACAAGTTCCAGCCGCTTATTGCTTCGGTCTCGTTGTGCGTACATGTTTCAGCAGCGCGTTGCTTCGGTCTCGTCGAGCGTACAAGTTCCAGCCGCGTATTGCTTCGGTCTCGTCGAGCGTACAAGTTCCAGCCGCGTAATGCTTCGGTCTCGTAATGCGTACAAGTCACAGCAGTGTCCTGCTTCGGTCTCGTTATGCGTACAAGTTCCAGCCGCATGTTGCTTCGGTCTCGTCGAGCGTTCAAATCCCAGCCGCGTATTGCTTTGGTATCGTTATGCGTACAAGTCCCAGCCGCGTATTGCTTCGGTATCGTTATGCGTACAAGTTCCAGCCGTGTCTTGCTTCGGCCTCGTTATGCGTACAAGGCGCAGCCGCGTATTGCTTCGGTTTCGTTATACGTGCAAGATCCAGCCGCGTATTGCTTCGGTCTCGTCCAGCGAACAAGTCCCAGCCGCGTATTGCTTTGGTCTCGTTATGCGTACAAGTCCCAGCCGCGTATTGCTTCGGTCTCGTTACGCGTAAAAGTCCCGGCCGTGTATTGCTTCGGTCTCGTTATGCGTACCAGTTCCAGCCGCGTAATCCTTCGGTCTCTTCGAGCGTTCAAGTTCCAGCCGCGTATTGCTTCGGTCTCGTTACGCGTACGAGTTCCAGCCGCGTATTACTTCGGTCTCGTTATGCGTACAAGTCCCAGCCGCGTATTACTTCGGTCTCGGTATGCGTGCAAGTTCCAGCCGCGTATTGCATCGGTCTCGTTGTGCGTACAAGTACCAGCCGCGTATTGCTTCGGTCTCGTGGAGCGTACAAGCTCCAGCCGCGTATTGTTTCGGTGTCGTCGAGCGAACAAGTTCCAGCAGCGTATTGCTTCGGTCTCGTGGAGCGTACAAGCTCCAGCCGCGTATTGTTTCGGTGTCGTCGAGCGAACAAGTTCCAGCAGCGTATTGCTTCGGTCTCGTTACGCGTACAAGTTCCAGCCGCGTATTGCTTCGGTCTCGTTATGCGTGCAAGATCCTGCCGCGTATTGCTTCGGTCTCGTCGAGCATACAATTACCAGCCGCGTATTGCTTCGGTCTCGTGGAGCGTACAAGTTCCAGCCGCGTATTGTTTCGGTCTCGTCGAGCGTACAAGTTCCAGCCGCGTATTGCTTCGGTCTCGTCGAGCGTACAAGTCCCTGCCGCGTATTGCTTTGGTCTCGTTATGCGTACAAGTCCCAGCCGCGTATTGCTTCGGCATCGTTATGCGTGCAAGTCCCAGCAGTGTCTTGCTTCGGTCTCGTTATGCGTACAAGTCCAAGCCGCGTATTACTTCAGTCTCGTTATGCGTGCAAGTTCCAGCCGCGTATTGCTTCGGTCTCGTCGAGCGTACAAGTTCCAGCCGCGTATTGCTTCGGTCTCGTTACGCGTAAAAGTCCCGGCCGTGTATTGCTTCGGTCTCGTTATGCGTACCAGTTCCAGCCGCGTGTGGCTTCGGTCTCGTTATGCGTGCAAGTTCCAGCCGCGTAATGCTTCGGTATCGTTATGCGTACAAGTCCCAGCAGTGTCTTGCTTCGGTCTCGTTATGCGTACAAGTTCCAGCCGCATGTTGCTTCGGTCTCGTTATGCGAACAAGTTCCAGCCGCGTAATGCTTCGGTCTCGATATGCGTACAAGTCCCAGCCGCGTATTGCTTTGGTCTCGTTATGCGTACAAGTCCCAGCCGCGTATTACTTCGGTCTCGTTATGCGTACAAGTCCCAGCCGTGTCTTGCTTCGGTCTCGTTATGCGTACAAGTTCCAGCCGCGTAATGCTTCGGTATCGTTATGAGTATAAGATCTAGCCGCGTATTGCTTCGGTCTCGTTATGCGTGCAAGTTCCAGCCACGTATTGCTTCGGTCTCGTGGAGCGTACAAGTTCCAGCCGCGTATTGCTTCGGTCTCGTCATGCGTACGAATCCCAGCTGCATGTTGCTTCGGTGTCGCTATGCGTACAAGTTCCAGCCGCGTAATGCTTCGGTCTCCTTCTGCGTACAAGTTTCTGCAGCGTGTTGCTTCGGTCTCGTCGAGCGTACAAGTTCCAGCCGCGTATTGCTTCGGTCTCGTTATGCGTGCCAGTTCCAGCCGCGTATTGCTTCGGTATCGTTATGCGTACAAGTCCCAGCCGTGTCTTGCTTCGGTCTCGTTATGCGTACAAGTTCCAGCCGCGTGTGGCTTCGGTCTCGTTATGCGTACAAATCCCAGCCGCGTATTACTTCGGTCTCGCTATGCGTGCAAGTTCAAGGCGCGTATTGCTTCGGTCTCGTCGAGCGTACAAGACCCAGCCGCGTATTGCTTCGGTCTCGTCTAGCGTACAAGACCCTGTCGCGTATTGCTTCGGTCTCGTTGTGCGTACAAGTCCCATCAGTGTATTGCTTCGGTCTCGTTACGCGTACAAGTCCCGGCCGCGTATTGCTTCGGTCTCGTTATGCGTACAAGTCCCAGCCGCGTATTGCTTTGGTCTCGTTATGCGTACAAGTCCCAGCCGCGTATTGCTTCGGTATCGCTATGCGTACAAGTCCCAGCAGTGTCTTGCTTCGGTCTCGTTATGCGTACAAGTTCCAGCCGCGTATAGCTTCGGTCTCGTGCAGCGTACAAGTCCGAGCCGTGCATTGCTTCCGTCTCGTGGAGCGTACAAGTCCCAGCCGCGTGTTGCTTCGGTCTCGTTATGCGTACAAGTCCCTGCCGTGTCTTGCTTCGATCTCGTTATGCGTACAAGTTCCAGCCGCATGTTGCTTCGGTCTCGTTATGCGTGCAAGTCCCAGCCGCGTGTTGCTTCGGTCTCGTTATGCGTACAAGTCCCAGCCGTGTCTTACTTCGGTCTCGTTATGCGCTCAAGTTCCAGCCGCATGTTGCTTCTGTCTCGTTATGCGTACAAGTCCCAGCCGTGTATTGCTTCGGTCTCGTTATGCGTACAAGTTCCAGCCGTGTATTGCTTCGGTCTCGTTATGCGTGCAAGATCCTGCCACGTATTGCTTCGGTCTCGTCGAGCGTACAAGACCCAGCCGCGTATTGCTTCGGTCTCGTTATGCGTGCAAGATCCTGCCGCGTATTGCTTCGGTCTCGACGAGCGTACAAGTACCAGCCGCGTATTGCTTCGGTCTCGTTATGCGTGCAAGTCCCAGCCGCGTGTTGCTTCGGTCTCGTTATGCGTACAAGTTCCAGCCGTGTATTGCTTCGGTCTCGTTATGCGTGCAAGATCCTGCCACGTATTGCTTCGGTCTCGTGGAGCGTACAAGTTCCAGCCGCGTATTGCTTCGGTCTCGTCATGCGTACGAATCCCAGCTGCATGTTGCTTCGGTGTCGCTATGCGTACAAGTTCCAGCCGCATGTTGCTTCGGTCTCGTTACGCGTACAAGTCCCGGATGTGTATTGCTTCGGTCTCGTGGAGCGTACAAGTCCCAGCCGTGTATTGCTTCCGTCTCGTGGAGCGTACAAGTCCCAGCCGCGTATTACTTCGGTCTCGTCGAGCGTAGAAGTTCCAGCAGCGTATTGCTTTGGTCTTGTTATGCGTACAAGTCCCAGCCGCGTAATCGTTCGGTCTCTTCGAGCGTTCAACTTCCAGCCGCATATTGCTGTGGTCTCGTTACGCGTACAAGTTCCAGCCGCGTAGTGCTTCGGTATCGTTATGAGCATAAGATCTAGCCGCGTATTGCTTCGGTCTCGTTATGCGTACAAGTCCCAGCCGTGTACTGCTTTGGTCTCGTCGAGCGTACAAGTACCAGCCGCGTATTGCTTCGGTCTCGTTATGCGTGCAAGATCCTGCCGCGTATTGCTTCGGTCTCTTCGAGCGTACAAGACCCAGCCGCGTATTACTTCGGTCTCGTTATGCGTGCAAGTTCCAGCCGCGTATTGCTTCGGTCTCGTTGTGCGTACAAGTCCCAACCGTGTATTGCTTCGGTCTCGTGGAGCGTACAAGTGCCAGCCGCGTAATCCTTCGGTCTCTTCGAGCGTTCAAGTTCCAGCCGCGTATTGCTTCGGTCTTGTTACGCGTACAAGTTCCAGCCGCGTATTGCTTCGGTCTCGTTACGCCTACAAGTCCCAGCCGCGTATTACTTCGGTCTCGTTATGCGTGCAAGTTCCAGCCGCGTATTGCTTCGGTCTCGTTGTGCGTACAAGTCCCAACCGTGTATTGCTTCGGTCTCGTGGAGCGTACAAGTGCCAGCCGCGTAATCCTTCGGTCTCTTCGAGCGTTCAAATTCCAGCCGCGTATTGCTTCGGTCTCGTTACTCGTACAAGTTCCAGCCGCGTATTGCTTCGGTCTCGTTACGCCTACAAGTCCCAGCCGTGTATTGCTTCGGTCTCGTGGAGCGTACAAGTCCCAGCCCCGTGTAGCTTTGGTCTCGCTATGCGTACAAGTTTCAGCCGCGTAATGCTTCGGTCTCGTTATGCGTACAAGTTCCAGCAGCGCGTTGCTTCGGTCTCGTCGAGCGTCCAAGTTCCAGCCGCGTATTGATTCGGTATCGTTATGCGTACAAGTCACAGCAGTGTCTTGCTTCGGTCTCGTTATGCGTACAAGTTCCAGCCGCGTGTGGCTTAGGTCTCGTTATGCGTGCAAGATCCTGCCGCGTATTGCTTCGGTCTCGTCGAGCGTACAAGTACCAGCCGCGTATTGCTTCGGTCTCGTGTTGCGTACAAGTTCCAGCCGCGTATTGCTTCGGTGTCGTCGAGCGAACAAGTTCCAGCAGCGTACTGCTTCGGTCTCGTTACGCGTACAAGTCCCGGCCGCGTATTGCTTCGGTCTCGTTACGCGTACAAGTTCCAGCCGCGTATTGCTTCGGTCTCGTTATGCGTGCAAGATCCTGCCGCGTATTGCTTCGGTCTCGTCGAGCGTACAAGTACCAGCCGCGTATTGCATCGGTCTCGTGGAGCGTACAAGTTCCAGCCGCGGATTGCTTCGGTGTCGTCGAGCGAACAAGTTCCATCCGCGTGATGCTTCGGTCTCGATATGCGTACAAGTCCCAGCCGCGTATTGCTTTGGTCTCGTTATGCGTACAAGTCCCAGCCGCGTATTGCTTCGGTATCGTTATGCGTACAAGTCCCAGCAGTGTCTTGCTTCGGTCTCTTTATGCGTACAAGTTCCAGCCGCGTAATGCTTCGGTCTCGATATGCGTACAAGTCCCAGTCGCGTATTGCGTTGGTCTCGTTATGCGTACAAGTCCCAGCAGTGTCTTGCTTCGGTCTCGTTATGCGTACAAGTTCCAGCCGAGTATAGCTTCGGTCTCGTGCAGCGTACAAGTCCCAGCCGTGTATTGCTTCTGTCTCGTGGAGCGTACAAGTCCCAGCCGCGTGTTGCTTCGGTTACGTGGTGCGTACAAGTCCCAGCCGTGTCTTGCTTCGGTCTCGTTATGCGTACAAGTTCCAGCCGCATGTTGCTTCGGTCTCGTTATGCGTGCAAGTTCCAGCCGCGTATTGCTTCGGTCTCGTCGAGCGTACAAGTTCCAGCCGCTTATTGCTTCGGCCTCGTTATGCGTGCAAGGTCCTGCCGCGTATTGCACCGGTCTTTGTCGAGCGTACAAGTACCAGCCGCGTATTGCTTCGGCCTCGTCGATCGTACAAGTCCCAGCCGTGTCTTGCTTCGGTCTCGTTATGCGTACAAGTTCCAACCGCATGTTGCTTCGGTCTCGTCGAGCGTACAAATCCCAGCCGCGTATTTCTTTGGTATCGTTATGCGTACAAGTCCCAGCCGCGTATTGCTTCGGTATCGTTATGCGTACAAGTCCCAGCCGTGTCTTGCTTCGGCCTCGTTATGCGTACAAGGCGCAGCCGCGTATTGCTTCGGTTTCGTTATACGTGCAAGATCCAGCCGCGTATTGCTTCGGTCTCGTCCAGCGAACAAGTCCCAGCCGCGTATTGCTTTGGTCTCGTTATGCGTACAAGTCCCAGCCGCGTATTGCTTCGGTATCGTTATGCGTACAAGTCCCAGCCGCGTATTGCTTCGGTCTCGTATTGCGTACAAGTTGCAGCCGGATAATGCTTCGGTCTCGTTATGCATGACAGTTGCAGCCGCGTATTGCTTCGGACTCGTTATGCGTACAAGTCCCAGCCGCGTATTCCTTCGGTATCGTTATGCGTACAAGTCCCAGCCGCGTATTGCTTCGGTCTCGTCGAGCGTACAAGTTCCAGCCGCGCATTGCATTGGTCTCGTTATGCGTACAAGTCCCAGCCGCGTAATCATTCGGTCTCGTCGAGCCTATAAGTCCCAGCCGCGTATTGCTTTGGTCTCGTTATGCGTACAAGTCCCAGCCGCGTATTGCTTCGGTATCGATATGCATACAAGTTCCAGCCTCGTATTGCTTCGGTCTCGTGGAGCGTACAAGTCCCAGCCGCGTATTGCTTCGGTCTCGTTATGCGTACAAGTTCCAGCTGCATATTGCTTCGGTCTCGTTATGCGTGCAAGATCCAGCCGCGTATTGCTTCGGTCTCGTTATGCTTACAAGTCCCAGCCGCGTAATCCATCGGTCTCTTCGAGCGTTCAAGTTCCAGCCGCGTATTGCTTCCGTCTCGTGCAGCGTACAAGTCCCAGCCGCATGTTGCTTCGGTCTCGCTATGCGTACAAGTTCCAGCCGCATAATTCTTCGGTCTCCTTATGCGTACAAGTTTCAGCAGCGCGTTGCTTCGGTCTCGTCGAGCGTTCAAGTTCCAGCCGCGTATTGCTTCGGTATCGATATGCATACAAGTTCCAGCCTCGTATTGCTTCGGTCTCGTGGAGCGTACAAGTCCCAGCCGCGTATTGCTTCGGTCCCGTCGAGCGTACAAGTCCCAGCCGCGTATTGCTTTGGTCTCGTTATGCGTACAAGTCCCAGCCGCGTATTGCTTCGGTATCGTTATGCGTGCGAGTTCCAGCCGCGTAATGCTTCGGTCTCGTTATGTGTGCAAGTTCCAGCCGCATGTTGCTTCGGTCTCGTTATGCGAACAAGTTCCAGCCGCGTATTGCTTTGGTCTCGTTATGCGTACAAGTCCCAGCCGCGTATTGCTTCGGTATCGTTATGAGTACAAGTTCCAGCCGCGTGTTGCTTCGGTCTCGCTATGCGTACAAGTTCCAGCCGCGTATTGCTTCTGTCTCGTTATGCGTGCATGTACCAGCCGCGTAATGCTTCGGTCTCGTTGTGAGTACCAGTTCCAGCCGCGTATTGCTTCTGTCTCGTTATGCGTGCAAGTACCAGCGGCGTAATGCTTCGGTCTCGTTATGCATGCAAGTACCAGCCGCGTATTGCTTCGGTCTCGTCGAACGTAAAAGTTCCAGCCGCGTATTGCTTCGGTCTCGTTATGCCTACAAGCCCCAGCCGCGTAATGCTTCGGTCTCGTTATGCGTACAAGTTCCAGCCGCGTGTGGCTTCGGTCTCGTTATGCGTGCGAGTTCCAGCCGCGTAATGCTTCGGTCTCGTTATGTGTGCAAGTTCCAGCCGCGTATTGCTTCGGTATCGTTATGCGTACAAGTTCCAGCCGCATGTTGCTTCGGTCTCGTTATGCGTACAAGTTCCAGCCGCGTATTGCTTTGGTCTCGTTATGCGTACAAGTCCCAGCCGCGTATTGCTTCGGTCTCATTATGCGTACAAGTTCCAGCCGCGTGTTGCTTCGGTCTCGCTATGCGTACAAGTTCCAGCCGCGTATTGCTTCTGTCTCGTTATGCGTGCATGTACCAGCCGCGTAATGCTTCGGTCTCGTTGTGAGTACCAATTCCAGCCGCGTATTGCTTCTGTCTCGTTATGCGTGCAAGTACCAGCGGCGTAATGCTTCGGTCTCGTTATGCATGCAAGTACCAGCCGCGTATTGCTTCGGTCTCGTCGAACGTAAAAGTTCCAGCCGCGTATTGCTTCGGTCTCGTTATGCGTACAAGCTCCAGCCGCGTAATGCTTCGGTCTCGTTATGCGTACAAGTTCCAGCCGCGTGTGGCTTCGGTCTCGTTATGCGTGCGAGTTCCAGCCGCGTAATGCTTCGGTCTCGTTATGTGTGCAAGTTCCAGCCGCGTATTGCTTCGGTCTCGCGGAGCGTACAAGTTCCAGCCTCGTATTGCTTCGGTCTCGTGGATCGTACAAGTCCCAGCCGCGTATTGCTTCGGTCTCGTCGATCGTACAAGTCCCACCGCGTGTTGCTTCGGTCTCGTTATGCGTGCAAGTTCCGGCCGCGTATTACTGCGGTCTCGTTATGCGTGCAAGTTCCACCCGCGTATTGCTTCGGTCTCGTGGAGCATACAAGTGCCAGGCGCGTATTGCTTTGGTCTCGTCGAGTGTAGAAGTTCCAGCCGCGTGTTGCTTCGGCCTTGTTATGCGTACAAGTTCCAGCCGCGTATTGCTTCGATCTCGTTATGCGTACAAGCTCCAGCCGCGTATTGCTTCGGTCTCGTTATGCGTGCAAGTTCCAGCTGCGTATTGCTACGGTCTCGCCGAGCGTGCGAGTTCCACCCGCGTATTGCTTCGGTCTCGTCGAGCGTACAAGTTCCAGCCGCGTATTACTTCGGTCTCGTGGAGCGTGCAAGTCCCAGCCGCGTATTGCTTTGGTCGCGTTATGCGTACAAGTCCCAGCCGCGTATTGCTTCGGTCTCGTTATGCGTGCAAGTTGCAGCCGCGTAAAGGTTCGGTCTCGTGGGGCGTACAAGTTCCAGCCGCGTATTTCTTCGGTCTCGTTATGCGTGCAAGTTCCAGCCGCGTAATGCTTCGGTCTCGTTATGCGTACAAGTTCCAGGAGCGCGAAGCTTCGGTGTCGTTATGCGTGCAAGTCCCAGCCGTGTATTGCTTCGGTCTCGTCGAGCGTACAAGTTCCAGCAACGCGTTGCTTCCGTCACGTCGAGCGTACAAGTTCCAGCCGCGTGTTGCTTCGGTCACGTCGAACGTACTTGTCCCAGCCGCGTATTGCTTCGATCTCGCCGAGCGTACAATTCACAGCCGCGTATTGCTTCGATCTCGTTATGCGTACAAGTCCCAGCCGTGTATTCCTCCGGTCTCGTTATGCGTACAGGTTCCAGCCGCGTATTGCTTCGGTCTCGTTATGCGTGCAAGTTCCAGCCCGGTATTGCTTCGGTCTCTTCAAGCGTACAATTTCCAGCCAGTCATTGCTTCGGTCTCGTTATGCGTACAAGTCCCAGCCGCGTATTCCTTCGGTCTCGTCGAGCGTACAAGTTCCAGCCGCGTATTGCTTCGGTCTCGTCGTGCGTACAAGTCCCAGCCGCGTATTGCTTCGATCTCGTGGAGCGAGCGAGTTCCAGCCGCGTATTGCTTCGGTCTCGTTATGCGTACAAGTTCCAGCAGCGCGTTGCTTCGGTCTCGTTATGCGTACAAGTTCCAGCCGCGTAATGCTTCGGTCTCGTTGTGAGTACAAGTTCCAGCCGCGTATTGCTTCTGTCTCGTTATGCGTGCATGTACCAGCCGCGTAATGCTTCGGTCTCGTTGTGAGTACCAGTTCCAGCCGCGTATTGCTTCTGTCTCGTTATGCGTGCAAGTACCAACGGCGTAATGCTTCGGTCTCGTTATGCATGCAAGTACCAGCCGCGTATTGCTTCGGTCTCGTCGAACGTAAAAGTTCCAGCCGCGTATTGCTTCGGTCTCGTTATGCGTACAAGCTCCAGCCGCGTAATGCTTCGGTCTCGTTGTAAGTATAAGTTCCAGCCGCGTATTGCTTCAGTCCCGTTATGCGTGCATGTTCCAGCCGCGTAATGCTTCGGGCTCGTTATGCGTGCGAGTACCAGACCGGTATTGCTTCGGTCTCGTCAAGCGTACAAGTTCCAGCCAGGCATTGCTTCGGTCTCGTTATGCGTACAAGTCCCAGCCGCGTATTCCTTCGGTCTCGTCGAGCGTACAAGTTCCAGCCGCGTATTGCTTCGGTCTCGTTATGCGTACAAGCTCCAGCCGCGTAATGCTTCGGTCTCGTTGTAAGTATAAGTTCCAGCCGCGTATTGCTTCTGTCTCGTTATGCGTGCATGTTCCAGCCGCGTAATGCTTCGGGCTCGTTATGCGTGCAAGTACCAGCCGCGTATTGCTTCGATCTCGTTATGGGTACAAGCCTCAGCCGCGTAACCCTTCGGTCTCTTCGAGCGTACAAATTCCAGCCGCGTATTGCATCGGTCTCGTCGACCGTACAGGTACCAGCCGCGTGTTGCTTCGGTCTCGTTATGCGTACAAGTTCCAGCCGCGTAATGCTTCGGTCTCGTTATGCGTGCAAGTCCCAGCCGCGTATTGCTTCTGTCTCGTTACGCGTACAAGTTCCAGCCGCGTATTGCTTCGGTCCCGTCGAGCGTACAAGTCCCAGCCGCGTATTGCTTTGGTCTCGTTATGCGTACAAGTCCCAGCCGCGTATTGCTTCGGTATCGTTATGCGTACAAGTTCCAGCCGCATGTTGCTTCGGTCTCGTTATGCGTACAAGTTCCAGCCGCGTTTTGCTTTGGTCTCGTTATGCGTACAAGTCCCAGCAGCGTATTGCTTCGGTATCGTTATGAGTACAAGTTCCAGCCGCATGTTGCTTCGGTCTCGTTATGCGTACAAGTTCCAGCCGCGTAATGCTTCGGTCTCATTATGCGTACAAGTCCCAGCCGCGTATTGCTTCGGTCTCGTTATGAGTACAAGTTCCAGCCGCATATTGCATCGGTCTCGTAAAGCGTACAAGTTGCAGCCGGATAATGTTTCGGTCTCGTCGAGCGTACAAGTTCCAGCCGCGTACTGCTTCGGCGTCGTTATGCGTACAAGTCCCAGCTGCGTATTGCTTCGGTCTCGTTGTGAGTACAAGTCCCAGCCGCGTATTGCTTCGGTCTCGTTATGCGTACATGTCCCAACCGTGTATTGCTTCGGTCTCGTGGAGCGTACAAGTCCCAGCCGTGTATTGCTTCGGTCTCGTTATGCGTACAAGTCCCAGCCGCGTATTGCTTCGGTCTCGTTATGCGTACAAGTCCCAACCGTGTATTGCTTCGGTCTCGTTATGAGTACAAGTCCCAGCCGCGTATTGCTTCGGTCTCGTTGTGAGTACAAGTCCCAGCCGCGTATTGCTTCGGTCTCGTTATGCGAACATGTCCCAACCGTGTATTGCTTCGGTCTCGTGGAGCGTACAAGTCCCAGCCGTGTATTGCTTCGGTCTCGTTATGCGTACAAGTCCCAGCCGCGTATTGCTTCGGTATCGTTATGCGTACAAGTTCCAGCCGCATGTTGCTTCGGCCTCGTTATGCGTTCAAGTTCCAGCCGCGTAATGCTTCGGTCTCGTTATGCGCGCAAGTTCCAGCCGCGTATTGCTTCGGTCTCGTTATGCGTGCAAGATCCTGCCGCGTATTGCTTCGGTGTCGTCGACCGTACAGGTACCAGCCGCGTGTTGCTTCGGTCTCGTTATGCGTACAAGTCCCAACCGTGTATTGCTTCGGTCTCATGGAGCGTTCAAGTCCCAGCCGTGTATTGCTTCGGTCTCGTCGAGCGTACAAGTTCCAGCCGCGTACTGCTTCGGTATCGTTATGCGTACAAGTCCCAGCTGCGTATTGCTTCGGTTTCGTCGATCGTACAAGTTCCAGCCGCGTATTGCTTCGGTCTCGTCGAGCGTAGAAGACCCAGCCGCGTATTGCTTCGGTCTCGTTATGCGTGCAAGATCCTGCCGCGTATTGCTTCGGTCTCGACGAGCGTACAAGTCCCAGTCGTGTATTGCTTCTGTCTCGTCGAGCGTAGAAGTTCCAGCCGCGTATTGCTTTGGTCTCGTCAAGCGTACAATTCCCAGCCGCGTATTGCCTCGGTCTCGTCGAGCGTACAAGTTCCAGCCGCGTATTGCTTCGGTACCGTGGAGCGTACAAGTTCCAGCCGCGTATTGCTTCGGTCTCGTTATGCGTACAAGTTCCAGCCGCATGTTGCTTCGGTCTCGTTATGCGTACAAGTTCCAGCCGCGTAATGCTTCGGTCTCGATATGCGAACAAGTCCCAGCCGCGTATTGCTTTGGTCTCGTTATGCGTGTCAGTTCCAGCCGCGTATTGCTTCGGTCTCGTGGAGCGTACAAGTTCCAGCCTCGTATTGCTTCGGTCACGTGGAGCGTACAAGTTGCAGCCGCGTAATGCTTCGGTCTCCTTATGCGTACAAGTTTCAGCAGCGCGTTGCTTCGGTCTCGTCGAGCGTACAAGTTCCAGCCGCGTATTGCTTCGGTCTCGTCGAGCGTACAAGTCCCAGCCGTGTCTTGCTTCGGTCTCGTTATGCGTACAAGCTCCAGCCGCGTGTGTATTCGGTCTCGTTATGAGTACAAGTTCCAGCCGCGTATTATTTCGGTCTCGTTATGCGTGCAAGTTCCAGCCGCGTGTTGCTTTGGTCTCGTTATGCGTTCAAGTTCCAGCCACGAATTCCTTCGGTCACGTTATGCGTGCAAGTTCCAGCCGCGTATTCCTTCGGTCTCGTTATGAGTACAAGTTCCAGCCTCGTATTGCTTCGGTCTCGTTATGCGTGCAAGTCCCAGTCGCGTAATGCTTCGGACTCGTTATGCGTGCAAGTTCCAGCCTCGTATTGCTTCGGTTTCGTCAAGCGTACAAGTTGCAGCCGGATAATGCTTCGGTCTCGTTATGCGTGCCAGTTCCAGCCGCGTATTGCTTCGGTCTCGTTACGCGTACAAGTCCCAGCCGCGTATTGCTTTGGTCTCGTTATGCGTACAAGTCCCAGCCGCGTATTGCTTCGGTCTCGTGGAGCGTACAAGTCCCAGCCGCGTATTGCTTCGGTCTCGTTATGCGTGCAAGTTCCAGCCGCGTAATGCTTCGGTCTCGTGGAGCGTACAAGTTCCAGCCGCGTATTTCTTCGGTCTCGTTATGCGTGCAAGTTCCAGCCGCGAAATGCTTCGGTCTCGTTATGCGTACAAGTTCCAGGAGCGCGATGCTTCGGTGTCGTTATGCGTGCAAGTCCCAGCCGCGTATTGCTTCGGTCTCGTGGAGCGTACAAGTCCCAGCCGCGTATTGCTTCGGTCTCGTTATGCGTGCAAGATCCAGCCGCTTATTGCTTCGGTCTCGTCGAGCGTACAAGTCCCAGCCGCGTATTGCTTTGGTCTCGTTATGCGTACAAGTCCCAGCCGCGTATTGCTTCGGTCTCGTTATGCGTACAAGCTCCAGCCGCGTAATGCTTCGGTCTCGTTGTAAGTACAAGTTCCAGCCGCGTATTGCTTCTGTCTCGTTATGCGTGCATGTTCCAGCCACGTAATGCTTCGGTCTCGTTATGCGTGCAAGTACCAGCCGCGTATTACTTCGATATCGTTATGGGTACAAGTCCCAGCCGCGTAATCCTTCGGTCTCTTCGAGCGTACAAATTCCAGCCGCGTATTGCATCGGTCTCGCAACGCGTACAAGTCCCAACCGTGTAATGCTTCGGTCTCGTTATGCGTGCAAGTTCCAGCAGCGTACTTCTTCGGTCTCGTCGAGCGTAAAAGTCCCAGCCGCGTATTGCTTTGGTCTCGTTATGCGTACAAGTCCCAGCCGCGTATTGCTTCGGTCTCGTGGAGCGTACAAGTCCCAGCCGCGTATTGCTTCGGTCTCGTCAAGCGTACTAGTTCCAGCCGGGAATTGCTTCGGTCTCGTTATGGGTACCAGTTCCAGCCGCGTAATGCTTCGGTCTCGTTATGCGTGCAAGTTCCAGCAGCGCGTTGCTTCGGTCTCGTCGAGCGTAAAAGTCCCAGCCGCGTATTGCTTCGGTCTCGTTATGCGTGCAAGTTCAAGTCGCGTATTGCTTCGATCTCGTGGAGTGTACAAGTTCCAGCCGCGTATTGCTTCGGTCTCGTTATGCGTAGAAGTCCCAGCCGCGTATTGCTTCGATCTCGTCGAGCGTACAAGTTCCAGCCGCTTACTGCTTCGGCCTCGTTATGCGTGCAAGGTCCTGCCGCGTATAGGTCCGGTCTTTGTCGAGCGTAGAAGTTCCAGCCGCGTATTGCTTTGGTCTTGTTATGCGTACAAGTCCCAGCCGCGTATTACTTCGGTCTCGTTATGCGTGCAAGTTCCAGCCGCGTATTGCTTCGGTCTCGTCGAGCGTTCAAGTTCCAGCCGCATATTGCTTCGGTCTCGTTATGCGTGCAAGATCCTGTCGCGTATTGCTTCGGTCTCGTCGAGCGTACAAGACCCAGCCGCGTATTGCTTCGGTCTCGTTATGCGTGCAAGATCCTGCCGCGTATTGCTTCGGTCTCGTCAAGCGTACAAGTTGCAGCCGGATAATGCTTCGGTCTCGTTATGCGTGTCAGTTCCAGCCGCGTATTGCTTCGGTACCGTGGAGCGTACAAGTTCCAGCCGCGTATTGCTTCGGTACCGTGGAGCGTACAAGTTCCAGCCGCGTATTGCTTCGGTCTCGTGGAGCGTACAAGTTCCAGCCTCGTATTGCTTCGGTCTCGTGGAGCGTACAAGTCCCAGCCGTGTAATGCTTCGGTCTCGTTATGCGCACAAGTTCCAGTCGCGTGTTGCTTCGGTCTCGTTATGCGTACAAGTCCCAGCCGCGTATTGCTTCGGTCTGGCGGAGGGTACAAGTTCCAGCCACGTATTGCTTCGGTCTCGTGGAGCGTACAAGTCCCAGCCGCGTATTGCTTCGGTCTCGTTATGCGTAAAAGTCCCAGCCGCGTATTCCTTCGGCCTCGTCGAGCGTACAAGTCCCAGCCGCGTATTGCTTTGGTCTCGTTATGCGTACAAGTCCCAGCCGCGTGTTGCTTCGGTATCGTTATGCGTTCAAGTCCCAGCCGCGTATTGCTTCGGTCTCGTGGAGCGTACAAGTCCCAGCCGCGTATTGCGTCGGTCTCGTTATGCGTAAAAGTCCCAGCCGCGTATTCCTTCGGCCTCGTCGAGCGTACAAGTTCCAGCCGCGTAATGCTTTGGTCTCGTCGAGCGTACAAGTCCCAGCCGCGTATTGCTTCGGTATCGTTATGCGTACAAGTCCCAGCAGTGTCTTGCTTCGGTCTCGTTATGCGTACAAGTCCTAGCCGCGTATTACTTCGGTCTCGTTATGCGTGCAAGTTCCAGCCGCGAACTGCTTCGGTCTCGTCGAGCGTACAAGTTCCAGCCTCGTATTACTTCGGTCTCGTGGAGCGTACAAGTCCCAGCCGCGTATTGCTTCGGTCTCGTCGAGGGTACAAGTTCCAGCCGCGTATTGCTTCGGTCTCGTTATGCGTACAAGTTCCAGCAGCGCGTTGCTTCGGTCCCGTCGAGCGTACAAGTCCCAGCCACGTAGTGCTTTGGTCGCGTTATGCGTACAAATCCCAGCCGCGTATTGCTTCGGTCTCGTTATGCGTGCAAATTCCAGCCGCGTAATGATTCGGTCTCGTTATGCGTGCAAGTTCAAGTCGCGTATTGCTTCGATCTCGTGGAGCGTACAAGTTCCAGCCGCGTATTGCTTCGGTCTCGTGGAGCGTACCAGTCCCAGCCCCGTATTGCTTCGGTCACGGCGAGGGTACACGTTCCAGCTGCGCGTTGCTTCGGTCTCGTTATGCGTGCTAGCTCCAGCCGCGTATTTCTTCGGTCTCGTCGAGGGTATAAGACCCAGCCGCGTATTGCTTCGATCTCGTTATGGGTACAAGTCTCAGCCGCGTAATCCTTCGGTCTCTTCGAGCGTACAAATTCCAGCCGCGTACTGCTTCGGTCTCGTCGAGCGTACGAGTCCCAGCCGCGTATTGCTTTGGTCTCGTTATGCGTACAAGTCCCAGCCGCGTGTTGCTTCGGTACCGTTATGCGTACAAGTCCCAGCCGCGTATTGCTTCGGTCTCGTGGAGGGTACAAGGTCCAGCCGCGTATTGCTTCGGTATCGTTATGAGTACAAGTACCAGCCGCGTATTGCTTCGGTCTCGTTATGCGTGCAAGTTCCAGCCGCGTATTGCTTCGGTCTTGTCAAGCATACAGGTTGCTGCCGGATAATGCTTCGGTCTCGTCGAGCGTACAAGTCCCAGCCGCGTATTGCTTCGGTCTCGTCGAGGGTACAAGTTCCAGCCGCGTATTGCTTTGGTCTCGTTATGCGTACAAGTTCCAGCAGCGCGTTGCTTCGGTCTCGTTATGCGTACAAGTTCCAGCCGCGTAATGCTTCGGTCTCGTTATGCGTGCAAGTTCCAGCCGCGTACTGCTTCGGTCTCGTCGAGCGTACAAGTCCCAGCCGCGTATTGCTTCGGTATCGTTATGCGTACAAGTCCCAGCAGTGTCTTGCTTCGGTCTCGTTATGCGTACAAGTCCTAGCCGCGTATTACTTCGGTCTCGTTGTGCGTGCAAGTTCCAGCCGCGTACTGCTTCGGTCTCGTCGAGCGTACAAGTTCCAGCCTCGTATTACTTCGGTCTCGTGGAGCGTACAAGCCCCAGCCGCGTATTGCTTCGGTCTCGTCGAGGGTACAAGTTCCAGCCGCGTATTGCTTCGGTCTCGTTATGCGTACAAGTTCCAGCAGCGCGTTGCTTCGGTCCCGTCGAGCGTACAAGTCCCAGCCACGTAGTGCTTTGGTCGCGTTATGCGTACAAATCCCAGCCGCGTATTGCTTCGGTCTCGTTATGCGTGCAAGTTCCAGCCGCGTAATGCTTCGGTCTCGTTATGCGTGCAAGTTCCAGTCGCGTATTGCTTCGGTCTCGTGGTGCGTACAAGTTCCAGCCGCGTATTGTTTCGGTCTCGTGGAGCGTGCGAGTTCCTGCCGCGTATTGCTTCGGTCTCGTCGAGCGAACAAGTTCCAGCAGCGCGTTGCTTCGGTCTCGTTATGCGAACAAGCCCCAGCCGCGTATTGCTCCGGCATCGTCGAGCATCCAAGTCCCAGCCGTGTATTGCTTCGGTCTCGTGGAGCGTACAAGTCCCAGCCGCGTGTTGCTTCGGTCTCGTTATACGTACAAGTCCAAGCTGTGTCTTGCTTCGGTCTCGTTATGCGTACAAGTCCCAGCCGCGTGTTGCTTCGGTCTCGTTATGCGTACAAGTCCCAGCCGCGTATTGCTTTGGTCTCGTTATGCGTACAAGTACCAGCCGCGTATTACTTCGGTCTCGTTATGCGTGCAAGTTCCAGCCGCGTAATGCTTTGGTCTCGTCGAGCGTACAAGTCCCAGCCGCGTATTGCTTCGGTATCGTTATGCGTACAAGTCCCAGCAGTGTCTTGCTTCGGTCTCGTAATGCGTACAAGTCCTAGCCGCGTATTACTTCGGTCTCGTTATGCGTGCAAGTTCCAGCCGCGTACTGCTTCGGTCTCGTCGAGCGTACAAGTTCCAGCCGCGTACTGCTTCGGTCTCGTCGAGCGTACAAGTCCCAGCCGCGTATTGCTTCGGTATCGTTATGCGTACAAGTCCCAGCAGTGTCTTGCTTCGGTCTCGTTATGCGTACAAGTCCTAGCCGCGTATTACTTCGGTCTCGTTATGCGTGCAAGTTCCAGCCGCGTACTGCTTCGGTCTCGTCGAGCGTACAAGTTCCAGCCTCGTATTACTTCGGTCTCGTGGAGCGTACAAGCCCCAGCCGCGTATTGCTTCGGTCTCGTCGAGGGTACAAGTTCCAGCCGCGTATTGCTTCGGTCTCGTTATGCGTACAAGTTCCAGCAGCGCGTTGCTTCGGTCCCGTCGAGCGTACAAGTCCCAGCCACGTAGTGCTTTTGTCGCGTTATGCGTACAAATCCCAGCCGCGTATTGCTTCGGTCTCGTTATGCGTGCAAGTTCCAGCCGCGTAATGCTTCGGTCTCGTTATGCGTGCAAGTTCCAGTCGCGTATTGCTTCGGTCTCGTGGTGCGTACAAGTTCCAGCCGCGTATTGTTTCGGTCTCGTGGAGCGTGCGAGTTCCTGCCGCGTATTGCTTCGGTCTCGTCGAGCGAACAAGTTCCAGCAGCGCGTTGCTTCGGTCTCGTTATGCGAACAAGCCCCAGCCGCGTATTGCTCCGGCATCGTCGAGCATCCAAGTCCCAGCCGTGTATTGCTTCGGTCTCGTGGAGCGTACAAGTCCCAGCCGCGTGTTGCTTCGGTCTCGTTATACGTACAAGTCCAAGCTGTGTCTTGCTTCCGTCTCGTTATGCGTACAAGTCCCAGCCGCGTGTTGCTTCGGTCTCGTTATGCGTACAAGTCCCAGCCGCGTATTGCTTTGGTCTCGTTATGCGTACAAGTACCAGCCGCGTATTACTTCGGTCTCGTTATGCGTGCAAGTTCCAGCCGCGTAATGCTTTGGTCTCGTCGAGCGTACAAGTCCCAGCCGCGTATTGCTTCGGTATCGTTATGCGTACAAGTCCCAGCAGTGTCTTGCTTCGGTCTCGTTATGCGTACAAGTCCTAGCCGCGTATTACTTCGGTCTCGTTATGCGTGCAAGTTCCAGCCGCGTACTGCTTCGGTCTCGTCGAGCGTACAAGTTCCAGCCTCGTATTACTTCGGTCTCGTGGAGCGTACAAGTCCCAGCCGCGTATTGCTTCGGTCTCGTCGAGGGTACAAGTTCCAGCCGCGTATTGCTTCGGTCTCGTTATGCGTACAAGTTCCAGCAGCGCGTTGCTTCGGTCCCGTCGAGCGTACAAGTCCCAGCCACGTAGTGCTTTGGTCGCGTTATGCGTACAAATCCCAGCCGCGTGTTGCTTCGGTCTCGTTATGCGTGCAAATTCCAGCCGCGTAATGATTCGGTCTCGTTATGCGCACAAGTTCCAGTCGCGTGTGGCTTCGGTCTCGTTATGCGTACAAGTCCCAGCCGCGTGTTGCTTCGGTATCGTTATGCGTACAAGTCCCAGCCGCGTATTGCTTCGGTCTCGTGGAGGGTACAAGGTCCAGCCGCGTATTGCTTCGGTCTCGCCGACCGTACAGGTACCAGCCGCGTGTTGCTTCGGTCTCGTGGAGCGTACAAGTTCCAGCAGCGTCTTGCTCCGGTGTCGTCGAGCGAACAAGTTCCAGCCGCGTAATGCTTCGGTCTCGTTATGAGTACAAGTACCAGCCGCGTATTGCTTCGGTCTCGTTATGCGTGCAAGTTCCAGCCGCGTATTGCTTCGGTCTCGTCAAGCGTACAGGTTGCTGCCGGATAATGCTTCGGTCTCGTCGAGCGTACAAGTCCCAGCCGCGTATTGCTTTGGTCTCGTTATGCGTACAAGTCCCAGCCGCGTGTCGCTTCGGTATCGTTATGCGTTCAAGTCCCAGCCGCGTATTGCTTCGGTCTCGTGGAGGGTACAAGTCCCAGCCGTGTAATGTTTCGGTCTCGTTATGCGCACAAGTTCCAGTCGCGTGTTGCTTCGGTCTCGTTATGCGTGCAAATTCCAGCCGCGTAATGCTTCGGCCTCGTTATGCGTGCAAGTTCCAGCCGCGTATTTCTTAGGTATCGTCGAGGGTACAAGACCTAGCCGCGTATTGCTTCGGTCTCGTGGAGCGTACAAGTCCCAGCCGCGTATTGCTTCGGTCTCGTTATGCGTGCAAGATCCAGCCGCGTATTGCTTCGGTCTCGTCAAGCGTACAAGTTCCAGCCGGGAATTGCTTCGGTCTCGTTATGGGTACCAGTTCCAGCCGCGTATTGCTTCGGTCTCGTCGAGCGTACAAGTTCCAGCCTCGTATTACTTCGGTCTCGTGGAGCGTTGAAGTCCCAGCCGCGTATTGCTTCGGTCTCGTCGAGGGTACAAGTTCCACCCGCGTATCGCTTCGGTCTCGTTATGCGTACAAGTTCCAGCAGCGCGTTGCTTCGGTCTCGTCGAGCGTACAAGTCCCAGCCGCGTAGTGCTTTGGTCGCGTTATGCGTACAAATCCCAGCCGCGTATTGCTTCGGTCTCGTTATGCGTGCAAATTCCAGCCGCGTAATGCTTCGGCCTCGTTATGCGTGCAAGTTCAAGTCGCGTATTGCTTCGATCTCGTGGAGCGTACAAGTTCCAGCCGCGTTTTGCTTCGGTACGGTGGAGCGTACAAGTTCCAGCCGCGTATTGCTTCGGTCTCGTGGAGCGTACAAGTCCCAGCCCCGTATTGCTTCGGTCACGTCGAGGGTACAAGTTCCAGCAGCGCGTTGCTTCGGTCTCGTTATGCGTGCAAGTTCCAGCCACGTATTTCTTCGGTATCGTCGAGGGTACAAGACCTAGCCGCGTATTGCTTCGATCTCGTTATGGGTACAAGTCTCAGCCGCGTAATCCTTCGGTCTCTTCGAGCGTATAAATTCCAGCCGCGTACTGCTTCGGTCTCGTCGAGCGTACAAGTCCCAGCCGCGTATTGCTTCGGTATCGTTATGCGTACAAGTCCCAGCAGTGTCTTGCTTCGGTCTCGTTATGCGTACAAGTCCTAGCCGCGTATTACTTCGGTCTCGTTATGCGTGCAAGTTCCAGCCGCGTACTGCTTCGGTCTCGTCGAGCGTACAAGTTCCAGCCTCGTATTACTTCGGTCTCGTGGAGCGTACAAGTCCCAGCCGCGTATTGCTTCGGTCTCGTCGAGGGTACAAGTTCCAGCCGCGTATTGCTTCGGTCTCGTTATGCGTACAAGTTCCAGCAGCGCGTTGCTTCGGTCCCGTCGAGCGTACAAGTCCCAGCCACGTAGTGCTTTGGTCGCGTTATGCGTACAAATCCCAGCCGCGTGTTGCTTCGGTCTCGTTATGCGTGCAAATTCCAGCCGCGTAATGATTCGGTCTCGTTATGCGCACAAGTTCCAGTCGCGTGTGGCTTCGGTCTCGTTATGCGTACAAGTCCCAGCCGCGTGTTGCTTCGGTATCGTTATGCGTACAAGTCCCAGCCGCGTATTGCTTCGGTCTCGTGGAGGGTACAAGGTCCAGCCGCGTATTGCTTCGGTCTCGCCGACCGTACAGGTACCAGCCGCGTGTTGCTTCGGTCTCGTGGAGCGTACAAGTTCCAGCAGCGTCTTGCTCCGGTGTCGTCGAGCGAACAAGTTCCAGCCGCGTAATGCTTCGGTCTCGTTATGAGTACAAGTACCAGCCGCGTATTGCTTCGGTCTCGTTATGCGTGCAAGTTCCAGCCGCGTATTGCTTCGGTCTCGTCAAGCGTACAGGTTGCTGCCGGATAATGCTTCGGTCTCGTCGAGCGTACAAGTCCCAGCCGCGTATTGCTTTGGTCTCGTTATGCGTACAAGTCCCAGCCGCGTGTCGCTTCGGTATCGTTATGCGTTCAAGTCCCAGCCGCGTATTGCTTCGGTCTCGTGGAGGGTACAAGTCCCAGCCGTGTAATGTTTCGGTCTCGTTATGCGCACAAGTTCCAGTCGCGTGTTGCTTCGGTCTCGTTATGCGTGCAAATTCCAGCCGCGTAATGCTTCGGCCTCGTTATGCGTGCAAGTTCCAGCCGCGTATTTCTTAGGTATCGTCGAGGGTACAAGACCTAGCCGCGTATTGCTTCGGTCTCGTGGAGCGTACAAGTCCCAGCCGCGTATTGCTTCGGTCTCGTTATGCGTGCAAGATCCAGCCGCGTATTGCTTCGGTCTCGTCAAGCGTACAAGTTCCAGCCGGGAATTGCTTCGGTCTCGTTATGGGTACCAGTTCCAGCCGCGTATTGCTTCGGTCTCGTCGAGCGTACAAGTTCCAGCCTCGTATTACTTCGGTCTCGTGGAGCGTTGAAGTCCCAGCCGCGTATTGCTTCGGTCTCGTCGAGGGTACAAGTTCCACCCGCGTATCGCTTCGGTCTCGTTATGCGTACAAGTTCCAGCAGCGCGTTGCTTCGGTCTCGTCGAGCGTACAAGTCCCAGCCGCGTAGTGCTTTGGTCGCGTTATGCGTACAAATCCCAGCCGCGTATTGCTTCGGTCTCGTTATGCGTGCAAATTCCAGCCGCGTAATGCTTCGGCCTCGTTATGCGTGCAAGTTCAAGTCGCGTATTGCTTCGATCTCGTGGAGCGTACAAGTTCCAGCCGCGTTTTGCTTCGGTACCGTGGAGCGTACAAGTTCCAGCCGCGTATTGCTTCGGTCTCGTGGAGCGTACAAGTCCCAGCCCCGTATTGCTTCGGTCACGTCGAGGGTACAAGTTCCAGCAGCGCGTTGCTTCGGTCTCGTTATGCGTGCAAGTTCCAGCCACGTATTTCTTCGGTATCGTCGAGGGTACAAGACCTAGCCGCGTATTGCTTCGATCTCGTTATGGGTACAAGTCTCAGCCGCGTAATCCTTCGGTCTCTTCGAGCGTATAAATTCCAGCCGCGTACTGCTTCGGTCTCGTCGAGCGTACAAGTCCCAGCCGCGTATTGCTTTGGTCTCGTTATGCGTACAAGTCCCAGCCGCGTGTTGCTTCGGTCTCGTGGAGCGTGCGAGTTCCAGCCGCGTATTGCTACGGTCTCGTCGAGCGTACATGTCCCAGCCGTGTAATGCTTCGGTCTTGTTATGCGCACAAGTTCCAGCAGCGCGTTGCTTCGGTCACGTCGAGCGTACAAGTCCCAGCCGCGTATTGCTTCGGTCTCGTTATGCGTGCAAGATCCAGCCGCGTATTGCTTCGGTCTCGTCAAGCGTACAAGTTCCAGCCGGGAATTGCTTCGGTCTCGTTATGGGTACCATTTCCAGCCGCGTATTGCTTCGGTCTCGTCGAGCGTACAAGTTCCAGCCTCGTATTGCTTCGGTCTCGTGGAGCGTACAAGTCCCAGCCCCGTATTGCTTCGGTCACGTCGAGGGTACAAGTTCCAGCAGCGCGTTGCTTCGGTCTCGTTATGCGTGCAAGTTCCAGCGGCGTATTTCTTCGGTCTCGTCGAGCGTACAAGACCCAGCAGCGTATTGCTTTGGTCTCGTTATGCGTACAAGTCCCAGCCGCGTGTTGCTTCGGTATCGTTATGCGTACAAGTCCCAGCCGCGTATTGCTTCGGTCTCGTGGAGGGTACAAGGTCCAGCCGCGTATTGCTTCGGTCTCGTGGAGCGTACAGGTCCCAGCCGCGTATTGCTTCGGTCCCGTTATGCGTGCAAGATCCAGCCGCGTATTGCTTCGGTCTCGTCAAGCGTACAAGTTCCAGCCGGGAATTGCTTCGGTCTCGATATGGGTACCAGTTCCAGCCGCGTATTGCTTCGGTCTCGTCGAGCGTACAAGTTCCAGCCGGGTACTGCTTCAGTCTCGCCGAGCGTACAGGTTCCAGACGCGTATTGCTTCGGTCTCGTTATGCGTGCAAGTTCCAGCCGCGCATTATTTCGGTCTCGTTATGCGCGCAAGTTCCAGCCGCGTATTGCTTCGGTCTCGTTATGCGTGCAAGTTCCAGCCGCGTACTGCTTCGGTCTCGTCGAGCGTACAAGTCCCAGCCGCGTATTGCTTTGGTCTCGTTATGCGTACAAGTCCCAGCAGTGTCTTGCTTCGGTCTCGTTATGCGTACAAGTCCTAGCCGCGTATTACTTCGGTCTCGTTATGCGTGCAAGTTCCAGCCGCGTACTGCTTCGGTCTCGTCGAGCGTACAAGTTCCAGCCTCGTATTACTTCGGTCTCGTGGAGCGTACAAGTCCCAGCCGCGTATTGCTTCGGTCTCGTCGAGGGTACAAGTTCCAGCCGCGTATTGCTTCGGTCTCGTTATGCGTACAAGTTCCAGCAGCGCGTTGCTTCGGTCCCGTCGAGCGTACAAGTCCCAGCCACGTAGTGCTTTGGTCGCGTTATGCGTACAAATCCCAGCCGCGTATTGCTTCGGTCTCGTTATGCGTGCAAATTCCAGCCGCGTAATGATTCGGTCTCGTTATGCGTGCAAGTTCAAGTCGCGTATTGCTTCGATCTCGTGGAGCGTACAAGTTCCAGCCGCGTATTGCTTCGGTCTC
Organism: Stelis phaeoptera; assembly: GCA_943735885.1. Lineage (NCBI taxonomy): Eukaryota > Metazoa > Arthropoda > Insecta > Hymenoptera > Megachilidae > Stelis > Stelis phaeoptera. Next base: position 716,445 of record CALSEM010000043.1, on the reverse strand, counting down.
GTGGAGCGTACCAGTCCCAGCCCCGTATTGCTTCGGTCACGTCGAGGGTACACGTTCCAGCTGCGCGTTGCTTCGGTCTCGTTATGCGTGCTAGCTCCAGCCGCGTATTTCTTCGGTCTCGTCGAGGGTACAAGACCCAGCCGCGTATTGCTTCGATCTCGTTATGGGTACAAGTCTCAGCCCCGTAATCCTTCGGTCTCTTCGAGCGTACAAATTCCAGCCGCGTACTGCTTCGGTCTCGTCGAGCGTACAAGTCCCAGCCGCGTATTGCTTTGGTCTCGTTATGCGTACAAGTCCCAGCCGCGTGTTGCTTCGGTATCGTTATGCGTACAAGTCCCAGCCGCGTATTGCTTCGGTCTCGTGGAGGGTACAAGGTCCAGCCGCGTATTGCTTCGGTCTCGTGGAGCGTACAAGTCCCAGCCGCGTATTGCTTTGGTCTCGTTATGCGTACAAGTCCCAGCCGCGTGTTGCTTCGGTATCGTTATGCGTACAAGTCCCAGCCGCGTATTGCTTCGGTCTCGTGGAGGGTACAAGGTCCAGCCGCATATTGCTTCGGTCTCGTCGAGGGTACAAGTCCCAGCCGCGTATTGCTTCAGTCTCGTTATGCGTACAAGTCCCAGCCGTGTATTCCTTCGGTCTCGTTATGCGTACAAGTTCCAGCCGCATGTTGCTTCGGTCTCGTTATGCATACAAGTTCCTGCCGCGTAATGCTTCGGTCTCGATATGCGTCCAAGTTCCAGCCGCGTATTCCTTCAGTCTCGTCGAGCGAACAAGTTCCAGCAGCGCGTTGCTTCGGTCTCGTTTCGCGAAGAAGCCCCAGCCGCGTATTGCTTCGGTATCGTCGAGCGTACAAGTTCCAGCCGCGTATTGCTTCGGTCTCGTTATGCGTACAAGTCCCAGCCGCGTATTGCTTCGGTCTCGTTATGCGTGCAAGTTCCAGCCGCGTAATGCTTCGGTCTCGTTATGCGTGCAAGTTCCAGTCGCGTATTGCTTCGGTCTCGTGGTGCGTACTAGTTCCAGCCGCGTATTGTTTCGGTCTCGTTATGCGAACAAGCCCCAGCCGCGTATTGCTCCGGCATCGTCGAGCATCCAAGTCCCAGCCGTGTATTGCTTCGGTCTCGTGGAGCGTACAAGTCCCAGCCGCGTGTTGCTTCGGTCTCGTTATACGTACGAGTCCCAGCTGTGTCTTGCTTCGGTCTCGTTATGCGTACAAGTCCCAGCAGCGTGTTGCTTCGGTCTCGTTATGCGTACAAGTCCCAGCCGCGTATTGCTTTAGTCTCGTTATGCGTTCAAGTACCAGCCGCGTATTACTTCGGTCTCGTTATGCGTGCAAGTTCCAGCCGCGTATTGCTTCGGTACCGTCAAGCGTACAAGCTCCAGCCGCGTACTTCTTTGGTCTCGTTATGCGTACAAATCCAAGTCGCGTAATCCTTCGGTGTCTTCGAGCGTTCAAGTTCCAGCCGCGTATTGCTTCGGTCTCGTTATGCGTGCAAGATCCTGCCGCGTATTGCTTCGGTCTCGTCGAGCGAACAAGTTCCAGCCGTGTGTTGCTTCGGTCTCGTGGAGCGTACAAGTTCCAGCCGCGTCTTGCTCCGGTGTCGTCGAGCGAACAAGTTCCAGCCGCGTAATGCTTCGGTATCGTTATGAGTACAAGTACCAGCCGCGTATTGCTTCGGTCTCGTTATGCGTGCAAGTTCCAGCCAGGTATTGCTTCGGTCTTGTCAAGCATACAGGTTGCTGCCGGATAATGCTTCGGTCTCGTCGAGCGTACAAGTCCCAGCCGCGTATTGCTTCGGTCTCGTCGAGGGTACAAGTTCCAGCCGCGTATTGCTTTGGTCTCGTTATGCGGACAAGTTCCAGCAGCGCGTTGCTTCGGTCTCGTTATGCGTACAAGTTCCAGCCGCGTAATGCTTCGGTCTCGTTATGCGTGCAAGTTCCAGCCGCGTACTGTTTCGGTCTCGTCGAGCGTACAAGTCCCAGCCGCGTGTTGCTTCGGTCTCGTTATACGTACAAGTCCAAGCTGTGTCTTGCTTCGGTCTCGTTATGCGTGCAAGTTCCAGCCGCGTATTGCTTCGGTACCGTCAAGCGTACAAGCTCCAGCCGCGTACTTCTTTGGTCTGGTTATGCGTACAAATCCAAGTCGCGTAATCCTGCGGTGTCTTCGAGCGTTCAAGTTCCAGCCGCGTATTGCTTCGGTCTCGTTATGCGTGCAAGATCCTGCCGCGTATTGCTTCGGTCTCGCCGACCGTACAGGTACCAGCCGCGTGTTGCTTCGGTCTCGTGGAGCGTACAAGTTCCAGCCGCGTCTTGCTCCGGTGTCGTCGAGCGAACAAGTTCCAGCCGCGTAATGCTTCGGTCTCGTTATGAGTACAAGTACCAGCCGCGTATTGTTTCGGTCTCGTTATGCGTGCAAGTTCCAGCCGCGTATTGCTTCGGTCTCGTCAAGCGTACAGGTTGCTGCCGGATAATGCTTCGGTCTCGTCGAGCGTACAAGTCCCAGCCGCGTATTGCTTTGGTCTCGTTATGCGTACAAGTCCCAGCCGCGTGTCGCTTCGGTATCGTTATGCGTTCAAGTCCCAGCCGCGTATTGCTTCGGTCTCGTGGAGGGTACAAGTCCCAGCCGTGTAATGCTTCGGTCTCGTTATGCGCACAAGTTCCAGTCGCGTGTTGCTTCGGTCTCGTTATGCGTGCAAATTCCAGCCGCGTAATGCTTCGGCCCCGTTATGCGTGCAAGTTCAAGTCGCGTATTGCTTCGATCTCGTGGAGCGTACAAGTTCCAGCCGCGTATTGCTTCGGTCTCGTGGAGCGTACAAGTCCCAGCACCGTATTGCTTCGGTCACGTCGAGGGTACAAGTTCCAGCAGCGCGTTGCTTCGGTCTCGTTATGCGTGCAAGTTCCAGCCGCGTATTTCTTAGGTATCGTCGAGGGTACAAGACCTAGCCGCGTATTGCTTCGATCTCGTTATGGGTACAAGTCTCAGCCGCGTAATCCTTCGGTCTCTTCGAGCGTATAAATTCCAGCCGCGTACTGCTTCGGTCTCGTCGAGCGTACAAGTCCCAGCCGCGTATTGCTTCGGTATCGTTATGCGTACAAGTCCCAGCCGCGTATTGCTTCGGTCTCGTGGAGGGTACAAGTTCCAGCCGCGTATTGCTTCGGTCTCGTGGAGCGTACAAGTCCCAGCCGCGTATTGCTTCGGTCTCGTTATGCGTGCAAGATCCAGCCGCGTATTGCTTCGGTCTCGTCAAGCGTACAAGTTCCAGCCGGGAATTGCTTCGGTCTCGTTATGGGTACCAGTTCCAGCCGCGTATTGCTTCGGTCTCGTCGAGCGTACAAGTTCCAGCCGGGTACTGCTTCAGTCTCGCCGAGCGTACAGGTTCCAGACGCGTATTGCTTCGGTCTCGTTATGCGAACAAGCCCCAACCGCGTATTGCTCCGGCATCGTCGAGCGAACAAGTTCCAGCCGCGTAATGCTTCGGTCTCGTTATAAGTACAAGTACCAGCCGCGTATTGCTTCGGTCTCGTTATGCGTGCAAGTTCCAGCCGCGTATTGCTTCGGTCTCGGCAAGCGTACAGGTTGCTGCCGGATAATGCTTCGGTCTCGTCGAGCGTACAAGTCCCAGCCGCGTATTGCTTCGGTCTCGTCGAGGGTACAAGTTCCAGCCGCGTATTGCTTTGGTCTCGTTATGCGTACAAGTTCCAGCAGCGCGTTGCTTCGGTCTCGTTATGCGTACAAGTTCCAGCCGCGTAATGCTTCGGTCTCGTTGTGAGTACCAGTTCCAGCCGCGTATTGCTTCGGTCTCGTCGAGCGTAGAAGTCCTAGCCGTGTATTGCTTCGGTCTCGTGGAGCGTGCAAGTCCCAGCCGCGTGTTGATTCGGTCTCGCTATGCGTACAAGTTCCAGCCGCGTGTTGCTTCGGTCTCGTTATGCGTGCAAGATCCAGCCGCGTATTGCGTCGGTCTCGTCGAGCGTACAAGTTCCAGCCGCGTGTTGCTTCGGTCTCGCTATGCGAACAAGTTCCAGCCGCGTAATGCTTCGGTCTCGTTATGCGTACAAGTTCCAGCAGCGCGTTGCTTCGGTCTCGTCGAGCGTACAAGTTCCAGCCGCGAATTGCATCGGTCTTGTCGAGCGTGCAAGTCCCAGCCGCGTATTGCTTTGGTCTCGTTATGCGTACAAGTCCCAGCCGTGTCTTGCTTCGGTCTCGTTATGCGTTCAAGTTCCAGCCGCGTGTTGCTTCGGTCTCGTTATGCGTACAAGTCCCAGGCGTGTCTTGCTTCGGTCTCGTTATGCGATCAAGTCCCAGCCGCGTGTTGCTTTGGTCTCGTTATGCGTTCAAGTTCCAGCCGCGTAATGCTTCGGTCTGGTTATGCGTAGAAGTTCCAGCCACGAATTCCTTCGGTCACGTTATGCGTGTAAGTTCCAGCCGCGTATTCCTTCGGTCTCGTTATGAGTACAAGTTCCAGCCTCGTATTGCTTCGGTCTCGTTATGCGTGCAAGTCCCAGCCGCGTATTGCTTCGGTATCGTTATGCGTACAATTTCCAGATGCATGTTGCTTCGGTCTCGTTATGCGTACAAGTTCCAGCCGCGTATTGCTTTGGTCTCGATATGCGTACAAGATCCTGCCGCGTATTGCTTCGGTCTCGTCGACCGTACAGGTACCACCCGCGTGTTGCTTCGGTCTCATGGAGCGTACAAGTTCCAGCCGCGTCTTGCTTCGGTGTCGTCGAGCGAACAAGTTCCAGCAGCGCATTGCTTCGGTCTCGTTACGCGTACAAGTCCCAGCCGTGTATTGCTTCGGTCTCGTGGAGCGTACAAGTCCCAGCCGCGTATTGCTTCGGTTTCGTCGAGCGTACAAGTTGCAGCCGGATAATGCTTCGGTCTCGTTATGCGTGCCAGTTCCAGCCGCGTATTGCTTCGGTCTCGTTACGCGTACAAGTTCCAGCCGCGTATTGCTTCGGTCTCGTAAAGCGTACAAGTTGCAGCCGGATAATGCTTCGGTCTCGTTATGCGTGCCAGTTCCAGCCGCGTATTGCTTCGGTCTCGTTATGCGTGCAAGTTCCAGCCGCGTATTGCTTCGGTACCGTCAAGCGTACAAGTTCCAGCCGGGTATTGCTTTGGCCTCGTTAGACGAACAAGTCCCAGCCGCGTATTGCTTCGGTATCGTTATGCGTACAATTTCCAGATGCATGTTGCTTCGGTCTCGTTATGCGTACAAGTTCCAGCCGCGTATTGCTTTGGTCTCGATATGCGTACAAGATCCTACCGCGTATTGCTTCGGTCTCGTCGACCGTACAGGTACCACCCGCGTGTTGCTTCGGTCTCATGGAGCGTACAAGTTCCAGCCGCGTCTTGCTTCGGTGTCGTCGAGCGAACAAGTTCCAGCAGCGCATTGCTTCGGTCTCGTTACGCGTACAAGTCCCAGCCGGGTATTGCTTCAGTCTCGTGGAGCGTACAAGTCCCAGCCGCGTGTTGCTTCGGTCTCGCTATGCGTACAAGTTCCAGCCGCGTAATGCTTCGGTCTCGTTATGCGTACAAGTTCCAGCAGTGCGTTGCTTCGGTCTCGTCGAGCGTCCAAGATCCTGCCGCGTATTGCTTCGGTATCGTTATGCGTTCAAGTCCCAGCCGCGTATTCCTTCGGTATCGTTATGCGTACAAGTCCCAGCCGCGTATTCCTTCGGACTCGTCGAGCGTACAAGTCCCAGCCGCGTATTGCTTCGGTCTCGTCGAGCGTACAAGTTCCAGCCGCGTATTGCTTCGGTCTCGTTATGCGTGCAAGATCCTGCCGCGTATTGCTTCGGTCTCGTCGACCGTACAGGTACCAGCCTCGTGTTGCTTCGGTCTCGTGGAGCGTACAAGTTCCAGCCGCGTCTTGCTTCGGTGTCGTCGAGCGAACAAGTTCCAGCCGCGTACTGCTTCGGTATCGTTATGCGTACAAGTCCCAGCTGCGTATTGCTTCGGTCTCGTTATGCGTACAAGTCCCAGCCGCATGATGCCTCGGTCTCGTTATGCGTACAAGTTCCAGCCGCGTAATGCTTCGGTCTCGATATGCATACAAGTCCCAGCCGCGTATTGCTTTGGTCTCGTTATGCGTACAAGTCCCATCCGCGTATTGCTTCGGTCTCGTTATGCGTGCAAGATCCTGCCGCGTATTGCTTCGGTCTCGTCGACCGTACAGGTACCAGCCGCGTGTTGCTTCGGTCTCGTGGAGCGTACAAGTTCCAGCCGCGTCTTGCTTCGGTATCGTTATGCGTACAGGTCCCAGCCGCGTATTGCTTCGGTCTCGTTATGAGTACAAGTTCCAGTCGCGTATTGCTTCGGTCTCGTTATGCGTGCAAGTTCCAGCCGCGTAATGCTTCGGTCTCGTAAAGCGTACAAGTTGCAGCCGGATAATGCTTCGGTCTCGTTATGCGTACAAGTTCCAGCCGCATGTTGCCTCGGTCGCGTTATGCGTGCAAGTCCCAGCCGCGTATTGCTTCGGTCTCGTTATGCGTATAAGTCCCAACCGTGTATTGCTTCGGTCTCGTGGAGCGTACAAGTCCCAGCCGCGTATTGCTTTGGTCTTGTTATGCGTACAAGTCCCAGCCGTGTCTTGCTTCGGTCTCATCGAGCGTGCTAGTCCCAGCCGCGTATTGCTTTGGTCTCGTTATGCGTACAAGTCCCAGCCGTGTCTTGCTTCGGTCTCGTTATGCGTTCAAGTTCCAGCCGCGTGTTGTTTCGGTCTCGTTATGCGTACAAGTCTCAGCCGTGTCTTGCTTCGGTCTCGTTATGCGTACAAGTTCCAGCCGCGTGTTGCTTCGGTCTCGTTATGCGTTCAAGTTCCAGCCGCGTTATGCTTCGGTCTGGTTATGCGTAGAAGTTCGAGCCATGAATTGCTGCGGTCACGATATGCGTGCAAGTTCCAGTCGCGTATTGCTTCGGTTTCGTCAAGCGTACAATTTCCAGCCGCGTATGGCTTCGGTCTCGTCGAGCGTACAAGTCCCAGCCGCGTATTGCTTTGGTCTTGTTATGCGTACAAGTCCCAGCCGTGTCTTTCTTCGGTCTTGTCGAGCGTACAAGTCCCAGCCGCGTATTGCTTTGGTCTCGTTATGCGTACAAGTCCCAGCCGCGTATTGCTTCGGTATCGTTATGGGTACAAGTCCCAGCCGTGTCTTGCTTCGGTCTCGTTATGCGTACAAGTTCCAGCCGCGTGTGGCTTCGGTCTCGTTATGCGTGCAAGTTCCAGCCGCGTAATGCTTCGGTCTCGTTATGCGTACAAGTTCCAGCAGCGCGTTTCTTCGGTCTCGTGGAGCGTACAAGTCCCAGCCGCGTATTGCTTCGGTCTCGTCGTGCGTACAAGCTCCAGCCGCGTATTGCTTCGGTCTCGTTATGCATGCAAGATCCAGCCGCGTAATGCTTCGGTCTCGTTATGCGTACAAGTACCAGCAGCGCGTTGCTTCGGTCTCGTCGGGCGTACCAGTTCCAGCCGCGTATTACTTCGGTCTCGATATGCGTGCAAGTTCCCGCCGCGTAATGCTTCGGTCTCGTTATGCGTACAAGTTCCAGCCGCGTATTGCTTCGGTCTCGTTATGCGTACAAGTTCCAGCCGCGGTTTGCTTCGGTCTCGTCGAGCGTACAAGTTCCAGCCACGTATTGCTTCGGTCTCGTCGAGCGTACAAGTCCCAGCCGCGTATTGCTTTGGTCTCGTTATGCGTATAAGTCCCAGCCGCGTATTCCTTCGGTCTCGTCGAGCGTACAAGTTCCAGCCGCGGATTGCTTCGGTCTCGTTATACGTACAAGATCCAGCCGCATGTTGCTTCCGTCTCGTTATGCGTACAGGCTCCAGACGCGTAATGCTTCGGTCTCGATATGCGTACAAGTCCCAGCCGCGTGTTGCTTCGGTCTCGTTATGCGTACAAGTTCCAGCCGCGTAATGCTTCGGTCTTGATATGCGTACAAGTTCCAGCCGCGTATTGCTTCGGTCTCGTCGAGCGTACAAGTCCCAGCCGCGTATTGCTTTGGTCTCGTTATGCGTACAAGTCCCAGCCGCGTATTCCTTCGGTCTCGTCGAGCGTACAAGTTCCAGCCGCGGATTGCTTCGGTCTCGTTATACGTACAAGATCCAGCCGCATGTTGCTTCGGTCTCGTTATGCGTACAGGCTCCAGACGCGTAATGCTTCGGTCTCGATATGCGTACAAGTCCCAGCCGCGTGTTGCTTCGGTCTCGTTATGCGTTCAAGTTCCAGCCGCGTGTTGTTTCGGTCTCGTTATGCGTACAAGTCCCAGCCGTGTCTTGCTTCGGTCTCGTTATGCGTACAAGTTCCAGCCGCGTGTTGCTTCGGTCTCGTTATGCGTTCAAGTTCCAGCCGCGTTATGCTTCGGTCTGGTTATGCGTAGAAGTTCGAGCCACGAATTGCTGCGGTCACGATATGCGTGCAAGTTCCAGTCGCGTATTGCTTCGGTTTCGTCAAGCGTACAATTTCCAGCCGCGTATGGCTTCGGTCTCGTCGAGCGTACAAGTCCCAGCCGCGTATTGCTTTGGTCTCGTTATGCGTACAAGTCCCAGCCGCGTATTCCTTCGGTCTCGTCGAGCGTACAAGTCCCAGCCGCGTGTTGCTTCGGTCTCGTTATGCGTGCAAGTCTCAGGTGCGTATTGCTACCGTATCGTTATGCGTACAAGTCCCAGCCGCGTATTGCTTCGGTCTCGTTATGCTTACAAGTCCCAGCCGCGTATTGCTTTGGTCGCGTTATGCGTACAAGTCCCAGCAGCGTATGGCTTCGGTCTCGTTATGCGTGCAACTTCCAGCCGCGCAATGCTTCGGTCTCGTGGAGCGTACAAGTTCCAGCCGCGTATTGCTTCGGTCTCGTCGAGCGTGCAAGTTCCAGGCGCGTATCGCTTCGGTCTCGTGGAGCGTGCGAGTTCTAGCCGCGTATTGCTCGGTATCGTCGAGCGTACAAGTTCCAGCCGCGTATTGCTTCGGTCTCGTGGAGCGTACAAGTTCCAGCCGCGCATTGCTTCGGTCTCGTGGAGCGTACAAGTTCCAGCCGCGTATTGCTTCGGTCTCGTCAAGCGTGTAAGTTCCACCCGCGTATCGCTTCGGTCTCGCCGAGCGAACAAGTTCCAGCAGCGCGTTGCTTCGGTCTCGTTATGCGAACAAGTCGCAGCCGCGTATTGCTTCGGTATCGTTATGCGTACAAGTCCCAGCCGCGTGTTGCTTCGGTCTCGTTATGCGTGCAAGTCTCAGGCGCGTATTGCTACCGTATCGTTATGCGTACAAGTCCCAGCCGCGTATTGCTTCGGTCTCGTTATGCTTACAAGTCCCAGCCGCGTATTGCTTTGGTCGCGTTATGCGTACAAGTCCCAGCAGCGTATGGCTTCGGTCTCGTTATGCGTGCAACTTCCAGCCGCGCAATGCTTCGGTCTCGTGGAGCGTACAAGTTCCAGCCGCGTATTGCTTCGGTCTCGTGGAGCGTACAAGTCCCAGCCGCGTATTGCTTCGGTCACGTCGAGCGTACAAGTTCCAGCCGCGTATTGCTTCGGTCTCGTTATGCGTGCGAGTTCCAGGCGCGTATCGCTTCGGTCTCGTGGAGCGTGCGAGTTCTTGCCGCGTATTGCTTCGGTATCGTCGAGCGTACAAGTCCCAGCCGCGTAATGCTTCGGTCTCATTATGCGTACAAGTCCCAGCCGCGTATTGCTTCGGTCTCGTTATGAGTACAAGTTCCAGCCGCGTATCGCTTCGGTCTCGCCGAGCGAACAAGTTCCAGCAGCGCGTTGCTTCGGTCTCGTTATGCGAACAAGTCGCAGCCGCGTATTGCTTCGGTATCGTTATGCGTACAAGTCCCAGCCGCGTGTTGCTTCGGTCTCGTTATGCGTGCAAGTCTCAGGCGCGTATTGCTACCGTATCGTTATGCGTACAAGTCCCAGCCGCGTATTGCTTCGGTCTCGTTATGCTTACAAGTCCCAGCCGCGTATTGCTTTGGTCGCGTAATGCGTACAAGTCCCAGCCGCGTATAGCTTCGGTCTCGTTATGCGTGCAAGTTCCAGCCGCGTAATGCTTCGGTCTCGTGGAGCGTACAAGTTCCAGCCGCGTATTGCTTCGGTCTCGTGGAGCGTACAAGTCCCAGCCGCGTATTGCTTCGGTCACGTCGAGCGTACAAGTTCCAGCCGCGTATTGCTTCGGTCTCGTTATGCGTGCAAGATCCAGCCGCGTATTGCTTCGGTCTCGTCGAGCGTGCAAGTTCCAGGCGCGTATCGCTTCGGTCACGTGGAGCGTGCGAGTTCTAGCCGCGTATTGCTTCGGTATCGTCGAGCGTACAAGTTCCAGCCGCGTATTGCTTCGGTCTCGTGGAGCGTACAAGTTCCAGCCGCGTATTGCTTCGGTCTCGTGGAGCGTACAAGTCCCAGCCGCGTATTGCTTCGGTCTCGTTATGCGTGCAAGTTCCAGCCGCGTAATGCTTCGGTCTCGTGGAGCGTACAAGTTCCAGCCGCGTATTGCTTCGGTCTCGTGGAGCGTACAAGTCCCAGCCGCGTATTGCTTCGGTCACGTCGAGCGTACAAGTTCCGGCCGCGTATTGCTTCGGTCTCGTTATGCGTGCAAGATCCAGCCGCGTATTGCTTCGGTCTCGTCGAGCCTGCAAGTTCCAGTCGCGTATCGCTTCGGTCTCGTGGAGCGTGCGAGTTCTAGCCGCGTATTGCTTCGGTATCGTCGAGCGTACAAGTTCCAGCCGCGTATTGCTTCGATCTCGTGGAGCGTACAAGTTCCAGCCGCGTATTGCTTCGGTCACGTTGAGCGTACAAGTTCCAGCCGCGTATTGCTTCGGTCTCGTCGAGCGTGTAAGTTCCACCCGCGTATCGCTTCGGTCTCGTCGAGCGAACAAGTTCCAACAGCGCGTTGCTTCGGTCTCGTTATGCGAACAAGTCGCAGCCGCGTATTGCTTCGGTATCGTTATGCGTACAAGTCCCAGCCGCGTGTTGCTTCGGTCTCGTTATGCGTGCATGTCCCAGCCGCGTATTGCTACGGTATCGTTATGCGTACAGGTCCCAGCCGCGTATTGCTTCGGTCTCGTTATGCGTACAAGTTCCAGCCCCGTATTGCTTCGGTCTCGTGGGGCGTGCGAGTTCCAGCAGCGTATTGCTTCGGTCTCGTTATGCGTACAAGTTCCAGCCCCGTATTGCTTCGGTCTCGTTATGCGTACAAGTCCCAGCCGCGTATAGCTTCGGTCTCGTTATGCGTGCAAGTTCCAGCCGCGTAATGCTTCGGTCTCGTGGAGCGTACAAGTTCCAGCCGCGTATTGCTTCGGTCTCGTGGAGCGTACAAGTCCCAGCCGCGTATTGCTTCGGTCACGTCGAGCGTACAAGTTCCAGCCGCGTATTGCTTCGGTCTCGTTATGCGTGCAAGATCCAGCCGCGTATTGCTTCGGTCTCGTCGAGCGTGCAAGTTCCAGGCGCGTATCGCTTCGGTCTCGTGGAGCGTGCGAGTTCTAGCCGCGTATTGCTTCGGTATCGTCGAGCGTACAAGTTCCAGCCGCGTATTGCTTCGGTCTCGTGGAGCGTACAAGTTCCAGCCGCGTATTGCTTCGGTCTCGTGGAGCGTACAAGTCCCAGCCGCGTATTGCTTCGGTCTCGTTATGCGTACAAGTTCCAGCCCCGTATTGCTTCGGTCTCGTGGGGCGTGCGAGTTCCAGCAGCGTATTGCTTCGGTCTCGTTATGCGTACAAGTTCCAGGCCCGTATTGGTTCGGTCTCGTTATGCGTACAAGTCCCAGCCGCGTACTGCTTCGGTCTCGTTATGCGTGCAAGTTCCAGCCGCATATTGCTTCGGTCTCGTCGAGGGTACAAGTCCTAGCCGCGTATTGCTTCGATCTCGTCGAGCGAACAAGTTCCAGCAGCGCGTTGCTTCGGTCTCGTTATGCGAACAAGGCCGAACCGCGTATTGCCTCGATATCGTTATGCGTGCAAGTTCCAGCCGCGTATTGCTTCGGTCTCGTTATGCGTACAAGTCCCAGCAGCGTATTGCTTCGGTCTCGTTATGCGTACAAGTACCAGCCGTGTATTTCTTCGGTCTCGTTATACGTACAAGTTCCAGCCGCGTATTGCTTCGGTATCGTCGAGCGTACATGTTCCAGGCGCGTATTGCTTCGGTCTCGTTATGCCTACAAGTCCCAGCCGCGTACTGCTTCGGTCTCGTTATGCGTGCAAGTTCCAGCCGCGTATCGCTTCGGTCTCGTCGAGCGTGCAAGTTCCAGCCGCGTATTGCTTTGGTCTCGTTATGCGTACAATTCCCAGCCGCGTATTGCTTCGGTCTCGTTATGCGTACAAGTCCCAGCTGCGTATTGCTTCGGTCTCGTTATGCGTACAAGTTCCAGCCGCGTAATGCTTCGGTCTCGTCGAGCGTACAATTCCCAGCCGCGTAATGCTTCGGTCTCGTTATGCGTGCAAGTTCCAGCCACGTATTGCTTCGGTCTCGTCGAGCGAACAAGTCCCAGCCGCGTATTGCTTCGGTCACGTCGAGCGTACAAGTTCCAGCCGCGTATTGCTTCGGTCTCGTTATGCGTGCAAGATCAAGCCGCGTATTGCTTCGGTCTCGTCGAGCGTGCAAGTTCCAGCCGCGTATCGCTTCGGTCTCGTGGAGCGTGCGAGTTCTAGCCGCGTAATGCTTCGGTCTCGTCGAGCGTACAATTCCCAGCCGCGTAATGCTTCGGTCTCGTTATGCGTGCAAGTTCCAGCCACGTATTGCTTCTGTCTCGTCGAGCGAACAAGTCCCAGCCGCGTATTGCTTTGGTCGCGTTATGCGTACAAGTCCCAGCTGCGTATTGCTTCGGTCTCGTTATGCGTGCAAATTCCAGCCACGTGTTGCTTCGGTCTCGTCGAGCGTGCAAGTTCCAGCCGCGTTTTGCTACCGTATCGTTATTGCGTACAAGTTCCAGCCGCGTAATGCTTCGGTCTCGTTATGCGTACATGTTCCAGCCGCGTATTACTTCGGTAACGTCGAGCGTACAAGTTCCAGCCGCGTATTGCTTCGGTCTCGTTATGCGTACAAGTCCCAGCCGCGTATTGCTTCGGTCTCGTTATGCGTGCAAGTTCCAGTCGCGTATTGCTTCGGTCTCGAGGTGCGTCAAGTTCCAGCCGCGTATTGTTTCGGTCTCGTCGAGCGAACAAGTTCCAGCAGCGCGTTGCTTCGGTATCGTTATGCGAACAGATCCCAGCCGCGTATTGTTTCGGTATCGTCGAGCGTACAAGTCCCAGCCGTGTCTTGCCTCGGTCTTGTCATGCGTACAAGTTCCAGCCGCGTGTGGCTTCGGTCTCGTTATGCTTACATGTTCCAGCCGCGTAATGCTTCGGTCTCATTATGCGTACAATCTCAGCCGCGTATTGCTTCGGTCTCGTCGAGCGAACAAGTTCCAGCAGCGCGTTGCTTCGGTCTCGTTATGCGAACAAGTCGCAGCCGCGTATTGCTTCGGTATCGTTATGCGTACAAGTCCCAGCCGCGTGTTGCTTCGGTCTCGTTATGCGTGCAAGTCCCAGCCGCGTATTGCTTCGGTCTCGTTATGCGTGCAAGATCCAGCCGCGTATTGCTTCGGTCTCGTCGAGCGTGCAAGTTCCAGCCGCGTATCGTTTCGGTCTCGTGGAGCGTGCGAGTTCAAGCCGCGTATTGCTTTGGTCGCGTTATGCGTACAAGTCCCAGCCGCGTATTGCTTCGGTCTCGTTATGCTTACAAGTTCCAGCCGCGTAATGCTTCGGTCTCGTTATGCGAGCAAGTTCCAGCTGCGTATTGCTTCGGTCTCGTTGAGCGTGCGAGTTCCAGCCCCGTATTGCTTCGGTCTCGTCGAGCGTACAAGTTCCAGCCGCGTATTACTTCGGTCTCGTGGAGCGTACAAGTCCCAGCCGCGTATTGCTTTGGTCGCGTTATGCGTACAAGTCCCAGCCGCGTATTGCTTCGGTCTCGTTTGGCGTGCAAGTTCCAGCCGCGTAATGCTTCGGTCTCGTTATGCGTACAAGTCCCATCCGCGTATTGCTTCGGTCTCGTTATGCGTGCAAGTTCCAGCCGCGCATTGCTTCGGTCTCGTCGAGCGTACAAGTTCCAGGTGCGTATTGCTTCGGTCTCGTTATGCGTGAAAGATCCAGGCGCGTAGTGCTTCGGTCTCGTCGAGCGTACAAGTTCCAGCCGCGTATTGCTTCGGTCTCGTCGAGCGTACAAGTCCCAGCCGCGTATTGCTTTGGTCTCGTTATACGTACAAGTCCCAGCCGCGTATTGCTACCGTATCGTTATGCGTACAAGTCCCAGCCACGTATTCCTTCGGTCTCGTCGAGCGTGCAAGTTCCAGGCGCGTATCGCTTCGGTCTCGTGGAGCGTGCGAGTTCTAGCCGCGTATTGCTTCGGTATCGTCGAGCGTACAAGTTCCAGCCGCGTATTGCTTCGGTCTCGTGGAGCGTACAAGTTCCAGCCGCGTATTGCTTCGGTCTCGTGGAGCGTACAAGTCCCAGCCGCGTATTGCTTCGGTCTCGTTATGCGTGCAAGTTCCAGCCGCGTAATGCTTCGGTCTCGTGGAGCGTACAAGTTCCAGCCGCGTATTGCTTCGGTCTCGTGGAGCGTACAAGTCCCAGCCGCGTATTGCTTCGGTCACGTCGAGCGTACAAGTTCCGGCCGCGTATTGCTTCGGTCTCGTTATGCGTGCAAGATCCAGCCGCGTATTGCTTCGGTCTCGTCGAGCCTGCAAGTTCCAGTCGCGTATCGCTTCGGTCTCGTGGAGCGTGCGAGTTCTAGCCGCGTATTGCTTCGGTATCGTCGAGCGTACAAGTTCCAGCCGCGTATTGCTTCGATCTCGTGGAGCGTACAAGTTCCAGCCGCGTATTGCTTCGGTCACGTTGAGCGTACAAGTTCCAGCCGCGTATTGCTTCGGTCTCGTCGAGCGTGTAAGTTCCACCCGCGTATCGCTTCGGTCTCGTCGAGCGAACAAGTTCCAACAGCGCGTTGCTTCGGTCTCGTTATGCGAACAAGTCGCAGCCGCGTATTGCTTCGGTATCGTTATGCGTACAAGTCCCAGCCGCGTGTTGCTTCGGTCTCGTTATGCGTGCATGTCCCAGCCGCGTATTGCTACGGTATCGTTGTGCGTACAAGTCCCAGCCGCGTATTGCTTCGGTCTCGTTATGCGTACAAGTTCCAGCCCCGTATTGCTTCGGTCTCGTGGGGCGTGCGAGTTCCAGCAGCGTATTGCTTCGGTCTCGTTATGCGTACAAGTTCCAGCCCCGTATTGCTTCGGTCTCGTTATGCGTACAAGTCCCAGCCGCGTATAGCTTCGGTCTCGTTATGCGTGCAAGTTCCAGCCGCGTAATGCTTCGGTCTCGTTATGCGTGCAACTTCCAGCCGCGCAATGCTTCGGTCTCGTGGAGCGTACAAGTTCCAGCCGCGTATTGCTTCGGTCTCGTCGAGCGTGCAAGTTCCAGGCGCGTATCGCTTCGGTCTCGTGGAGCGTGCGAGTTCTAGCCGCGTATTGCTTCGGTATCGTCGAGCGTACAAGTTCCAGCCGCGTATTGCTTCGGTCTCGTGGAGCGTACAAGTTCCAGCCGCGTATTGCTTCGGTCTCGTGGAGCGTACAAGTTCCAGCCGCGTATTGCTTCGGTCTCGTCAAGCGTGTAAGTTCCACCCGCGTATCGCTTCGGTCTCGCCGAGCGAACAAGTTCCAGCAGCGCGTTGCTTCGGTCTCGTTATGCGAACAAGTCGCAGCCGCGTATTGCTTCGGTATCGTTATGCGTACAAGTCCCAGCCGCGTGTTGCTTCGGTCTCGTTATGCGTGCAAGTCTCAGGCGCGTATTGCTACCGTATCGTTATGCGTACAAGTCCCAGCCGCGTATTGCTTCGGTCTCGTTATGCTTACAAGTCCCAGCCGCGTATTGCTTTGGTCGCGTTATGCGTACAAGTCCCAGCAGCGTATGGCTTCGGTCTCGTTATGCGTGCAACTTCCAGCCGCGCAATGCTTCGGTCTCGTGGAGCGTACAAGTTCCAGCCGCGTATTGCTTCGGTCTCGTGGAGCGTACAAGTCCCAGCCGCGTATTGCTTCGGTCACGTCGAGCGTACAAGTTCCAGCCGCGTATTGCTTCGGTCTCGTTATGCGTGCGAGTTCCAGGCGCGTATCGCTTCGGTCTCGTGGAGCGTGCGAGTTCTAGCCGCGTATTGCTTCGGTATCGTAGAGCGTACAAGTCCCAGCCGCGTAATGCTTCGGTCTCATTATGCGTACAAGTCCCAGCCGCGTATTGCTTCGGTCTCGTTATGAGTACAAGTTCCAGCCGCGTATCGCTTCGGTCTCGCCGAGCGAACAAGTTCCAGCAGCGCGTTGCTTCGGTCTCGTTATGCGAACAAGTCGCAGCCGCGTATTGCTTCGGTATCGTTATGCGTACAAGTCCCAGCCGCGTGTTGCTTCGGTCTCGTTATGCGTGCAAGTCTCAGGCGCGTATTGCTACCGTATCGTTATGCGTACAAGTCCCAGCCGCGTATTGCTTCGGTCTCGTTATGCTTACAAGTCCCAGCCGCGTATTGCTTTGGTCGCGTTATGCGTACAAGTCCCAGCCGCGTATAGCTTCGGTCTCGTTATGCGTGCAAGTTCCAGCCGCGTAATGCTTCGGTCTCGTGGAGCGTACAAGTTCCAGCCGCGTATTGCTTCGGTCTCGTGGAGCGTACAAGTCCCAGCCGCGTATTGCTTCGGTCACGTCGAGCGTACAAGTTCCAGCCGCGTATTGCTTCGGTCTCGTTATGCGTGCAAGATCCAGCCGCGTATTGCTTCGGTCTCGTCGAGCGTGCAAGTTCCAGGCGCGTATCGCTTCGGTCTCGTGGAGCGTGCGAGTTCTAGCCGCGTATTGCTTCGGTATCGTCGAGCGTACAAGTTCCAGCCGCGTATTGCTTCGGTCTCGTGGAGCGTACAAGTTCCAGCCGCGTATTGCTTCGGTCTCGTGGAGCGTACAAGTCCCAGCCGCGTATTGCTTCGGTCTCGTTATGCGTACAAGTTCCAGCCCCGTATTGCTTCGGTCTCGTGGGGCGTGCGAGTTCCAGCAGCGTATTGCTTCGGTCTCGTTATGCGTACAAGTTCCAGGCCCGTATTGGTTCGGTCTCGTTATGCGTACAAGTCCCAGCCGCGTACTGCTTCGGTCTCGTTATGCGTGCAAGTTCCAGCCGCATATTGCTTCGGTCTCGTCGAGGGTACAAGTCCTAGCCGCGTATTGCTTCGATCTCGTCGAGCGAACAAGTTCCAGCAGCGCGTTGCTTCGGTCTCGTTATGCGAACAAGGCCGAACCGCGTACTGCTTCGGTCTCGTTATGCGTGCAAGTTCCAGCCGCGTATCGCTTCGGTCTCGTCGAGCGTGCAAGTTCCAGCCGCGTATTGCTTTGGTCTCGTTATGCGTACAATTCCCAGCCGCGTATTGCTTCGGTCTCGTTATGCGTACAAGTCCCAGCTGCGTATTGCTTCGGTCTCGTTATGCGTACAAGTTCCAGCCGCGTAATGCTTCGGTCTCGTCGAGCGTACAATTCCCAGCCGCGTAATGCTTCGGTCTCGTTATGCGTGCAAGTTCCAGCCACGTATTGCTTCGGTCTCGTCGAGCGAACAAGTCCCAGCCGCGTATTGCTTCGGTCACGTCGAGCGTACAAGTTCCAGCCGCGTATTGCTTCGGTCTCGTTATGCGTGCAAGATCAAGCCGCGTATTGCTTCGGTCTCGTCGAGCGTGCAAGTTCCAGCCGCGTATCGCTTCGGTCTCGTGGAGCGTGCGAGTTCTAGCCGCGTAATGCTTCGGTCTCGTCGAGCGTACAATTCCCAGCCGCGTAATGCTTCGGTCTCGTTATGCGTGCAAGTTCCAGCCACGTATTGCTTCTGTCTCGTCGAGCGAACAAGTCCCAGCCGCGTATTGCTTTGGTCGCGTTATGCGTACAAGTCCCAGCTGCGTATTGCTTCGGTCTCGTTATGCGTGCAAATTCCAGCCACGTGTTGCTTCGGTCTCGTCGAGCGTGCAAGTTCCAGCCGCGTTTTGCTACCGTATCGTTATTGCGTACAAGTTCCAGCCGCGTAATGCTTCGGTCTCGTTATGCGTACATGTTCCAGCCGCGTATTACTTCGGTAACGTCGAGCGTACAAGTTCCAGCCGCGTATTGCTTCGGTCTCGTTATGCGTACAAGTCCCAGCCGCGTATTGCTTCGGTCTCGTTATGCGTGCAAGTTCCAGTCGCGTATTGCTTCGGTCTCGAGGTGCGTCAAGTTCCAGCCGCGTATTGTTTCGGTCTCGTCGAGCGAACAAGTTCCAGCAGCGCGTTGCTTCGGTATCGTTATGCGAACAGATCCCAGCCGCGTATTGTTTCGGTATCGTCGAGCGTACAAGTCCCAGCCGTGTCTTGCTTCGGTCTTGTCATGCGAACAAGTTCCAGCAGCGCGTTGCTTCGGTCTCGTTATGCGAACAAGTCGCAGCCGCGTATTGCTTCGGTATCGTTATGCGTACAAGTCCCAGCCGCGTGTTGCTTCGGTCTCGTTATGCGTGCAAGTCCCAGCCGCGTATTGCTTCGGTCTCGTTATGCGTGCAAGATCCAGCCGCGTATTGCTTCGGTCTCGTCGAGCGTGCAAGTTCCAGCCGCGTATCGTTTCGGTCTCGTTATGCGTGCAAGATCCAGCCGCGTATTGCTTCGGTCTCGTCGAGCGTGCAAGTTCCAGGCGCGTATCGCTTCGGTCTCGTGGAGCGTGCGAGTTCTAGCCGCGTATTGCTTCGGTATCGTCGAGCGTACAAGTTCCAGCCGCGTATTGCTTCGGTCTCGTGGAGCGTACAAGTTCCAGCCGCGTATTGCTTCGGTCTCGTGGAGCGTACAAGTCCCAGCCGCGTATTGCTTCGGTCTCGTTATGCGTACAAGTTCCAGCCCCGTATTGCTTCGGTCTCGTGGGGCGTGCGAGTTCCAGCAGCGTATTGCTTCGGTCTCGTTATGCGTACAAGTTCCAGGCCCGTATTGGTTCGGTCTCGTTATGCGTACAAGTCCCAGCCGCGTACTGCTTCGGTCTCGTTATGCGTGCAAGTTCCAGCCGCATATTGCTTCGGTCTCGTCGAGGGTACAAGTCCTAGCCGCGTATTGCTTCGATCTCGTCGAGCGAACAAGTTCCAGCAGCGCGTTGCTTCGGTCTCGTTATGCGAACAAGGCCGAACCGCGTATTGCCTCGATATCGTTATGCGTGCAAGTTCCAGCCGCGTATTGCTTCGGTCTCGTTATGCGTACAAGTCCCAGCAGCGTATTGCTTCGGTCTCGTTATGCGTACAAGTACCAGCCGTGTATTTCTTCGGTCTCGTTATACGTACAAGTTCCAGCCGCGTATTGCTTCGGTATCGTCGAGCGTACATGTTCCAGGCGCGTATTGCTTCGGTCTCGTTATGCCTACAAGTCCCAGCCGCGTACTGCTTCGGTCTCGTTATGCGTGCAAGTTCCAGCCGCGTATCGCTTCGGTCTCGTCGAGCGTGCAAGTTCCAGCCGCGTATTGCTTTGGTCTCGTTATGCGTACAATTCCCAGCCGCGTATTGCTTCGGTCTCGTTATGCGTACAAGTCCCAGCTGCGTATTGCTTCGGTCTCGTTATGCGTACAAGTTCCAGCCGCGTAATGCTTCGGTCTCGTCGAGCGTACAATTCCCAGCCGCGTAATGCTTCGGTCTCGTTATGCGTGCAAGTTCCAGCCACGTATTGCTTCGGTCTCGTCGAGCGAACAAGTCCCAGCCGCGTATTGCTTCGGTCACGTCGAGCGTACAAGTTCCAGCCGCGTATTGCTTCGGTCTCGTTATGCGTGCAAGATCAAGCCGCGTATTGCTTCGGTCTCGTCGAGCGTGCAAGTTCCAGCCGCGTATCGCTTCGGTCTCGTGGAGCGTGCGAGTTCTAGCCGCGTAATGCTTCGGTCTCGTCGAGCGTACAATTCCCAGCCGCGTAATGCTTCGGTCTCGTTATGCGTGCAAGTTCCAGCCACGTATTGCTTCTGTCTCGTCGAGCGAACAAGTCCCAGCCGCGTATTGCTTTGGTCGCGTTATGCGTACAAGTCCCAGCTGCGTATTGCTTCGGTCTCGTTATGCGTGCAAATTCCAGCCACGTGTTGCTTCGGTCTCGTCGAGCGTGCAAGTTCCAGCCGCGTTTTGCTACCGTATCGTTATTGCGTACAAGTTCCAGCCGCGTAATGCTTCGGTCTCGTTATGCGTACATGTTCCAGCCGCGTATTACTTCGGTAACGTCGAGCGTACAAGTTCCAGCCGCGTATTGCTTCGGTCTCGTTATGCGTACAAGTCCCAGCCGCGTATTGCTTCGGTCTCGTTATGCGTGCAAGTTCCAGTCGCGTATTGCTTCGGTCTCGAGGTGCGTCAAGTTCCAGCCGCGTATTGTTTCGGTCTCGTCGAGCGAACAAGTTCCAGCAGCGCGTTGCTTCGGTATCGTTATGCGAACAGATCCCAGCCGCGTATTGTTTCGGTATCGTCGAGCGTACAAGTCCCAGCCGTGTCTTGCTTCGGTCTTGTCATGCGAACAAGTTCCAGCAGCGCGTTGCTTCGGTCTCGTTATGCGAACAAGTCGCAGCCGCGTATTGCTTCGGTATCGTTATGCGTACAAGTCCCAGCCGCGTGTTGCTTCGGTCTCGTTATGCGTGCAAGTCCCAGCCGCGTATTGCTTCGGTCTCGTTATGCGTGCAAGATCCAGCCGCGTATTGCTTCGGTCTCGTCGAGCCTGCAAGTTCCAGTCGCGTATCGCTTCGGTCTCGTGGAGCGTGCGAGTTCTAGCCGCGTATTGCTTCGGTATCGTCGAGCGTACAAGTTCCAGCCGCGTATTGCTTCGATCTCGTGGAGCGTACAAGTTCCAGCCGCGTATTGCTTCGGTCACGTTGAGCGTACAAGTTCCAGCCGCGTATTGCTTCGGTCTCGTCGAGCGTGTAAGTTCCACCCGCGTATCGCTTCGGTCTCGTCGAGCGAACAAGTTCCAACAGCGCGTTGCTTCGGTCTCGTTATGCGAACAAGTCGCAGCCGCGTATTGCTTCGGTATCGTTATGCGTACAAGTCCCAGCCGCGTGTTGCTTCGGTCTCGTTATGCGTGCATGTCCCAGCCGCGTATTGCTACGGTATCGTTGTGCGTACAAGTCCCAGCCGCGTATTGCTTCGGTCTCGTTATGCGTACAAGTTCCAGCCCCGTATTGCTTCGGTCTCGTGGGGCGTGCGAGTTCCAGCAGCGTATTGCTTCGGTCTCGTTATGCGTACAAGTTCCAGCCCCGTATTGCTTCGGTCTCGTTATGCGTACAAGTCCCAGCCGCGTATAGCTTCGGTCTCGTTATGCGTGCAAGTTCCAGCCGCGTAATGCTTCGGTCTCGTGGAGCGTACAAGTTCCAGCCGCGTATTGCTTCGGTCTCGTGGAGCGTACAAGTCCCAGCCGCGTATTGCTTCGGTCACGTCGAGCGTACAAGTTCCAGCCGCGTATTGCTTCGGTCTCGTTATGCGTGCAAGATCCAGCCGCGTATTGCTTCGGTCTCGTCGAGCGTGCAAGTTCCAGGCGCGTATCGCTTCGGTCTCGTGGAGCGTGCGAGTTCTAGCCGCGTATTGCTTCGGTATCGTCGAGCGTACAAGTTCCAGCCGCGTATTGCTTCGGTCTCGTGGAGCGTACAAGTTCCAGCCGCGTATTGCTTCGGTCTCGTGGAGCGTACAAGTCCCAGCCGCGTATTGCTTCGGTCTCGTTATGCGTACAAGTTCCAGGCCCGTATTGGTTCGGTCTCGTTATGCGTACAAGTCCCAGCCGCGTACTGCTTCGGTCTCGTTATGCGTGCAAGTTCCAGCCGCATATTGCTTCGGTCTCGTCGAGGGTACAAGTCCTAGCCGCGTATTGCTTCGATCTCGTCGAGCGAACAAGTTCCAGCCGCGTATTGCTTCGGTCTCGTTATGCGTGCAAGATCCAGCCGCGTATTGCTTCGGTCTCGTCGAGCGTGCAAGTTCCAGGCGCGTATCGCTTCGGTCTCGTGGAGCGTGCGAGTTCTAGCCGCGTATTGCTTCGGTATCGTCGAGCGTACAAGTTCCAGCCGCGTATTGCTTCGGTCTCGTGGAGCGTACAAGTTCCAGCCGCGTATTGCTTCGGTCTCGTGGAGCGTACAAGTCCCAGCCGCGTATTGCTTCGGTCTCGTTATGCGTACAAGTTCCAGCCCCGTATTGCTTCGGTCTCGTGGGGCGTGCGAGTTCCAGCAGCGTATTGCTTCGGTCTCGTTATGCGTACAAGTTCCAGGCCCGTATTGGTTCGGTCTCGTTATGCGTACAAGTCCCAGCCGCGTACTGCTTCGGTCTCGTTATGCGAACAAGGCCGAACCGCGTATTGCCTCGATATCGTTATGCGTGCAAGTTCCAGCCGCGTATTGCTTCGGTCTCGTTATGCGTACAAGTCCCAGCAGCGTATTGCTTCGGTCTCGTTATGCGTACAAGTACCAGCCGTGTATTTCTTCGGTCTCGTTATACGTACAAGTTCCAGCCGCGTATTGCTTCGGTATCGTCGAGCGTACATGTTCCAGGCGCGTATTGCTTCGGTCTCGTTATGCCTACAAGTCCCAGCCGCGTACTGCTTCGGTCTCGTTATGCGTGCAAGTTCCAGCCGCGTATCGCTTCGGTCTCGTCGAGCGTGCAAGTTCCAGCCGCGTATTGCTTTGGTCTCGTTATGCGTACAATTCCCAGCCGCGTATTGCTTCGGTCTCGTTATGCGTACAAGTCCCAGCTGCGTATTGCTTCGGTCTCGTTATGCGTACAAGTTCCAGCCGCGTAATGCTTCGGTCTCGTCGAGCGTACAATTCCCAGCCGCGTAATGCTTCGGTCTCGTTATGCGTGCAAGTTCCAGCCACGTATTGCTTCGGTCTCGTCGAGCGAACAAGTCCCAGCCGCGTATTGCTTCGGTCACGTCGAGCGTACAAGTTCCAGCCGCGTATTGCTTCGGTCTCGTTATGCGTGCAAGATCAAGCCGCGTGTTGCTTCGGTCTCGTCGAGCGTGCAAGTTCCAGCCGCGTATCGCTTCGGTCTCGTGGAGCGTGCGAGTTCTAGCCGCGTAATGCTTCGGTCTCGTCGAGCGTACAATTCCCAGCCGCGTAATGCTTCGGTCTCGTTATGCGTGCAAGTTCCAGCCACGTATTGCTTCTGTCTCGTCGAGCGAACAAGTCCCAGCCGCGTATTGCTTTGGTCGCGTTATGCGTACAAGTCCCAGCTGCGTATTGCTTCGGTCTCGTTATGCGTGCAAATTCCAGCCACGTGTTGCTTCGGTCTCGTCGAGCGTGCAAGTTCCAGCCGCGTTTTGCTACCGTATCGTTATTGCGTACAAGTTCCAGCCGCGTAATGCTTCGGTCTCGTTATGCGTACATGTTCCAGCCGCGTATTACTTCGGTAACGTCGAGCGTACAAGTTCCAGCCGCGTATTGCTTCGGTCTCGTTATGCGTACAAGTCCCAGCCGCGTATTGCTTCGGTCTCGTTATGCGTGCAAGTTCCAGTCGCGTATTGCTTCGGTCTCGAGGTGCGTCAAGTTCCAGCCGCGTATTGTTTCGGTCTCGTCGAGCGAACAAGTTCCAGCAGCGCGTTGCTTCGGTATCGTTATGCGAACAGATCCCAGCCGCGTATTGTTTCGGTATCGTCGAGCGTACAAGTCCCAGCCGTGTCTTGCTTCGGTCTTGTCATGCGTACAAGTTCCAGCCGCGTGTGGCTTCGGTCTCGTTATGCTTACATGTTCCAGCCGCGTAATGCTTCGGTCTCATTATGCGTACAATCTCAGCCGCGTATTGCTTCGGTCTCGTCGAGCGAACAAGTTCCAGCAGCGCGTTGCTTCGGTCTCGTTATGCGAACAAGTCGCAGCCGCGTATTGCTTCGGTATCGTTATGCGTACAAGTCCCAGCCGCGTGTTGCTTCGGTCTCGTTATGCGTGCAAGTCCCAGCCGCGTATTGCTTCGGTCTCGTTATGCGTGCAAGATCCAGCCGCGTATTGCTTCGGTCTCGTCGAGCGTGCAAGTTCCAGCCGCGTATCGTTTCGGTCTCGTGGAGCGTGCGAGTTCTAGCCGCGTATTGCTTTGGTCGCGTTATGCGTACAAGTCCCAGCCGCGTATTGCTTCGGTCTCGTTATGCTTACAAGTTCCAGCCGCGTAATGCTTCGGTCTCGTGGGGCGTGCGAGTTCCAGCAGCGTATTGCTTCGGTCTCGTTATGCGTACAAGTTCCAGCCCCGTATTGCTTCGGTCTCGTTATGCGTACAAGTCCCAGCCGCGTATAGCTTCGGTCTCGTTATGCGTGCAAGTTCCAGCCGCGTAATGCTTCGGTCTCGTGGAGCGTACAAGTTCCAGCCGCGTATTGCTTCGGTCTCGTGGAGCGTACAAGTCCCAGCCGCGTATTGCTTCGGTCACGTCGAGCGTACAAGTTCCAGCCGCGTATTGCTTCGGTCTCGTTATGCGTGCAAGATCCAGCCGCGTATTGCTTCGGTCTCGTCGAGCGTGCAAGTTCCAGGCGCGTATCGCTTCGGTCTCGTGGAGCGTGCGAGTTCTAGCCGCGTATTGCTTCGGTATCGTCGAGCGTACAAGTTCCAGCCGCGTATTGCTTCGGTCTCGTGGAGCGTACAAGTTCCAGCCGCGTATTGCTTCGGTCTCGTGGAGCGTACAAGTCCCAGCCGCGTATTGCTTCGGTCACGTCGAGCGTACAAGTTCCGGCCGCGTATTGCTTCGGTCTCGTTATGCGTGCAAGATCCAGCCGCGTATTGCTTCGGTCTCGTCGAGCCTGCAAGTTCCAGTCGCGTATCGCTTCGGTCTCGTGGAGCGTGCGAGTTCTAGCCGCGTATTGCTTCGGTATCGTCGAGCGTACAAGTTCCAGCCGCGTATTGCTTCGATCTCGTGGAGCGTACAAGTTCCAGCCGCGTATTGCTTCGGTCACGTTGAGCGTACAAGTTCCAGCCGCGTATTGCTTCGGTCTCGTCGAGCGTGTAAGTTCCACCCGCGTATCGCTTCGGTCTCGTCGAGCGAACAAGTTCCAACAGCGCGTTGCTTCGGTCTCGTTATGCGAACAAGTCGCAGCCGCGTATTGCTTCGGTATCGTTATGCGTACAAGTCCCAGCCGCGTGTTGCTTCGGTCTCGTTATGCGTGCATGTCCCAGCCGCGTATTGCTACGGTATCGTTGTGCGTACAAGTCCCAGCCGCGTATTGCTTCGGTCTCGTTATGCGTACAAGTTCCAGCCCCGTATTGCTTCGGTCTCGTGGGGCGTGCGAGTTCCAGCAGCGTATTGCTTCGGTCTCGTTATGCGTACAAGTTCCAGCCCCGTATTGCTTCGGTCTCGTTATGCGTACAAGTCCCAGCCGCGTATAGCTTCGGTCTCGTTATGCGTGCAAGTTCCAGCCGCGTAATGCTTCGGTCTCGTGGAGCGTACAAGTTCCAGCCGCGTATTGCTTCGGTCTCGTGGAGCGTACAAGTCCCAGCCGCGTATTGCTTCGGTCACGTCGAGCGTACAAGTTCCAGCCGCGTATTGCTTCGGTCTCGTTATGCGTGCAAGATCCAGCCGCGTATTGCTTCGGTCTCGTCGAGCGTGCAAGTTCCAGGCGCGTATCGCTTCGGTCTCGTGGAGCGTGCGAGTTCTAGCCGCGTATTGCTTCGGTATCGTCGAGCGTACAAGTTCCAGCCGCGTATTGCTTCGGTCTCGTGGAGCGTACAAGTTCCAGCCGCGTATTGCTTCGGTCTCGTGGAGCGTACAAGTCCCAGCCGCGTATTGCTTCGGTCTCGTTATGCGTACAAGTTCCAGCCCCGTATTGCTTCGGTCTCGTTGGGCGTGCGAGTTCCAGCAGCGTATTGCTTCGGTCTCGTTATGCGTACAAGTTCCAGGCCCGTATTGGTTCGGTCTCGTTATGCGTACAAGTCCCAGCCGCGTACTGCTTCGGTCTCGTTATGCGTGCAAGTTCCAGCCGCATATTGCTTCGGTCTCGTCGAGGGTACAAGTCCTAGCCGCGTATTGCTTCGATCTCGTCGAGCGAACAAGTTCCAGCCGCGTATTGCTTCGGTCTCGTTATGCGTGCAAGATCCAGCCGCGTATTGCTTCGGTCTCGTCGAGCGTGCAAGTTCCAGGCGCGTATCGCTTCGGTCTCGTGGAGCGTGCGAGTTCTAGCCGCGTATTGCTTCGGTATCGTCGAGCGTACAAGTTCCAGCCGCGTATTGCTTCGGTCTCGTGGAGCGTACAAGTTCCAGCCGCGTATTGCTTCGGTCTCGTGGAGCGTACAAGTCCCAGCCGCGTATTGCTTCGGTCTCGTTATGCGTACAAGTTCCAGCCCCGTATTGCTTCGGTCTCGTGGGGCGTGCGAGTTCCAGCAGCGTATTGCTTCGGTCTCGTTATGCGTACAAGTTCCAGGCCCGTATTGGTTCGGTCTCGTTATGCGTACAAGTCCCAGCCGCGTACTGCTTCGGTCTCGTTATGCGAACAAGGCCGAACCGCGTATTGCCTCGATATCGTTATGCGTGCAAGTTCCAGCCGCGTATTGCTTCGGTCTCGTTATGCGTACAAGTCCCAGCAGCGTATTGCTTCGGTCTCGTTATGCGTACAAGTACCAGCCGTGTATTTCTTCGGTCTCGTTATACGTACAAGTTCCAGCCGCGTATTGCTTCGGTATCGTCGAGCGTACATGTTCCAGGCGCGTATTGCTTCGGTCTCGTTATGCCTACAAGTCCCAGCCGCGTACTGCTTCGGTCTCGTTATGCGTGCAAGTTCCAGCCGCGTATCGCTTCGGTCTCGTCGAGCGTGCAAGTTCCAGCCGCGTATTGCTTTGGTCTCGTTATGCGTACAATTCCCAGCCGCGTATTGCTTCGGTCTCGTTATGCGTACAAGTCCCAGCTGCGTATTGCTTCGGTCTCGTTATGCGTACAAGTTCCAGCCGCGTAATGCTTCGGTCTCGTCGAGCGTACAATTCCCAGCCGCGTAATGCTTCGGTCTCGTTATGCGTGCAAGTTCCAGCCACGTATTGCTTCGGTCTCGTCGAGCGAACAAGTCCCAGCCGCGTATTGCTTCGGTCACGTCGAGCGTACAAGTTCCAGCCGCGTATTGCTTCGGTCTCGTTATGCGTGCAAGATCAAGCCGCGTGTTGCTTCGGTCTCGTCGAGCGTGCAAGTTCCAGCCGCGTATCGCTTCGGTCTCGTGGAGCGTGCGAGTTCTAGCCGCGTAATGCTTCGGTCTCGTCGAGCGTACAATTCCCAGCCGCGTAATGCTTCGGTCTCGTTATGCGTGCAAGTTCCAGCCACGTATTGCTTCTGTCTCGTCGAGCGAACAAGTCCCAGCCGCGTATTGCTTTGGTCGCGTTATGCGTACAAGTCCCAGCTGCGTATTGCTTCGGTCTCGTTATGCGTGCAAATTCCAGCCACGTGTTGCTTCGGTCTCGTCGAGCGTGCAAGTTCCAGCCGCGTTTTGCTACCGTATCGTTATTGCGTACAAGTTCCAGCCGCGTAATGCTTCGGTCTCGTTATGCGTACATGTTCCAGCCGCGTATTACTTCGGTAACGTCGAGCGTACAAGTTCCAGCCGCGTATTGCTTCGGTCTCGTTATGCGTACAAGTCCCAGCCGCGTATTGCTTCGGTCTCGTTATGCGTGCAAGTTCCAGTCGCGTATTGCTTCGGTCTCGAGGTGCGTCAAGTTCCAGCCGCGTATTGTTTCGGTCTCGTCGAGCGAACAAGTTCCAGCAGCGCGTTGCTTCGGTATCGTTATGCGAACAGATCCCAGCCGCGTATTGTTTCGGTATCGTCGAGCGTACAAGTCCCAGCCGTGTCTTGCTTCGGTCTTGTCATGCGTACAAGTTCCAGCCGCGTGTGGCTTCGGTCTCGTTATGCTTACATGTTCCAGCCGCGTAATGCTTCGGTCTCATTATGCGTACAATCTCAGCCGCGTATTGCTTCGGTCTCGTCGAGCGAACAAGTTCCAGCAGCGCGTTGCTTCGGTCTCGTTATGCGAACAAGTCGCAGCCGCGTATTGCTTCGGTATCGTTATGCGTACAAGTCCCAGCCGCGTGTTGCTTCGGTCTCGTTATGCGTGCAAGTCCCAGCCGCGTATTGCTTCGGTCTCGTTATGCGTGCAAGATCCAGCCGCGTATTGCTTCGGTCTCGTCGAGCGTGCAAGTTCCAGCCGCGTATCGTTTCGGTCTCGTGGAGCGTGCGAGTTCTAGCCGCGTATTGCTTTGGTCGCGTTATGCGTACAAGTCCCAGCCGCGTATTGCTTCGGTCTCGTTATGCTTACAAGTTCCAGCCGCGTAATGCTTCGGTCTCGTGGGGCGTGCGAGTTCCAGCAGCGTATTGCTTCGGTCTCGTTATGCGTACAAGTTCCAGCCCCGTATTGCTTCGGTCTCGTTATGCGTACAAGTCCCAGCCGCGTATAGCTTCGGTCTCGTTATGCGTGCAAGTTCCAGCCGCGTAATGCTTCGGTCTCGTGGAGCGTACAAGTTCCAGCCGCGTATTGCTTCGGTCTCGTGGAGCGTACAAGTCCCAGCCGCGTATTGCTTCGGTCACGTCGAGCGTACAAGTTCCAGCCGCGTATTGCTTCGGTCTCGTTATGCGTGCAAGATCCAGCCGCGTAATGCTTCGGTCTCGTTATGCGTGCAAGTTCCAGCCACGTATTGCTTCTGTCTCGTCGAGCGAACAAGTCCCAGCCGCGTATTGCTTTGGTCGCGTTATGCGTACAAGTCCCAGCTGCGTATTGCTTCGGTCTCGTTATGCGTGCAAATTCCAGCCACGTGTTGCTTCGGTCTCGTCGAGCGTGCAAGTTCCAGCCGCGTTTTGCTACCGTATCGTTATTGCGTACAAGTTCCAGCCGCGTAATGCTTCGGTCTCGTTATGCGTACATGTTCCAGCCGCGTATTACTTCGGTAACGTCGAGCGTACAAGTTCCAGCCGCGTATTGCTTCGGTCTCGTTATGCGTACAAGTCCCAGCCGCGTATTGCTTCGGTCTCGTTATGCGTGCAAGTTCCAGTCGCGTATTGCTTCGGTCTCGAGGTGCGTCAAGTTCCAGCCGCGTATTGTTTCGGTCTCGTCGAGCGAACAAGTTCCAGCAGCGCGTTGCTTCGGTATCGTTATGCGAACAGATCCCAGCCGCGTATTGTTTCGGTATCGTCGAGCGTACAAGTCCCAGCCGTGTCTTGCTTCGGTCTTGTCATGCGTACAAGTTCCAGCCGCGTGTGGCTTCGGTCTCGTTATGCTTACATGTTCCAGCCGCGTAATGCTTCGGTCTCATTATGCGTACAATCTCAGCCGCGTATTGCTTCGGTCTCGTCGAGCGAACAAGTTCCAGCAGCGCGTTGCTTCGGTCTCGTTATGCGAACAAGTCGCAGCCGCGTATTGCTTCGGTATCGTTATGCGTACAAGTCCCAGCCGCGTGTTGCTTCGGTCTCGTTATGCGTGCAAGTCCCAGCCGCGTATTGCTTCGGTCTCGTTATGCGTGCAAGATCCAGCCGCGTATTGCTTCGGTCTCGTCGAGCGTGCAAGTTCCAGCCGCGTATCGTTTCGGTCTCGTGGAGCGTGCGAGTTCTAGCCGCGTATTGCTTTGGTCGCGTTATGCGTACAAGTCCCAGCCGCGTATTGCTTCGGTCTCGTTATGCTTACAAGTTCCAGCCGCGTAATGCTTCGGTCTCGTGGGGCGTGCGAGTTCCAGCAGCGTATTGCTTCGGTCTCGTTATGCGTACAAGTTCCAGCCCCGTATTGCTTCGGTCTCGTTATGCGTACAAGTCCCAGCCGCGTATAGCTTCGGTCTCGTTATGCGTGCAAGTTCCAGCCGCGTAATGCTTCGGTCTCGTGGAGCGTACAAGTTCCAGCCGCGTATTGCTTCGGTCTCGTGGAGCGTACAAGTCCCAGCCGCGTATTGCTTCGGTCACGTCGAGCGTACAAGTTCCAGCCGCGTATTGCTTCGGTCTCGTTATGCGTGCAAGATCCAGCCGCGTATTGCTTCGGTCTCGTCGAGCGTGCAAGTTCCAGGCGCGTATCGCTTCGGTCTCGTGGAGCGTGCGAGTTCTAGCCGCGTATTGCTTCGGTATCGTCGAGCGTACAAGTTCCAGCCGCGTATTGCTTCGGTCTCGTGGAGCGTACAAGTTCCAGCCGCGTATTGCTTCGGTCTCGTGGAGCGTACAAGTCCCAGCCGCGTATTGCTTCGGTCTCGTTATGCGTACAAGTTCCAGCCCCGTATTGCTTCGGTCTCGTTGGGCGTGCGAGTTCCAGCAGCGTATTGTTTCGGTCTCGTTATGCGTACAAGTTCCAGGCCCGTATTGGTTCGGTCTCGTTATGCGTACAAGTCCCAGCCGCGTACTGCTTCGGTCTCGTTATGCGAACAAGGCCGAACCGCGTATTGCCTCGATATCGTTATGCGTGCAAGTTCCAGCCGCGTATTGCTTCGGTCTCGTTATGCGTACAAGTCCCAGCAGCGTATTGCTTCGGTCTCGTTATGCGTACAAGTACCAGCCGTGTATTTCTTCGGTCTCGTTATACGTACAAGTTCCAGCCGCGTATTGCTTCGGTATCGTCGAGCGTACATGTTCCAGGCGCGTATTGCTTCGGTCTCGTTATGCCTACAAGTCCCAGCCGCGTACTGCTTCGGTCTCGTTATGCGTGCAAGTTCCAGCCGCGTATCGCTTCGGTCTCGTCGAGCGTGCAAGTTCCAGCCGCGTATTGCTTTGGTCTCGTTATGCGTACAATTCCCAGCCGCGTATTGCTTCGGTCTCGTTATGCGTACAAGTCCCAGCTGCGTATTGCTTCGGTCTCGTTATGCGTACAAGTTCCAGCCGCGTAATGCTTCGGTCTCGTCGAGCGTACAATTCCCAGCCGCGTAATGCTTCGGTCTCGTTATGCGTGCAAGTTCCAGCCACGTATTGCTTCGGTCTCGTCGAGCGAACAAGTCCCAGCCGCGTATTGCTTCGGTCACGTCGAGCGTACAAGTTCCAGCCGCGTATTGCTTCGGTCTCGTTATGCGTGCAAGATCAAGCCGCGTGTTGCTTCGGTCTCGTCGAGCGTGCAAGTTCCAGCCGCGTATCGCTTCGGTCTCGTGGAGCGTGCGAGTTCTAGCCGCGTAATGCTTCGGTCTCGTCGAGCGTACAATTCCCAGCCGCGTAATGCTTCGGTCTCGTTATGCGTGCAAGTTCCAGCCACGTATTGCTTCTGTCTCGTCGAGCGAACAAGTCCCAGCCGCGTATTGCTTTGGTCGCGTTATGCGTACAAGTCCCAGCTGCGTATTGCTTCGGTCTCGTTATGCGTGCAAATTCCAGCCACGTGTTGCTTCGGTCTCGTCGAGCGTGCAAGTTCCAGCCGCGTTTTGCTACCGTATCGTTATTGCGTACAAGTTCCAGCCGCGTAATGCTTCGGTCTCGTTATGCGTACATGTTCCAGCCGCGTATTACTTCGGTAACGTCGAGCGTACAAGTTCCAGCCGCGTATTGCTTCGGTCTCGTTATGCGTACAAGTCCCAGCCGCGTATTGCTTCGGTCTCGTTATGCGTGCAAGTTCCAGTCGCGTATTGCTTCGGTCTCGAGGTGCGTCAAGTTCCAGCCGCGTATTGTTTCGGTCTCGTCGAGCGAACAAGTTCCAGCAGCGCGTTGCTTCGGTATCGTTATGCGAACAGATCCCAGCCGCGTATTGTTTCGGTATCGTCGAGCGTACAAGTCCCAGCCGTGTCTTGCTTCGGTCTTGTCATGCGTACAAGTTCCAGCCGCGTGTGGCTTCGGTCTCGTTATGCTTACATGTTCCAGCCGCGTAATGCTTCGGTCTCATTATGCGTACAATCTCAGCCGCGTATTGCTTCGGTCTCGTCGAGCGAACAAGTTCCAGCAGCGCGTTGCTTCGGTCTCGTTATGCGAACAAGTCGCAGCCGCGTATTGCTTCGGTATCGTTATGCGTACAAGTCCCAGCCGCGTGTTGCTTCGGTCTCGTTATGCGTGCAAGTCCCAGCCGCGTATTGCTTCGGTCTCGTTATGCGTGCAAGATCCAGCCGCGTATTGCTTCGGTCTCGTCGAGCGTGCAAGTTCCAGCCGCGTATCGTTTCGGTCTCGTGGAGCGTGCGAGTTCTAGCCGCGTATTGCTTTGGTCGCGTTATGCGTACAAGTCCCAGCCGCGTATTGCTTCGGTCTCGTTATGCTTACAAGTTCCAGCCGCGTAATGCTTCGGTCTCGTTATGCGAGCAAGTTCCAGCTGCGTATTGCTTCGGTCTCGTTGAGCGTGCGAGTTCCAGCCCCGTATTGCTTCGGTCTCGTCGAGCGTACAAGTTCCAGCCGCGTATTACTTCGGTCTCGTGGAGCGTACAAGTCCCAGCCGCGTATTGCTTTGGTCGCGTTATGCGTACAAGTCCCAGCCGCGTATTGCTTCGGTCTCGCTTGGCGTGCAAGTTCCAGCCGCGTAATGCTTCGGTCTCGTTATGCGTACAAGTCCCATCCGCGTATTGCTTCGGTCTCGTTATGCGTGCAAGTTCCAGCCGCGCATTGCTTCGGTCTCGTCGAGCGTACAAGTTCCAGGTGCGTATTGCTTCGGTCTCGTTATGCGTGAAAGATCCAGGCGCGTAGTGCTTCGGTCTCGTCGAGCGTACAAGTTCCAGCCGCGTATTGCTTCGGTCTCGTCGAGCGTACAAGTCCCAGCCGCGTATTGCTTTGGTCTCGTTATACG
Organism: Stelis phaeoptera; assembly: GCA_943735885.1. Lineage (NCBI taxonomy): Eukaryota > Metazoa > Arthropoda > Insecta > Hymenoptera > Megachilidae > Stelis > Stelis phaeoptera. Next base: position 683,843 of record CALSEM010000043.1, on the reverse strand, counting down.
TACAAGTCCCAGCCGCGTATTGCTACCGTATCGTTATGCGTACAAGTCCCAGCCACGTATTCCTTCGGTCTCGTCGAGCGTGCAAGTTCCAGGCGCGTATCGCTTCGGTCTCGTGGAGCGTGCGAGTTCTAGCCGCGTATTGCTTCGGTATCGTCGAGCGTACAAGTTCCAGCCGCGTATTGCTTCGGTCTCGTGGAGCGTACAAGTTCCAGCCGCGTATTGCTTCGGTCTCGTGGAGCGTACAAGTCCCAGCCGCGTATTGCTTCGGTCTCGTTATGCGTGCAAGTTCCAGCCGCGTAATGCTTCGGTCTCGTGGAGCGTACAAGTTCCAGCCGCGTATTGCTTCGGTCTCGTGGAGCGTACAAGTCCCAGCCGCGTATTGCTTCGGTCACGTCGAGCGTACAAGTTCCGGCCGCGTATTGCTTCGGTCTCGTTATGCGTGCAAGATCCAGCCGCGTATTGCTTCGGTCTCGTCGAGCCTGCAAGTTCCAGTCGCGTATCGCTTCGGTCTCGTGGAGCGTGCGAGTTCTAGCCGCGTATTGCTTCGGTATCGTCGAGCGTACAAGTTCCAGCCGCGTATTGCTTCGATCTCGTGGAGCGTACAAGTTCCAGCCGCGTATTGCTTCGGTCACGTTGAGCGTACAAGTTCCAGCCGCGTATTGCTTCGGTCTCGTCGAGCGTGTAAGTTCCACCCGCGTATCGCTTCGGTCTCGTCGAGCGAACAAGTTCCAACAGCGCGTTGCTTCGGTCTCGTTATGCGAACAAGTCGCAGCCGCGTATTGCTTCGGTATCGTTATGCGTACAAGTCCCAGCCGCGTGTTGCTTCGGTCTCGTTATGCGTGCATGTCCCAGCCGCGTATTGCTACGGTATCGTTGTGCGTACAAGTCCCAGCCGCGTATTGCTTCGGTCTCGTTATGCGTACAAGTTCCAGCCCCGTATTGCTTCGGTCTCGTGGGGCGTGCGAGTTCCAGCAGCGTATTGCTTCGGTCTCGTTATGCGTACAAGTTCCAGCCCCGTATTGCTTCGGTCTCGTTATGCGTACAAGTCCCAGCCGCGTATAGCTTCGGTCTCGTTATGCGTGCAAGTTCCAGCCGCGTAATGCTTCGGTCTCGTGGAGCGTACAAGTTCCAGCCGCGTATTGCTTCGGTCTCGTGGAGCGTACAAGTCCCAGCCGCGTATTGCTTCGGTCACGTCGAGCGTACAAGTTCCAGCCGCGTATTGCTTCGGTCTCGTTATGCGTGCAAGATCCAGCCGCGTATTGCTTCGGTCTCGTCGAGCGTGCAAGTTCCAGGCGCGTATCGCTTCGGTCTCGTGGAGCGTGCGAGTTCTAGCCGCGTATTGCTTCGGTATCGTCGAGCGTACAAGTTCCAGCCGCGTATTGCTTCGGTCTCGTGGAGCGTACAAGTTCCAGCCGCGTATTGCTTCGGTCTCGTGGAGCGTACAAGTCCCAGCCGCGTATTGCTTCGGTCTCGTTATGCGTACAAGTTCCAGCCCCGTATTGCTTCGGTCTCGTTATGCGTACAAGTCCCAGCCGCGTACTGCTTCGGTCTCGTTATGCGTGCAAGTTCCAGCCGCATATTGCTTCGGTCTCGTCGAGGGTACAAGTCCTAGCCGCGTATTGCTTCGATCTCGTCGAGCGAACAAGTTCCAGCCGCGTATTGCTTCGGTCTCGTTATGCGTGCAAGATCCAGCCGCGTATTGCTTCGGTCTCGTCGAGCGTGCAAGTTCCAGGCGCGTATCGCTTCGGTCTCGTGGAGCGTGCGAGTTCTAGCCGCGTATTGCTTCGGTATCGTCGAGCGTACAAGTTCCAGCCGCGTATTGCTTCGGTCTCGTGGAGCGTACAAGTTCCAGCCGCGTATTGCTTCGGTCTCGTGGAGCGTACAAGTCCCAGCCGCGTATTGCTTCGGTCTCGTTATGCGTGCAAGTTCCAGCCGCGTAATGCTTCGGTCTCGTGGAGCGTACAAGTTCCAGCCGCGTATTGCTTCGGTCTCGTGGAGCGTACAAGTCCCAGCCGCGTATTGCTTCGGTCACGTCGAGCGTACAAGTTCCGGCCGCGTATTGCTTCGGTCTCGTTATGCGTGCAAGATCCAGCCGCGTATTGCTTCGGTCTCGTCGAGCCTGCAAGTTCCAGTCGCGTATCGCTTCGGTCTCGTGGAGCGTGCGAGTTCTAGCCGCGTATTGCTTCGGTATCGTCGAGCGTACAAGTTCCAGCCGCGTATTGCTTCGATCTCGTGGAGCGTACAAGTTCCAGCCGCGTATTGCTTCGGTCACGTTGAGCGTACAAGTTCCAGCCGCGTATTGCTTCGGTCTCGTCGAGCGTGTAAGTTCCACCCGCGTATCGCTTCGGTCTCGTCGAGCGAACAAGTTCCAACAGCGCGTTGCTTCGGTCTCGTTATGCGAACAAGTCGCAGCCGCGTATTGCTTCGGTATCGTTATGCGTACAAGTCCCAGCCGCGTGTTGCTTCGGTCTCGTTATGCGTGCATGTCCCAGCCGCGTATTGCTACGGTATCGTTGTGCGTACAAGTCCCAGCCGCGTATTGCTTCGGTCTCGTTATGCGTACAAGTTCCAGCCCCGTATTGCTTCGGTCTCGTGGGGCGTGCGAGTTCCAGCAGCGTATTGCTTCGGTCTCGTTATGCGTACAAGTTCCAGCCCCGTATTGCTTCGGTCTCGTTATGCGTACAAGTCCCAGCCGCGTATAGCTTCGGTCTCGTTATGCGTGCAAGTTCCAGCCGCGTAATGCTTCGGTCTCGTGGAGCGTACAAGTTCCAGCCGCGTATTGCTTCGGTCTCGTGGAGCGTACAAGTCCCAGCCGCGTATTGCTTCGGTCACGTCGAGCGTACAAGTTCCAGCCGCGTATTGCTTCGGTCTCGTTATGCGTGCAAGATCCAGCCGCGTATTGCTTCGGTCTCGTCGAGCGTGCAAGTTCCAGGCGCGTATCGCTTCGGTCTCGTGGAGCGTGCGAGTTCTAGCCGCGTATTGCTTCGGTATCGTCGAGCGTACAAGTTCCAGCCGCGTATTGCTTCGGTCTCGTGGAGCGTACAAGTTCCAGCCGCGTATTGCTTCGGTCTCGTGGAGCGTACAAGTCCCAGCCGCGTATTGCTTCGGTCTCGTTATGCGTACAAGTTCCAGCCCCGTATTGCTTCGGTCTCGTTGGGCGTGCGAGTTCCAGCAGCGTATTGCTTCGGTCTCGTTATGCGTACAAGTTCCAGGCCCGTATTGGTTCGGTCTCGTTATGCGTACAAGTCCCAGCCGCGTACTGCTTCGGTCTCGTTATGCGTGCAAGTTCCAGCCGCATATTGCTTCGGTCTCGTCGAGGGTACAAGTCCTAGCCGCGTATTGCTTCGATCTCGTCGAGCGAACAAGTTCCAGCCGCGTATTGCTTCGGTCTCGTTATGCGTGCAAGATCCAGCCGCGTATTGCTTCGGTCTCGTCGAGCGTGCAAGTTCCAGGCGCGTATCGCTTCGGTCTCGTGGAGCGTGCGAGTTCTAGCCGCGTATTGCTTCGGTATCGTCGAGCGTACAAGTTCCAGCCGCGTATTGCTTCGGTCTCGTGGAGCGTACAAGTTCCAGCCGCGTATTGCTTCGGTCTCGTGGAGCGTACAAGTCCCAGCCGCGTATTGCTTCGGTCTCGTTATGCGTACAAGTTCCAGCCCCGTATTGCTTCGGTCTCGTGGGGCGTGCGAGTTCCAGCAGCGTATTGCTTCGGTCTCGTTATGCGTACAAGTTCCAGGCCCGTATTGGTTCGGTCTCGTTATGCGTACAAGTCCCAGCCGCGTACTGCTTCGGTCTCGTTATGCGAACAAGGCCGAACCGCGTATTGCCTCGATATCGTTATGCGTGCAAGTTCCAGCCGCGTATTGCTTCGGTCTCGTTATGCGTACAAGTCCCAGCAGCGTATTGCTTCGGTCTCGTTATGCGTACAAGTACCAGCCGTGTATTTCTTCGGTCTCGTTATACGTACAAGTTCCAGCCGCGTATTGCTTCGGTATCGTCGAGCGTACATGTTCCAGGCGCGTATTGCTTCGGTCTCGTTATGCCTACAAGTCCCAGCCGCGTACTGCTTCGGTCTCGTTATGCGTGCAAGTTCCAGCCGCGTATCGCTTCGGTCTCGTCGAGCGTGCAAGTTCCAGCCGCGTATTGCTTTGGTCTCGTTATGCGTACAATTCCCAGCCGCGTATTGCTTCGGTCTCGTTATGCGTACAAGTCCCAGCTGCGTATTGCTTCGGTCTCGTTATGCGTACAAGTTCCAGCCGCGTAATGCTTCGGTCTCGTCGAGCGTACAATTCCCAGCCGCGTAATGCTTCGGTCTCGTTATGCGTGCAAGTTCCAGCCACGTATTGCTTCGGTCTCGTCGAGCGAACAAGTCCCAGCCGCGTATTGCTTCGGTCACGTCGAGCGTACAAGTTCCAGCCGCGTATTGCTTCGGTCTCGTTATGCGTGCAAGATCAAGCCGCGTGTTGCTTCGGTCTCGTCGAGCGTGCAAGTTCCAGCCGCGTATCGCTTCGGTCTCGTGGAGCGTGCGAGTTCTAGCCGCGTAATGCTTCGGTCTCGTCGAGCGTACAATTCCCAGCCGCGTAATGCTTCGGTCTCGTTATGCGTGCAAGTTCCAGCCACGTATTGCTTCTGTCTCGTCGAGCGAACAAGTCCCAGCCGCGTATTGCTTTGGTCGCGTTATGCGTACAAGTCCCAGCTGCGTATTGCTTCGGTCTCGTTATGCGTGCAAATTCCAGCCACGTGTTGCTTCGGTCTCGTCGAGCGTGCAAGTTCCAGCCGCGTTTTGCTACCGTATCGTTATTGCGTACAAGTTCCAGCCGCGTAATGCTTCGGTCTCGTTATGCGTACATGTTCCAGCCGCGTATTACTTCGGTAACGTCGAGCGTACAAGTTCCAGCCGCGTATTGCTTCGGTCTCGTTATGCGTACAAGTCCCAGCCGCGTATTGCTTCGGTCTCGTTATGCGTGCAAGTTCCAGTCGCGTATTGCTTCGGTCTCGAGGTGCGTCAAGTTCCAGCCGCGTATTGTTTCGGTCTCGTCGAGCGAACAAGTTCCAGCAGCGCGTTGCTTCGGTATCGTTATGCGAACAGATCCCAGCCGCGTATTGTTTCGGTATCGTCGAGCGTACAAGTCCCAGCCGTGTCTTGCTTCGGTCTTGTCATGCGTACAAGTTCCAGCCGCGTGTGGCTTCGGTCTCGTTATGCTTACATGTTCCAGCCGCGTAATGCTTCGGTCTCATTATGCGTACAATCTCAGCCGCGTATTGCTTCGGTCTCGTCGAGCGAACAAGTTCCAGCAGCGCGTTGCTTCGGTCTCGTTATGCGAACAAGTCGCAGCCGCGTATTGCTTCGGTATCGTTATGCGTACAAGTCCCAGCCGCGTGTTGCTTCGGTCTCGTTATGCGTGCAAGTCCCAGCCGCGTATTGCTTCGGTCTCGTTATGCGTGCAAGATCCAGCCGCGTATTGCTTCGGTCTCGTCGAGCGTGCAAGTTCCAGCCGCGTATCGTTTCGGTCTCGTGGAGCGTGCGAGTTCTAGCCGCGTATTGCTTTGGTCGCGTTATGCGTACAAGTCCCAGCCGCGTATTGCTTCGGTCTCGTTATGCTTACAAGTTCCAGCCGCGTAATGCTTCGGTCTCGTTATGCGAGCAAGTTCCAGCTGCGTATTGCTTCGGTCTCGTTGAGCGTGCGAGTTCCAGCCCCGTATTGCTTCGGTCTCGTCGAGCGTACAAGTTCCAGCCGCGTATTACTTCGGTCTCGTGGAGCGTACAAGTCCCAGCCGCGTATTGCTTTGGTCGCGTTATGCGTACAAGTCCCAGCCGCGTATTGCTTCGGTCTCGTTTGGCGTGCAAGTTCCAGCCGCGTAATGCTTCGGTCTCGTTATGCGTACAAGTCCCATCCGCGTATTGCTTCGGTCTCGTTATGCGTGCAAGTTCCAGCCGCGCATTGCTTCGGTCTCGTCGAGCGTACAAGTTCCAGGTGCGTATTGCTTCGGTCTCGTTATGCGTGAAAGATCCAGGCGCGTAGTGCTTCGGTCTCGTCGAGCGTACAAGTTCCAGCCGCGTATTGCTTCGGTCTCGTCGAGCGTACAAGTCCCAGCCGCGTATTGCTTTGGTCTCGTTATACGTACAAGTCCCAGCCGCGTATTGCTACCGTATCGTTATGCGTACAAGTCCCAGCCACGTATTCCTTCGGTCTCGTCGAGCGTGCAAGTTCCAGGCGCGTATCGCTTCGGTCTCGTGGAGCGTGCGAGTTCTAGCCGCGTATTGCTTCGGTATCGTCGAGCGTACAAGTTCCAGCCGCGTATTGCTTCGGTCTCGTGGAGCGTACAAGTTCCAGCCGCGTATTGCTTCGGTCTCGTGGAGCGTACAAGTCCCAGCCGCGTATTGCTTCGGTCTCGTTATGCGTGCAAGTTCCAGCCGCGTAATGCTTCGGTCTCGTGGAGCGTACAAGTTCCAGCCGCGTATTGCTTCGGTCTCGTGGAGCGTACAAGTCCCAGCCGCGTATTGCTTCGGTCACGTCGAGCGTACAAGTTCCGGCCGCGTATTGCTTCGGTCTCGTTATGCGTGCAAGATCCAGCCGCGTATTGCTTCGGTCTCGTCGAGCCTGCAAGTTCCAGTCGCGTATCGCTTCGGTCTCGTGGAGCGTGCGAGTTCTAGCCGCGTATTGCTTCGGTATCGTCGAGCGTACAAGTTCCAGCCGCGTATTGCTTCGATCTCGTGGAGCGTACAAGTTCCAGCCGCGTATTGCTTCGGTCACGTTGAGCGTACAAGTTCCAGCCGCGTATTGCTTCGGTCTCGTCGAGCGTGTAAGTTCCACCCGCGTATCGCTTCGGTCTCGTCGAGCGAACAAGTTCCAACAGCGCGTTGCTTTGGTCTCGTTATGCGAACAAGTCGCAGCCGCGTATTGCTTCGGTATCGTTATGCGTACAAGTCCCAGCCGCGTGTTGCTTCGGTCTCGTTATGCGTGCATGTCCCAGCCGCGTATTGCTACGGTATCGTTGTGCGTACAAGTCCCAGCCGCGTATTGCTTCGGTCTCGTTATGCGTACAAGTTCCAGCCCCGTATTGCTTCGGTCTCGTGGGGCGTGCGAGTTCCAGCAGCGTATTGCTTCGGTCTCGTTATGCGTACAAGTTCCAGCCCCGTATTGCTTCGGTCTCGTTATGCGTACAAGTCCCAGCCGCGTATAGCTTCGGTCTCGTTATGCGTGCAAGTTCCAACAGCGCGTTGCTTCGGTCTCGTTATGCGAACAAGTCGCAGCCGCGTATTGCTTCGGTATCGTTATGCGTACAAGTCCCAGCCGCGTGTTGCTTCGGTCTCGTTATGCGTGCATGTCCCAGCCGCGTATTGCTACGGTATCGTTGTGCGTACAAGTCCCAGCCGCGTATTGCTTCGGTCTCGTTATGCGTACAAGTTCCAGCCCCGTATTGCTTCGGTCTCGTGGGGCGTGCGAGTTCCAGCAGCGTATTGCTTCGGTCTCGTTATGCGTACAAGTTCCAGCCCCGTATTGCTTCGGTCTCGTTATGCGTACAAGTCCCAGCCGCGTATAGCTTCGGTCTCGTTATGCGTGCAAGTTCCAGCCGCGTAATGCTTCGGTCTCGTGGAGCGTACAAGTTCCAGCCGCGTATTGCTTCGGTCTCGTTATGCGCACAAGTTCCAGTCGCGTGTGGCTTCGGTCTCGTTATGCGTACAAGTCCCAGCCGCGTGTTGCTTCGGTATCGTTATGCGTACAAGTCCCAGCCGCGTATTGCTTCGGTCTCGTGGAGGGTACAAGGTCCAGCCGCGTATTGCTTCGGTCTCGCCGACCGTACAGGTACCAGCCGCGTGTTGCTTCGGTCTCGTGGAGCGTACAAGTTCCAGCAGCGTCTTGCTCCGGTGTCGTCGAGCGAACAAGTTCCAGCCGCGTAATGCTTCGGTCTCGTTATGAGTACAAGTACCAGCCGCGTATTGCTTCGGTCTCGTTATGCGTGCAAGTTCCAGCCGCGTATTGCTTCGGTCTCGTCAAGCGTACAGGTTGCTGCCGGATAATGCTTCGGTCTCGTCGAGCGTACAAGTCCCAGCCGCGTATTGCTTTGGTCTCGTTATGCGTACAAGTCCCAGCCGCGTGTCGCTTCGGTATCGTTATGCGTTCAAGTCCCAGCCGCGTATTGCTTCGGTCTCGTGGAGGGTACAAGTCCCAGCCGTGTAATGTTTCGGTCTCGTTATGCGCACAAGTTCCAGTCGCGTGTTGCTTCGGTCTCGTTATGCGTGCAAATTCCAGCCGCGTAATGCTTCGGCCTCGTTATGCGTGCAAGTTCCAGCCGCGTATTTCTTAGGTATCGTCGAGGGTACAAGACCTAGCCGCGTATTGCTTCGGTCTCGTGGAGCGTACAAGTCCCAGCCGCGTATTGCTTCGGTCTCGTTATGCGTGCAAGATCCAGCCGCGTATTGCTTCGGTCTCGTCAAGCGTACAAGTTCCAGCCGGGAATTGCTTCGGTCTCGTTATGGGTACCAGTTCCAGCCGCGTATTGCTTCGGTCTCGTCGAGCGTACAAGTTCCAGCCTCGTATTACTTCGGTCTCGTGGAGCGTTGAAGTCCCAGCCGCGTATTGCTTCGGTCTCGTCGAGGGTACAAGTTCCACCCGCGTATCGCTTCGGTCTCGTTATGCGTACAAGTTCCAGCAGCGCGTTGCTTCGGTCTCGTCGAGCGTACAAGTCCCAGCCGCGTAGTGCTTTGGTCGCGTTATGCGTACAAATCCCAGCCGCGTATTGCTTCGGTCTCGTTATGCGTGCAAATTCCAGCCGCGTAATGCTTCGGCCTCGTTATGCGTGCAAGTTCAAGTCGCGTATTGCTTCGATCTCGTGGAGCGTACAAGTTCCAGCCGCGTTTTGCTTCGGTACCGTGGAGCGTACAAGTTCCAGCCGCGTATTGCTTCGGTCTCGTGGAGCGTACAAGTCCCAGCCCCGTATTGCTTCGGTCACGTCGAGGGTACAAGTTCCAGCAGCGCGTTGCTTCGGTCTCGTTATGCGTGCAAGTTCCAGCCACGTATTTCTTCGGTATCGTCGAGGGTACAAGACCTAGCCGCGTATTGCTTCGATCTCGTTATGGGTACAAGTCTCAGCCGCGTAATCCTTCGGTCTCTTCGAGCGTATAAATTCCAGCCGCGTACTGCTTCGGTCTCGTCGAGCGTACAAGTCCCAGCCGCGTATTGCTTTGGTCTCGTTATGCGTACAAGTCCCAGCCGCGTGTTGCTTCGGTCTCGTGGAGCGTGCGAGTTCCAGCCGCGTATTGCTACGGTCTCGTCGAGCGTACATGTCCCAGCCGTGTAATGCTTCGGTCTTGTTATGCGCACAAGTTCCAGCAGCGCGTTGCTTCGGTCACGTCGAGCGTACAAGTCCCAGCCGCGTATTGCTTCGGTCTCGTTATGCGTGCAAGATCCAGCCGCGTATTGCTTCGGTCTCGTCAAGCGTACAAGTTCCAGCCGGGAATTGCTTCGGTCTCGTTATGGGTACCATTTCCAGCCGCGTATTGCTTCGGTCTCGTCGAGCGTACAAGTTCCAGCCTCGTATTGCTTCGGTCTCGTGGAGCGTACAAGTCCCAGCCCCGTATTGCTTCGGTCACGTCGAGGGTACAAGTTCCAGCAGCGCGTTGCTTCGGTCTCGTTATGCGTGCAAGTTCCAGCGGCGTATTTCTTCGGTCTCGTCGAGCGTACAAGACCCAGCAGCGTATTGCTTTGGTCTCGTTATGCGTACAAGTCCCAGCCGCGTGTTGCTTCGGTATCGTTATGCGTACAAGTCCCAGCCGCGTATTGCTTCGGTCTCGTGGAGGGTACAAGGTCCAGCCGCGTATTGCTTCGGTCTCGTGGAGCGTACAGGTCCCAGCCGCGTATTGCTTCGGTCCCGTTATGCGTGCAAGATCCAGCCGCGTATTGCTTCGGTCTCGTCAAGCGTACAAGTTCCAGCCGGGAATTGCTTCGGTCTCGATATGGGTACCAGTTCCAGCCGCGTATTGCTTCGGTCTCGTCGAGCGTACAAGTTCCAGCCGGGTACTGCTTCAGTCTCGCCGAGCGTACAGGTTCCAGACGCGTATTGCTTCGGTCTCGTTATGCGTGCAAGTTCCAGCCGCGCATTATTTCGGTCTCGTTATGCGCGCAAGTTCCAGCCGCGTATTGCTTCGGTCTCGTTATGCGTGCAAGTTCCAGCCGCGTACTGCTTCGGTCTCGTCGAGCGTACAAGTCCCAGCCGCGTATTGCTTTGGTCTCGTTATGCGTACAAGTCCCAGCAGTGTCTTGCTTCGGTCTCGTTATGCGTACAAGTCCTAGCCGCGTATTACTTCGGTCTCGTTATGCGTGCAAGTTCCAGCCGCGTACTGCTTCGGTCTCGTCGAGCGTACAAGTTCCAGCCTCGTATTACTTCGGTCTCGTGGAGCGTACAAGTCCCAGCCGCGTATTGCTTCGGTCTCGTCGAGGGTACAAGTTCCAGCCGCGTATTGCTTCGGTCTCGTTATGCGTACAAGTTCCAGCAGCGCGTTGCTTCGGTCCCGTCGAGCGTACAAGTCCCAGCCACGTAGTGCTTTGGTCGCGTTATGCGTACAAATCCCAGCCGCGTATTGCTTCGGTCTCGTTATGCGTGCAAATTCCAGCCGCGTAATGATTCGGTCTCGTTATGCGTGCAAGTTCAAGTCGCGTATTGCTTCGATCTCGTGGAGCGTACAAGTTCCAGCCGCGTATTGCTTCGGTCTCGTGGAGCGTACCAGTCCCAGCCCCGTATTGCTTCGGTCACGTCGAGGGTACACGTTCCAGCTGCGCGTTGCTTCGGTCTCGTTATGCGTGCTAGCTCCAGCCGCGTATTTCTTCGGTCTCGTCGAGGGTACAAGACCCAGCCGCGTATTGCTTCGATCTCGTTATGGGTACAAGTCTCAGCCGCGTAATCCTTCGGTCTCTTCGAGCGTACAAATTCCAGCCGCGTACTGCTTCGGTCTCGTCGAGCGTACAAGTCCCAGCCGCGTATTGCTTTGGTCTCGTTATGCGTACAAGTCCCAGCCGCGTGTTGCTTCGGTATCGTTATGCGTACAAGTCCCAGCCGCGTATTGCTTCGGTCTCGTGGAGGGTACAAGGTCCAGCCGCGTATTGCTTCGGTCTCGTGGAGCGTACAAGTCCCAGCCGCGTATTGCTTTGGTCTCGTTATGCGTACAAGTCCCAGCCGCGTGTTGCTTCGGTATCGTTATGCGTACAAGTCCCAGCCGCGTATTGCTTCGGTCTCGTGGAGGGTACAAGGTCCAGCCGCATATTGCTTCGGTCTCGTCGAGGGTACAAGTCCCAGCCGCGTATTGCTTCAGTCTCGTTATGCGTACAAGTCCCAGCCGTGTATTCCTTCGGTCTCGTTATGCGTACAAGTTCCAGCCGCATGTTGCTTCGGTCTCGTTATGCATACAAGTTCCTGCCGCGTAATGCTTCGGTCTCGATATGCGTCCAAGTTCCAGCCGCGTATTCCTTCAGTCTCGTCGAGCGAACAAGTTCCAGCAGCGCGTTGCTTCGGTCTCGTTTCGCGAAGAAGCCCCAGCCGCGTATTGCTTCGGTATCGTCGAGCGTACAAGTTCCAGCCGCGTATTGCTTCGGTCTCGTTATGCGTACAAGTCCCAGCCGCGTATTGCTTCGGTCTCGTTATGCGTGCAAGTTCCAGCCGCGTAATGCTTCGGTCTCGTTATGCGTGCAAGTTCCAGTCGCGTATTGCTTCGGTCTCGTGGTGCGTACAAGTTCCAGCCGCGTATTGTTTCGGTCTCGTTATGCGAACAAGCCCCAGCCGCGTATTGCTCCGGCATCGTCGAGCATCCAAGTCCCAGCCGTGTATTGCTTCGGTCTCGTGGAGCGTACAAGTCCCAGCCGCGTGTTGCTTCGGTCTCGTTATACGTACGAGTCCCAGCTGTGTCTTGCTTCGGTCTCGTTATGCGTACAAGTCCCAGCAGCGTGTTGCTTCGGTCTCGTTATGCGTACAAGTCCCAGCCGCGTATTGCTTTGGTCTCGTTATGCGTTCAAGTACCAGCCGCGTATTACTTCGGTCTCGTTATGCGTGCAAGTTCCAGCCGCGTATTGCTTCGGTACCGTCAAGCGTACAAGCTCCAGCCGCGTACTTCTTTGGTCTCGTTATGCGTACAAATCCAAGTCGCGTAATCCTTCGGTGTCTTCGAGCGTTCAAGTTCCAGCCGCGTATTGCTTCGGTCTCGTTATGCGTGCAAGATCCTGCCGCGTATTGCTTCGGTCTCGTCGAGCGAACAAGTTCCAGCCGTGTGTTGCTTCGGTCTCGTGGAGCGTACAAGTTCCAGCCGCGTCTTGCTCCGGTGTCGTCGAGCGAACAAGTTCCAGCCGCGTAATGCTTCGGTATCGTTATGAGTACAAGTACCAGCCGCGTATTGCTTCGGTCTCGTTATGCGTGCAAGTTCCAGCCAGGTATTGCTTCGGTCTTGTCAAGCATACAGGTTGCTGCCGGATAATGCTTCGGTCTCGTCGAGCGTACAAGTCCCAGCCGCGTATTGCTTCGGTCTCGTCGAGGGTACAAGTTCCAGCCGCGTATTGCTTTGGTCTCGTTATGCGGACAAGTTCCAGCAGCGCGTTGCTTCGGTCTCGTTATGCGTACAAGTTCCAGCCGCGTAATGCTTCGGTCTCGTTATGCGTGCAAGTTCCAGCCGCGTACTGTTTCGGTCTCGTCGAGCGTACAAGTCCCAGCCGCGTGTTGCTTCGGTCTCGTTATACGTACAAGTCCAAGCTGTGTCTTGCTTCGGTCTCGTTATGCGTGCAAGTTCCAGCCGCGTATTGCTTCGGTACCGTCAAGCGTACAAGCTCCAGCCGCGTACTTCTTTGGTCTGGTTATGCGTACAAATCCAAGTCGCGTAATCCTTCGGTGTCTTCGAGCGTTCAAGTTCCAGCCGCGTATTGCTTCGGTCTCGTTATGCGTGCAAGATCCTGCCGCGTATTGCTTCGGTCTCGCCGACCGTACAGGTACCAGCCGCGTGTTGCTTCGGTCTCGTGGAGCGTACAAGTTCCAGCCGCGTCTTGCTCCGGTGTCGTCGAGCGAACAAGTTCCAGCCGCGTAATGCTTCGGTCTCGTTATGAGTACAAGTACCAGCCGCGTATTGTTTCGGTCTCGTTATGCGTGCAAGTTCCAGCCGCGTATTGCTTCGGTCTCGTCAAGCGTACAGGTTGCTGCCGGATAATGCTTCGGTCTCGTCGAGCGTACAAGTCCCAGCCGCGTATTGCTTTGGTCTCGTTATGCGTACAAGTCCCAGCCGCGTGTCGCTTCGGTATCGTTATGCGTTCAAGTCCCAGCCGCGTATTGCTTCGGTCTCGTGGAGGGTACAAGTCCCAGCCGTGTAATGCTTCGGTCTCGTTATGCGCACAAGTTCCAGTCGCGTGTTGCTTCGGTCTCGTTATGCGTGCAAATTCCAGCCGCGTAATGCTTCGGCCCCGTTATGCGTGCAAGTTCAAGTCGCGTATTGCTTCGATCTCGTGGAGCGTACAAGTTCCAGCCGCGTATTGCTTCGGTCTCGTGGAGCGTACAAGTCCCAGCACCGTATTGCTTCGGTCACGTCGAGGGTACAAGTTCCAGCAGCGCGTTGCTTCGGTCTCGTTATGCGTGCAAGTTCCAGCCGCGTATTTCTTAGGTATCGTCGAGGGTACAAGACCTAGCCGCGTATTGCTTCGATCTCGTTATGGGTACAAGTCTCAGCCGCGTAATCCTTCGGTCTCTTCGAGCGTATAAATTCCAGCCGCGTACTGCTTCGGTCTCGTGGAGGGTACAAGTTCCAGCCGCGTATTGCTTCGGTCTCGTGGAGCGTACAAGTCCCAGCCGCGTATTGCTTCGGTCTCGTTATGCGTGCAAGATCCAGCCGCGTATTGCTTCGGTCTCGTCAAGCGTACAAGTTCCAGCCGGGAATTGCTTCGGTCTCGTTATGGGTACCAGTTCCAGCCGCGTATTGCTTCGGTCTCGTCGAGCGTACAAGTTCCAGCCGGGTACTGCTTCAGTCTCGCCGAGCGTACAGGTTCCAGACGCGTATTGCTTCGGTCTCGTTATGCGAACAAGCCCCAACCGCGTATTGCTCCGGCATCGTCGAGCGAACAAGTTCCAGCCGCGTAATGCTTCGGTCTCGTTATAAGTACAAGTACCAGCCGCGTATTGCTTCGGTCTCGTTATGCGTGCAAGTTCCAGCCGCGTATTGCTTCGGTCTCGGCAAGCGTACAGGTTGCTGCCGGATAATGCTTCGGTCTCGTCGAGCGTACAAGTCCCAGCCGCGTATTGCTTCGGTCTCGTCGAGGGTACAAGTTCCAGCCGCGTATTGCTTTGGTCTCGTTATGCGTACAAGTTCCAGCAGCGCGTTGCTTCGGTCTCGTTATGCGTACAAGTTCCAGCCGCGTAATGCTTCGGTCTCGTTGTGAGTACCAGTTCCAGCCGCGTATTGCTTCGGTCTCGTCGAGCGTAGAAGTCCTAGCCGTGTATTGCTTCGGTCTCGTGGAGCGTGCAAGTCCCAGCCGCGTGTTGATTCGGTCTCGCTATGCGTACAAGTTCCAGCCGCGTGTTGCTTCGGTCTCGTTATGCGTGCAAGATCCAGCCGCGTATTGCGTCGGTCTCGTCGAGCGTACAAGTTCCAGCCGCGTGTTGCTTCGGTCTCGCTATGCGAACAAGTTCCAGCCGCGTAATGCTTCGGTCTCGTTATGCGTACAAGTTCCAGCAGCGCGTTGCTTCGGTCTCGTCGAGCGTACAAGTTCCAGCCGCGAATTGCATCGGTCTTGTCGAGCGTGCAAGTCCCAGCCGCGTATTGCTTTGGTCTCGTTATGCGTACAAGTCCCAGCCGTGTCTTGCTTCGGTCTCGTTATGCGTTCAAGTTCCAGCCGCGTGTTGCTTCGGTCTCGTTATGCGTACAAGTCCCAGGCGTGTCTTGCTTCGGTCTCGTTATGCGATCAAGTCCCAGCCGCGTGTTGCTTTGGTCTCGTTATGCGTTCAAGTTCCAGCCGCGTAATGCTTCGGTCTGGTTATGCGTAGAAGTTCCAGCCACGAATTCCTTCGGTCACGTTATGCGTGTAAGTTCCAGCCGCGTATTCCTTCGGTCTCGTTATGAGTACAAGTTCCAGCCTCGTATTGCTTCGGTCTCGTTATGCGTGCAAGTCCCAGCCGCGTATTGCTTCGGTATCGTTATGCGTACAATTTCCAGATGCATGTTGCTTCGGTCTCGTTATGCGTACAAGTTCCAGCCGCGTATTGCTTTGGTCTCGATATGCGTACAAGATCCTGCCGCGTATTGCTTCGGTCTCGTCGACCGTACAGGTACCACCCGCGTGTTGCTTCGGTCTCATGGAGCGTACAAGTTCCAGCCGCGTCTTGCTTCGGTGTCGTCGAGCGAACAAGTTCCAGCAGCGCATTGCTTCGGTCTCGTTACGCGTACAAGTCCCAGCCGTGTATTGCTTCGGTCTCGTGGAGCGTACAAGTCCCAGCCGCGTATTGCTTCGGTTTCGTCGAGCGTACAAGTTGCAGCCGGATAATGCTTCGGTCTCGTTATGCGTGCCAGATCCAGACGCGTAATGCTTCGGTCTCGTTATGCGTACAAGTACCAGCAGCGCGTTGCTTCGGTCTCGTTATGCGTTCAAGTTCCAGCCGCGTTATGCTTCGGTCTGGTTATGCGTAGAAGTTCGAGCCATGAATTGCTGCGGTCACGATATGCGTGCAAGTTCCAGTCGCGTATTGCTTCGGTTTCGTCAAGCGTACAATTTCCAGCCGCGTATGGCTTCGGTCTCGTCGAGCGTACAAGTCCCAGCCGCGTATTGCTTTGGTCTTGTTATGCGTACAAGTCCCAGCCGTGTCTTTCTTCGGTCTTGTCGAGCGTACAAGTCCCAGCCGCGTATTGCTTTGGTCTCGTTATGCGTACAAGTCCCAGCCGCGTATTGCTTCGGTATCGTTATGGGTACAAGTCCCAGCCGTGTCTTGCTTCGGTCTCGTTATGCGTACAAGTTCCAGCCGCGTGTGGCTTCGGTCTCGTTATGCGTGCAAGTTCCAGCCGCGTAATGCTTCGGTCTCGTTATGCGTACAAGTTCCAGCAGCGCGTTTCTTCGGTCTCGTGGAGCGTACAAGTCCCAGCCGCGTATTGCTTCGGTCTCGTCGTGCGTACAAGCTCCAGCCGCGTATTGCTTCGGTCTCGTTATGCATGCAAGATCCAGCCGCGTAATGCTTCGGTCTCGTTATGCGTACAAGTACCAGCAGCGCGTTGCTTCGGTCTCGTCGGGCGTACCAGTTCCAGCCGCGTATTACTTCGGTCTCGATATGCGTGCAAGTTCCCGCCGCGTAATGCTTCGGTCTCGTTATGCGTACAAGTTCCAGCCGCGTATTGCTTCGGTCTCGTTATGCGTACAAGTTCCAGCCGCGGTTTGCTTCGGTCTCGTCGAGCGTACAAGTTCCAGCCACGTATTGCTTCGGTCTCGTCGAGCGTACAAGTCCCAGCCGCGTATTGCTTTGGTCTCGTTATGCGTATAAGTCCCAGCCGCGTATTCCTTCGGTCTCGTCGAGCGTACAAGTTCCAGCCGCGGATTGCTTCGGTCTCGTTATACGTACAAGATCCAGCCGCATGTTGCTTCCGTCTCGTTATGCGTACAGGCTCCAGACGCGTAATGCTTCGGTCTCGATATGCGTACAAGTCCCAGCCGCGTGTTGCTTCGGTCTCGTTATGCGTACAAGTTCCAGCCGCGTAATGCTTCGGTCTTGATATGCGTACAAGTTCCAGCCGCGTATTGCTTCGGTCTCGTCGAGCGTACAAGTCCCAGCCGCGTATTGCTTTGGTCTCGTTATGCGTACAAGTCCCAGCCGCGTATTCCTTCGGTCTCGTCGAGCGTACAAGTTCCAGCCGCGGATTGCTTCGGTCTCGTTATACGTACAAGATCCAGCCGCATGTTGCTTCGGTCTCGTTATGCGTACAGGCTCCAGACGCGTAATGCTTCGGTCTCGATATGCGTACAAGTCCCAGCCGCGTGTTGCTTCGGTCTCGTTATGCGTTCAAGTTCCAGCCGCGTGTTGTTTCGGTCTCGTTATGCGTACAAGTCCCAGCCGTGTCTTGCTTCGGTCTCGTTATGCGTACAAGTTCCAGCCGCGTGTTGCTTCGGTCTCGTTATGCGTTCAAGTTCCAGCCGCGTTATGCTTCGGTCTGGTTATGCGTAGAAGTTCGAGCCACGAATTGCTGCGGTCACGATATGCGTGCAAGTTCCAGTCGCGTATTGCTTCGGTTTCGTCAAGCGTACAATTTCCAGCCGCGTATGGCTTCGGTCTCGTCGAGCGTACAAGTCCCAGCCGCGTATTGCTTTGGTCTCGTTATGCGTACAAGTCCCAGCCGCGTATTCCTTCGGTCTCGTCGAGCGTACAAGTCCCAGCCGCGTGTTGCTTCGGTCTCGTTATGCGTGCAAGTCTCAGGTGCGTATTGCTACCGTATCGTTATGCGTACAAGTCCCAGCCGCGTATTGCTTCGGTCTCGTTATGCTTACAAGTCCCAGCCGCGTATTGCTTTGGTCGCGTTATGCGTACAAGTCCCAGCAGCGTATGGCTTCGGTCTCGTTATGCGTGCAACTTCCAGCCGCGCAATGCTTCGGTCTCGTGGAGCGTACAAGTTCCAGCCGCGTATTGCTTCGGTCTCGTCGAGCGTGCAAGTTCCAGGCGCGTATCGCTTCGGTCTCGTGGAGCGTGCGAGTTCTAGCCGCGTATTGCTTCGGTATCGTCGAGCGTACAAGTTCCAGCCGCGTATTGCTTCGGTCTCGTGGAGCGTACAAGTTCCAGCCGCGCATTGCTTCGGTCTCGTGGAGCGTACAAGTTCCAGCCGCGTATTGCTTCGGTCTCGTCAAGCGTGTAAGTTCCACCCGCGTATCGCTTCGGTCTCGCCGAGCGAACAAGTTCCAGCAGCGCGTTGCTTCGGTCTCGTTATGCGAACAAGTCGCAGCCGCGTATTGCTTCGGTATCGTTATGCGTACAAGTCCCAGCCGCGTGTTGCTTCGGTCTCGTTATGCGTGCAAGTCTCAGGCGCGTATTGCTACCGTATCGTTATGCGTACAAGTCCCAGCCGCGTATTGCTTCGGTCTCGTTATGCTTACAAGTCCCAGCCGCGTATTGCTTTGGTCGCGTTATGCGTACAAGTCCCAGCAGCGTATGGCTTCGGTCTCGTTATGCGTGCAACTTCCAGCCGCGCAATGCTTCGGTCTCGTGGAGCGTACAAGTTCCAGCCGCGTATTGCTTCGGTCTCGTGGAGCGTACAAGTCCCAGCCGCGTATTGCTTCGGTCACGTCGAGCGTACAAGTTCCAGCCGCGTATTGCTTCGGTCTCGTTATGCGTGCGAGTTCCAGGCGCGTATCGCTTCGGTCTCGTGGAGCGTGCGAGTTCTTGCCGCGTATTGCTTCGGTATCGTCGAGCGTACAAGTCCCAGCCGCGTAATGCTTCGGTCTCATTATGCGTACAAGTCCCAGCCGCGTATTGCTTCGGTCTCGTTATGAGTACAAGTTCCAGCCGCGTATCGCTTCGGTCTCGCCGAGCGAACAAGTTCCAGCAGCGCGTTGCTTCGGTCTCGTTATGCGAACAAGTCGCAGCCGCGTATTGCTTCGGTATCGTTATGCGTACAAGTCCCAGCCGCGTGTTGCTTCGGTCTCGTTATGCGTGCAAGTCTCAGGCGCGTATTGCTACCGTATCGTTATGCGTACAAGTCCCAGCCGCGTATTGCTTCGGTCTCGTTATGCTTACAAGTCCCAGCCGCGTATTGCTTTGGTCGCGTAATGCGTACAAGTCCCAGCCGCGTATAGCTTCGGTCTCGTTATGCGTGCAAGTTCCAGCCGCGTAATGCTTCGGTCTCGTGGAGCGTACAAGTTCCAGCCGCGTATTGCTTCGGTCTCGTGGAGCGTACAAGTCCCAGCCGCGTATTGCTTCGGTCACGTCGAGCGTACAAGTTCCAGCCGCGTATTGCTTCGGTCTCGTTATGCGTGCAAGATCCAGCCGCGTATTGCTTCGGTCTCGTCGAGCGTGCAAGTTCCAGGCGCGTATCGCTTCGGTCTCGTGGAGCGTGCGAGTTCTAGCCGCGTATTGCTTCGGTATCGTCGAGCGTACAAGTTCCAGCCGCGTATTGCTTCGGTCTCGTGGAGCGTACAAGTTCCAGCCGCGTATTGCTTCGGTCTCGTGGAGCGTACAAGTCCCAGCCGCGTATTGCTTCGGTCTCGTTATGCGTGCAAGTTCCAGCC
This sequence comes from Stelis phaeoptera, assembly GCA_943735885.1. NCBI lineage: Eukaryota > Metazoa > Arthropoda > Insecta > Hymenoptera > Megachilidae > Stelis > Stelis phaeoptera. Next base: position 664,630 of record CALSEM010000043.1, on the reverse strand, counting down.
GCGTAATGCTTCGGTCTCGTGGAGCGTACAAGTTCCAGCCGCGTATTGCTTCGGTCTCGTGGAGCGTACAAGTCCCAGCCGCGTATTGCTTCGGTCACGTCGAGCGTACAAGTTCCGGCCGCGTATTGCTTCGGTCTCGTTATGCGTGCAAGATCCAGCCGCGTATTGCTTCGGTCTCGTCGAGCCTGCAAGTTCCAGTCGCGTATCGCTTCGGTCTCGTGGAGCGTGCGAGTTCTAGCCGCGTATTGCTTCGGTATCGTCGAGCGTACAAGTTCCAGCCGCGTATTGCTTCGATCTCGTGGAGCGTACAAGTTCCAGCCGCGTATTGCTTCGGTCACGTTGAGCGTACAAGTTCCAGCCGCGTATTGCTTCGGTCTCGTCGAGCGTGTAAGTTCCACCCGCGTATCGCTTCGGTCTCGTCGAGCGAACAAGTTCCAACAGCGCGTTGCTTCGGTCTCGTTATGCGAACAAGTCGCAGCCGCGTATTGCTTCGGTATCGTTATGCGTACAAGTCCCAGCCGCGTGTTGCTTCGGTCTCGTTATGCGTGCATGTCCCAGCCGCGTATTGCTACGGTATCGTTATGCGTACAGGTCCCAGCCGCGTATTGCTTCGGTCTCGTTATGCGTACAAGTTCCAGCCCCGTATTGCTTCGGTCTCGTGGGGCGTGCGAGTTCCAGCAGCGTATTGCTTCGGTCTCGTTATGCGTACAAGTTCCAGCCCCGTATTGCTTCGGTCTCGTTATGCGTACAAGTCCCAGCCGCGTATAGCTTCGGTCTCGTTATGCGTGCAAGTTCCAGCCGCGTAATGCTTCGGTCTCGTGGAGCGTACAAGTTCCAGCCGCGTATTGCTTCGGTCTCGTGGAGCGTACAAGTCCCAGCCGCGTATTGCTTCGGTCACGTCGAGCGTACAAGTTCCAGCCGCGTATTGCTTCGGTCTCGTTATGCGTGCAAGATCCAGCCGCGTATTGCTTCGGTCTCGTCGAGCGTGCAAGTTCCAGGCGCGTATCGCTTCGGTCTCGTGGAGCGTGCGAGTTCTAGCCGCGTATTGCTTCGGTATCGTCGAGCGTACAAGTTCCAGCCGCGTATTGCTTCGGTCTCGTGGAGCGTACAAGTTCCAGCCGCGTATTGCTTCGGTCTCGTGGAGCGTACAAGTCCCAGCCGCGTATTGCTTCGGTCTCGTTATGCGTACAAGTTCCAGCCCCGTATTGCTTCGGTCTCGTGGGGCGTGCGAGTTCCAGCAGCGTATTGCTTCGGTCTCGTTATGCGTACAAGTTCCAGGCCCGTATTGGTTCGGTCTCGTTATGCGTACAAGTCCCAGCCGCGTACTGCTTCGGTCTCGTTATGCGTGCAAGTTCCAGCCGCATATTGCTTCGGTCTCGTCGAGGGTACAAGTCCTAGCCGCGTATTGCTTCGATCTCGTCGAGCGAACAAGTTCCAGCAGCGCGTTGCTTCGGTCTCGTTATGCGAACAAGGCCGAACCGCGTATTGCCTCGATATCGTTATGCGTGCAAGTTCCAGCCGCGTATTGCTTCGGTCTCGTTATGCGTACAAGTCCCAGCAGCGTATTGCTTCGGTCTCGTTATGCGTACAAGTACCAGCCGTGTATTTCTTCGGTCTCGTTATACGTACAAGTTCCAGCCGCGTATTGCTTCGGTATCGTCGAGCGTACATGTTCCAGGCGCGTATTGCTTCGGTCTCGTTATGCCTACAAGTCCCAGCCGCGTACTGCTTCGGTCTCGTTATGCGTGCAAGTTCCAGCCGCGTATCGCTTCGGTCTCGTCGAGCGTGCAAGTTCCAGCCGCGTATTGCTTTGGTCTCGTTATGCGTACAATTCCCAGCCGCGTATTGCTTCGGTCTCGTTATGCGTACAAGTCCCAGCTGCGTATTGCTTCGGTCTCGTTATGCGTACAAGTTCCAGCCGCGTAATGCTTCGGTCTCGTCGAGCGTACAATTCCCAGCCGCGTAATGCTTCGGTCTCGTTATGCGTGCAAGTTCCAGCCGCGTATTGCTTCGGTATCGTTATGCGTGCAAGATCAAGCCGCGTATTGCTTCGGTCTCGTCGAGCGTGCAAGTTCCAGCCGCGTATCGCTTCGGTCTCGTGGAGCGTGCGAGTTCTAGCCGCGTAATGCTTCGGTCTCGTCGAGCGTACAATTCCCAGCCGCGTAATGCTTCGATCTCGTTATGCGTGCAAGTTCCAGCCACGTATTGCTTCTGTCTCGTCGAGCGAACAAGTCCCAGCCGCGTATTGCTTTGGTCGCGTTATGCGTACAAGTCCCAGCTGCGTATTGCTTCGGTCTCGTTATGCGTGCAAATTCCAGCCACGTGTTGCTTCGGTCTCGTCGAGCGTGCAAGTTCCAGCCGCGTTTTGCTACCGTATCGTTATTGCGTACAAGTTCCAGCCGCGTAATGCTTCGGTCTCGTTATGCGTACATGTTCCAGCCGCGTATTACTTCGGTAACGTCGAGCGTACAAGTTCCAGCCGCGTATTGCTTCGGTCTCGTTATGCGTACAAGTCCCAGCCGCGTATTGCTTCGGTCTCGTTATGCGTGCAAGTTCCAGTCGCGTATTGCTTCGGTCTCGAGGTGCGTCAAGTTCCAGCCGCGTATTGTTTCGGTCTCGTCGAGCGAACAAGTTCCAGCAGCGCGTTGCTTCGGTATCGTTATGCGAACAGATCCCAGCCGCGTATTGTTTCGGTATCGTCGAGCGTACAAGTCCCAGCCGTGTCTTGCCTCGGTCTTGTCATGCGTACAAGTTCCAGCCGCGTGTGGCTTCGGTCTCGTTATGCTTACATGTTCCAGCCGCGTAATGCTTCGGTCTCATTATGCGTACAATCTCAGCCGCGTATTGCTTCGGTCTCGTCGAGCGAACAAGTTCCAGCAGCGCGTTGCTTCGGTCTCGTTATGCGAACAAGTCGCAGCCGCGTATTGCTTCGGTATCGTTATGCGTACAAGTCCCAGCCGCGTGTTGCTTCGGTCTCGTTATGCGTGCAAGTCCCAGCCGCGTATTGCTTCGGTCTCGTTATGCGTGCAAGATCCAGCCGCGTATTGCTTCGGTCTCGTCGAGCGTGCAAGTTCCAGCCGCGTATCGTTTCGGTCTCGTGGAGCGTGCGAGTTCAAGCCGCGTATTGCTTTGGTCGCGTTATGCGTTCAAGTCCCAGCCGCGTATTGCTTCGGTCTCGTTATGCTTACAAGTTCCAGCCGCGTAATGCTTCGGTCTCGTTATGCGAGCAAGTTCCAGCTGCGTATTGCTTCGGTCTCGTTGAGCGTGCGAGTTCCAGCCCCGTATTGCTTCGGTCTCGTCGAGCGTACAAGTTCCAGCCGCGTATTACTTCGGTCTCGTGGAGCGTACAAGTCCCAGCCGCGTATTGCTTTGGTCGCGTTATGCGTACAAGTCCCAGCCGCGTATTGCTTCGGTCTCGTTTGGCGTGCAAGTTCCAGCCGCGTAATGCTTCGGTCTCGTTATGCGTACAAGTCCCATCCGCGTATTGCTTCGGTCTCGTTATGCGTGCAAGTTCCAGCCGCGCATTGCTTCGGTCTCGTCGAGCGTACAAGTTCCAGGTGCGTATTGCTTCGGTCTCGTTATGCGTGAAAGATCCAGGCGCGTAGTGCTTCGGTCTCGTCGAGCGTACAAGTTCCAGCCGCGTATTGCTTCGGTCTCGTCGAGCGTACAAGTCCCAGCCGCGTATTGCTTTGGTCTCGTTATACGTACAAGTCCCAGCCGCGTATTGCTACCGTATCGTTATGCGTACAAGTCCCAGCCACGTATTCCTTCGGTCTCGTCGAGCGTGCAAGTTCCAGGCGCGTATCGCTTCGGTCTCGTGGAGCGTGCGAGTTCTAGCCGCGTATTGCTTCGGTATCGTCGAGCGTACAAGTTCCAGCCGCGTATTGCTTCGGTCTCGTGGAGCGTACAAGTTCCAGCCGCGTATTGCTTCGGTCTCGTGGAGCGTACAAGTCCCAGCCGCGTATTGCTTCGGTCTCGTTATGCGTGCAAGTTCCAGCCGCGTAATGCTTCGGTCTCGTGGAGCGTACAAGTTCCAGCCGCGTATTGCTTCGGTCTCGTGGAGCGTACAAGTCCCAGCCGCGTATTGCTTCGGTCACGTCGAGCGTACAAGTTCCGGCCGCGTATTGCTTCGGTCTCGTTATGCGTGCAAGATCCAGCCGCGTATTGCTTCGGTCTCGTCGAGCCTGCAAGTTCCAGTCGCGTATCGCTTCGGTCTCGTGGAGCGTGCGAGTTCTAGCCGCGTATTGCTTCGGTATCGTCGAGCGTACAAGTTCCAGCCGCGTATTGCTTCGATCTCGTGGAGCGTACAAGTTCCAGCCGCGTATTGCTTCGGTCACGTTGAGCGTACAAGTTCCAGCCGCGTATTGCTTCGGTCTCGTCGAGCGTGTAAGTTCCACCCGCGTATCGCTTCGGTCTCGTCGAGCGAACAAGTTCCAACAGCGCGTTGCTTCGGTCTCGTTATGCGAACAAGTCGCAGCCGCGTATTGCTTCGGTATCGTTATGCGTACAAGTCCCAGCCGCGTGTTGCTTCGGTCTCGTTATGCGTGCATGTCCCAGCCGCGTATTGCTACGGTATCGTTGTGCGTACAAGTCCCAGCCGCGTATTGCTTCGGTCTCGTTATGCGTACAAGTTCCAGCCCCGTATTGCTTCGGTCTCGTGGGGCGTGCGAGTTCCAGCAGCGTATTGCTTCGGTCTCGTTATGCGTACAAGTTCCAGCCCCGTATTGCTTCGGTCTCGTTATGCGTACAAGTCCCAGCCGCGTATAGCTTCGGTCTCGTTATGCGTGCAAGTTCCAGCCGCGTAATGCTTCGGTCTCGTTATGCGTGCAACTTCCAGCCGCGCAATGCTTCGGTCTCGTGGAGCGTACAAGTTCCAGCCGCGTATTGCTTCGGTCTCGTCGAGCGTGCAAGTTCCAGGCGCGTATCGCTTCGGTCTCGTGGAGCGTGCGAGTTCTAGCCGCGTATTGCTTCGGTATCGTCGAGCGTACAAGTTCCAGCCGCGTATTGCTTCGGTCTCGTGGAGCGTACAAGTTCCAGCCGCGTATTGCTTCGGTCTCGTGGAGCGTACAAGTTCCAGCCGCGTATTGCTTCGGTCTCGTCAAGCGTGTAAGTTCCACCCGCGTATCGCTTCGGTCTCGCCGAGCGAACAAGTTCCAGCAGCGCGTTGCTTCGGTCTCGTTATGCGAACAAGTCGCAGCCGCGTATTGCTTCGGTATCGTTATGCGTACAAGTCCCAGCCGCGTGTTGCTTCGGTCTCGTTATGCGTGCAAGTCTCAGGCGCGTATTGCTACCGTATCGTTATGCGTACAAGTCCCAGCCGCGTATTGCTTCGGTCTCGTTATGCTTACAAGTCCCAGCCGCGTATTGCTTTGGTCGCGTTATGCGTACAAGTCCCAGCAGCGTATGGCTTCGGTCTCGTTATGCGTGCAACTTCCAGCCGCGCAATGCTTCGGTCTCGTGGAGCGTACAAGTTCCAGCCGCGTATTGCTTCGGTCTCGTGGAGCGTACAAGTCCCAGCCGCGTATTGCTTCGGTCACGTCGAGCGTACAAGTTCCAGCCGCGTATTGCTTCGGTCTCGTTATGCGTGCGAGTTCCAGGCGCGTATCGCTTCGGTCTCGTGGAGCGTGCGAGTTCTAGCCGCGTATTGCTTCGGTATCGTAGAGCGTACAAGTCCCAGCCGCGTAATGCTTCGGTCTCATTATGCGTACAAGTCCCAGCCGCGTATTGCTTCGGTCTCGTTATGAGTACAAGTTCCAGCCGCGTATCGCTTCGGTCTCGCCGAGCGAACAAGTTCCAGCAGCGCGTTGCTTCGGTCTCGTTATGCGAACAAGTCGCAGCCGCGTATTGCTTCGGTATCGTTATGCGTACAAGTCCCAGCCGCGTGTTGCTTCGGTCTCGTTATGCGTGCAAGTCTCAGGCGCGTATTGCTACCGTATCGTTATGCGTACAAGTCCCAGCCGCGTATTGCTTCGGTCTCGTTATGCTTACAAGTCCCAGCCGCGTATTGCTTTGGTCGCGTTATGCGTACAAGTCCCAGCCGCGTATAGCTTCGGTCTCGTTATGCGTGCAAGTTCCAGCCGCGTAATGCTTCGGTCTCGTGGAGCGTACAAGTTCCAGCCGCGTATTGCTTCGGTCTCGTGGAGCGTACAAGTCCCAGCCGCGTATTGCTTCGGTCACGTCGAGCGTACAAGTTCCAGCCGCGTATTGCTTCGGTCTCGTTATGCGTGCAAGATCCAGCCGCGTATTGCTTCGGTCTCGTCGAGCGTGCAAGTTCCAGGCGCGTATCGCTTCGGTCTCGTGGAGCGTGCGAGTTCTAGCCGCGTATTGCTTCGGTATCGTCGAGCGTACAAGTTCCAGCCGCGTATTGCTTCGATCTCGTGGAGCGTACAAGTTCCAGCCGCGTATTGCTTCGGTCACGTTGAGCGTACAAGTTCCAGCCGCGTATTGCTTCGGTCTCGTCGAGCGTGTAAGTTCCACCCGCGTATCGCTTCGGTCTCGTCGAGCGAACAAGTTCCAACAGCGCGTTGCTTCGGTCTCGTTATGCGAACAAGTCGCAGCCGCGTATTGCTTCGGTATCGTTATGCGTACAAGTCCCAGCCGCGTGTTGCTTCGGTCTCGTTATGCGTGCATGTCCCAGCCGCGTATTGCTACGGTATCGTTGTGCGTACAAGTCCCAGCCGCGTATTGCTTCGGTCTCGTTATGCGTACAAGTTCGAGCCCCGTATTGCTTCGGTCTCGTGGGGCGTGCGAGTTCCAGCAGCGTATTGCTTCGGTCTCGTTATGCGTACAAGTTCCAGCCCCGTATTGCTTCGGTCTCGTTATGCGTACAAGTCCCAGCCGCGTATAGCTTCGGTCTCGTTATGCGTGCAAGTTCCAGCCGCGTAATGCTTCGGTCTCGTGGAGCGTACAAGTTCCAGCCGCGTATTGCTTCGGTCTCGTGGAGCGTACAAGTCCCAGCCGCGTATTGCTTCGGTCACGTCGAGCGTACAAGTTCCAGGCGCGTATTGCTTCGGTCTCGTTATGCGTGCAAGATCCAGCCGCGTATTGCTTCGGTCTCGTCGAGCGTGCAAGTTCCAGGCGCGTATCGCTTCGGTCTCGTGGAGCGTGCGAGTTCTAGCCGCGTATTGCTTCGGTATCGTCGAGCGTACAAGTTCCAGCCGCGTATTGCTTCGGTCTCGTGGAGCGTACAAGTTCCAGCCGCGTATTGCTTCGGTCTCGTGGAGCGTACAAGTCCCAGCCGCGTATTGCTTCGGTCTCGTTATGCGTACAAGTTCCAGCCCCGTATTGCTTCGGTCTCGTGGGGCGTGCGAGTTCCAGCAGCGTATTGCTTCGGTCTCGTTATGCGTACAAGTTCCAGGCCCGTATTGGTTCGGTCTCGTTATGCGTACAAGTCCCAGCCGCGTACTGCTTCGGTCTCGTTATGCGTGCAAGTTCCAGCCGCATATTGCTTCGGTCTCGTCGAGGGTACAAGTCCTAGCCGCGTATTGCTTCGATCTCGTCGAGCGAACAAGTTCCAGCAGCGCGTTGCTTCGGTCTCGTTATGCGAACAAGGCCGAACCGCGTATTGCCTCGATATCGTTATGCGTGCAAGTTCCAGCCGCGTATTGCTTCGGTCTCGTTATGCGTACAAGTCCCAGCAGCGTATTGCTTCGGTCTCGTTATGCGTACAAGTACCAGCCGTGTATTTCTTCGGTCTCGTTATACGTACAAGTTCCAGCCGCGTATTGCTTCGGTATCGTCGAGCGTACATGTTCCAGGCGCGTATTGCTTCGGTCTCGTTATGCCTACAAGTCCCAGCCGCGTACTGCTTCGGTCTCGTTATGCGTGCAAGTTCCAGCCGCGTATCGCTTCGGTCTCGTCGAGCGTGCAAGTTCCAGCCGCGTATTGCTTTGGTCTCGTTATGCGTACAATTCCCAGCCGCGTATTGCTTCGGTCTCGTTATGCGTACAAGTCCCAGCTGCGTATTGCTTCGGTCTCGTTATGCGTACAAGTTCCAGCCGCGTAATGCTTCGGTCTCGTCGAGCGTACAATTCCCAGCCGCGTAATGCTTCGGTCTCGTTATGCGTGCAAGTTCCAGCCACGTATTGCTTCGGTCTCGTCGAGCGAACAAGTCCCAGCCGCGTATTGCTTCGGTCACGTCGAGCGTACAAGTTCCAGCCGCGTATTGCTTCGGTCTCGTTATGCGTGCAAGATCAAGCCGCGTATTGCTTCGGTCTCGTCGAGCGTGCAAGTTCCAGCCGCGTATCGCTTCGGTCTCGTGGAGCGTGCGAGTTCTAGCCGCGTAATGCTTCGGTCTCGTCGAGCGTACAATTCCCAGCCGCGTAATGCTTCGGTCTCGTTATGCGTGCAAGTTCCAGCCACGTATTGCTTCTGTCTCGTCGAGCGAACAAGTCCCAGCCGCGTATTGCTTTGGTCGCGTTATGCGTACAAGTCCCAGCTGCGTATTGCTTCGGTCTCGTTATGCGTGCAAATTCCAGCCACGTGTTGCTTCGGTCTCGTCGAGCGTGCAAGTTCCAGCCGCGTTTTGCTACCGTATCGTTATTGCGTACAAGTTCCAGCCGCGTAATGCTTCGGTCTCGTTATGCGTACATGTTCCAGCCGCGTATTACTTCGGTAACGTCGAGCGTACAAGTTCCAGCCGCGTATTGCTTCGGTCTCGTTATGCGTACAAGTCCCAGCCGCGTATTGCTTCGGTCTCGTTATGCGTGCAAGTTCCAGTCGCGTATTGCTTCGGTCTCGAGGTGCGTCAAGTTCCAGCCGCGTATTGTTTCGGTCTCGTCGAGCGAACAAGTTCCAGCAGCGCGTTGCTTCGGTATCGTTATGCGAACAGATCCCAGCCGCGTATTGTTTCGGTATCGTCGAGCGTACAAGTCCCAGCCGTGTCTTGCTTCGGTCTTGTCATGCGAACAAGTTCCAGCAGCGCGTTGCTTCGGTCTCGTTATGCGAACAAGTCGCAGCCGCGTATTGCTTCGGTATCGTTATGCGTACAAGTCCCAGCCGCGTGTTGCTTCGGTCTCGTTATGCGTGCAAGTCCCAGCCGCGTATTGCTTCGGTCTCGTTATGCGTGCAAGATCCAGCCGCGTATTGCTTCGGTCTCGTCGAGCGTGCAAGTTCCAGCCGCGTATCGTTTCGGTCTCGTGGAGCGTGCGAGTTCTAGCCGCGTATTGCTTTGGTCGCGTTATGCGTACAAGTCCCAGCCGCGTATTGCTTCGGTCTCGTTATGCTTACAAGTTCCAGCCGCGTAATGCTTCGGTCTCGTTATGCGAGCAAGTTCCAGCTGCGTATTGCTTCGGTCTCGTTGAGCGTGCGAGTTCCAGCCCCGTATTGCTTCGGTCTCGTCGAGCGTACAAGTTCCAGCCGCGTATTACTTCGGTCTCGTGGAGCGTACAAGTCCCAGCCGCGTATTGCTTTGGTCGCGTTATGCGTACAAGTCCCAGCCGCGTATTGCTTCGGTCTCGTTTGGCGTGCAAGTTCCAGCCGCGTAATGCTTCGGTCTCGTTATGCGTACAAGTCCCATCCGCGTATTGCTTCGGTCTCGTTATGCGTGCAAGTTCCAGCCGCGCATTGCTTCGGTCTCGTCGAGCGTACAAGTTCCAGGTGCGTATTGCTTCGGTCTCGTTATGCGTGAAAGATCCAGGCGCGTAGTGCTTCGGTCTCGTCGAGCGTACAAGTTCCAGCCGCGTATTGCTTCGGTCTCGTCGAGCGTACAAGTCCCAGCCGCGTATTGCTTTGGTCTCGTTATACGTACAAGTCCCAGCCGCGTATTGCTACCGTATCGTTATGCGTACAAGTCCCAGCCACGTATTCCTTCGGTCTCGTCGAGCGTGCAAGTTCCAGGCGCGTATCGCTTCGGTCTCGTGGAGCGTGCGAGTTCTAGCCGCGTATTGCTTCGGTATCGTCGAGCGTACAAGTTCCAGCCGCGTATTGCTTCGGTCTCGTGGAGCGTACAAGTTCCAGCCGCGTATTGCTTCGGTCTCGTGGAGCGTACAAGTCCCAGCCGCGTATTGCTTCGGTCTCGTTATGCGTGCAAGTTCCAGCCGCGTAATGCTTCGGTCTCGTGGAGCGTACAAGTTCCAGCCGCGTATTGCTTCGGTCTCGTGGAGCGTACAAGTCCCAGCCGCGTATTGCTTCGGTCACGTCGAGCGTACAAGTTCCGGCCGCGTATTGCTTCGGTCTCGTTATGCGTGCAAGATCCAGCCGCGTATTGCTTCGGTCTCGTCGAGCCTGCAAGTTCCAGTCGCGTATCGCTTCGGTCTCGTGGAGCGTGCGAGTTCTAGCCGCGTATTGCTTCGGTATCGTCGAGCGTACAAGTTCCAGCCGCGTATTGCTTCGATCTCGTGGAGCGTACAAGTTCCAGCCGCGTATTGCTTCGGTCACGTTGAGCGTACAAGTTCCAGCCGCGTATTGCTTCGGTCTCGTCGAGCGTGTAAGTTCCACCCGCGTATCGCTTCGGTCTCGTCGAGCGAACAAGTTCCAACAGCGCGTTGCTTCGGTCTCGTTATGCGAACAAGTCGCAGCCGCGTATTGCTTCGGTATCGTTATGCGTACAAGTCCCAGCCGCGTGTTGCTTCGGTCTCGTTATGCGTGCATGTCCCAGCCGCGTATTGCTACGGTATCGTTGTGCGTACAAGTCCCAGCCGCGTATTGCTTCGGTCTCGTTATGCGTACAAGTTCCAGCCCCGTATTGCTTCGGTCTCGTGGGGCGTGCGAGTTCCAGCAGCGTATTGCTTCGGTCTCGTTATGCGTACAAGTTCCAGCCCCGTATTGCTTCGGTCTCGTTATGCGTACAAGTCCCAGCCGCGTATAGCTTCGGTCTCGTTATGCGTGCAAGTTCCAGCCGCGTAATGCTTCGGTCTCGTGGAGCGTACAAGTTCCAGCCGCGTATTGCTTCGGTCTCGTGGAGCGTACAAGTCCCAGCCGCGTATTGCTTCGGTCACGTCGAGCGTACAAGTTCCAGCCGCGTATTGCTTCGGTCTCGTTATGCGTGCAAGATCCAGCCGCGTATTGCTTCGGTCTCGTCGAGCGTGCAAGTTCCAGGCGCGTATCGCTTCGGTCTCGTGGAGCGTGCGAGTTCTAGCCGCGTATTGCTTCGGTATCGTCGAGCGTACAAGTTCCAGCCGCGTATTGCTTCGGTCTCGTGGAGCGTACAAGTTCCAGCCGCGTATTGCTTCGGTCTCGTGGAGCGTACAAGTCCCAGCCGCGTATTGCTTCGGTCTCGTTATGCGTACAAGTTCCAGCCCCGTATTGCTTCGGTCTCGTTGGGCGTGCGAGTTCCAGCAGCGTATTGCTTCGGTCTCGTTATGCGTACAAGTTCCAGGCCCGTATTGGTTCGGTCTCGTTATGCGTACAAGTCCCAGCCGCGTACTGCTTCGGTCTCGTTATGCGTGCAAGTTCCAGCCGCATATTGCTTCGGTCTCGTCGAGGGTACAAGTCCTAGCCGCGTATTGCTTCGATCTCGTCGAGCGAACAAGTTCCAGCCGCGTATTGCTTCGGTCTCGTTATGCGTGCAAGATCCAGCCGCGTATTGCTTCGGTCTCGTCGAGCGTGCAAGTTCCAGGCGCGTATCGCTTCGGTCTCGTGGAGCGTGCGAGTTCTAGCCGCGTATTGCTTCGGTATCGTCGAGCGTACAAGTTCCAGCCGCGTATTGCTTCGGTCTCGTGGAGCGTACAAGTTCCAGCCGCGTATTGCTTCGGTCTCGTGGAGCGTACAAGTCCCAGCCGCGTATTGCTTCGGTCTCGTTATGCGTACAAGTTCCAGCCCCGTATTGCTTCGGTCTCGTGGGGCGTGCGAGTTCCAGCAGCGTATTGCTTCGGTCTCGTTATGCGTACAAGTTCCAGGCCCGTATTGGTTCGGTCTCGTTATGCGTACAAGTCCCAGCCGCGTACTGCTTCGGTCTCGTTATGCGAACAAGGCCGAACCGCGTATTGCCTCGATATCGTTATGCGTGCAAGTTCCAGCCGCGTATTGCTTCGGTCTCGTTATGCGTACAAGTCCCAGCAGCGTATTGCTTCGGTCTCGTTATGCGTACAAGTACCAGCCGTGTATTTCTTCGGTCTCGTTATACGTACAAGTTCCAGCCGCGTATTGCTTCGGTATCGTCGAGCGTACATGTTCCAGGCGCGTATTGCTTCGGTCTCGTTATGCCTACAAGTCCCAGCCGCGTACTGCTTCGGTCTCGTTATGCGTGCAAGTTCCAGCCGCGTATCGCTTCGGTCTCGTCGAGCGTGCAAGTTCCAGCCGCGTATTGCTTTGGTCTCGTTATGCGTACAATTCCCAGCCGCGTATTGCTTCGGTCTCGTTATGCGTACAAGTCCCAGCTGCGTATTGCTTCGGTCTCGTTATGCGTACAAGTTCCAGCCGCGTAATGCTTCGGTCTCGTCGAGCGTACAATTCCCAGCCGCGTAATGCTTCGGTCTCGTTATGCGTGCAAGTTCCAGCCACGTATTGCTTCGGTCTCGTCGAGCGAACAAGTCCCAGCCGCGTATTGCTTCGGTCACGTCGAGCGTACAAGTTCCAGCCGCGTATTGCTTCGGTCTCGTTATGCGTGCAAGATCAAGCCGCGTGTTGCTTCGGTCTCGTCGAGCGTGCAAGTTCCAGCCGCGTATCGCTTCGGTCTCGTGGAGCGTGCGAGTTCTAGCCGCGTAATGCTTCGGTCTCGTCGAGCGTACAATTCCCAGCCGCGTAATGCTTCGGTCTCGTTATGCGTGCAAGTTCCAGCCACGTATTGCTTCTGTCTCGTCGAGCGAACAAGTCCCAGCCGCGTATTGCTTTGGTCGCGTTATGCGTACAAGTCCCAGCTGCGTATTGCTTCGGTCTCGTTATGCGTGCAAATTCCAGCCACGTGTTGCTTCGGTCTCGTCGAGCGTGCAAGTTCCAGCCGCGTTTTGCTACCGTATCGTTATTGCGTACAAGTTCCAGCCGCGTAATGCTTCGGTCTCGTTATGCGTACATGTTCCAGCCGCGTATTACTTCGGTAACGTCGAGCGTACAAGTTCCAGCCGCGTATTGCTTCGGTCTCGTTATGCGTACAAGTCCCAGCCGCGTATTGCTTCGGTCTCGTTATGCGTGCAAGTTCCAGTCGCGTATTGCTTCGGTCTCGAGGTGCGTCAAGTTCCAGCCGCGTATTGTTTCGGTCTCGTCGAGCGAACAAGTTCCAGCAGCGCGTTGCTTCGGTATCGTTATGCGAACAGATCCCAGCCGCGTATTGTTTCGGTATCGTCGAGCGTACAAGTCCCAGCCGTGTCTTGCTTCGGTCTTGTCATGCGTACAAGTTCCAGCCGCGTGTGGCTTCGGTCTCGTTATGCTTACATGTTCCAGCCGCGTAATGCTTCGGTCTCATTATGCGTACAATCTCAGCCGCGTATTGCTTCGGTCTCGTCGAGCGAACAAGTTCCAGCAGCGCGTTGCTTCGGTCTCGTTATGCGAACAAGTCGCAGCCGCGTATTGCTTCGGTATCGTTATGCGTACAAGTCCCAGCCGCGTGTTGCTTCGGTCTCGTTATGCGTGCAAGTCCCAGCCGCGTATTGCTTCGGTCTCGTTATGCGTGCAAGATCCAGCCGCGTATTGCTTCGGTCTCGTCGAGCGTGCAAGTTCCAGCCGCGTATCGTTTCGGTCTCGTGGAGCGTGCGAGTTCTAGCCGCGTATTGCTTTGGTCGCGTTATGCGTACAAGTCCCAGCCGCGTATTGCTTCGGTCTCGTTATGCTTACAAGTTCCAGCCGCGTAATGCTTCGGTCTCGTGGGGCGTGCGAGTTCCAGCAGCGTATTGCTTCGGTCTCGTTATGCGTACAAGTTCCAGCCCCGTATTGCTTCGGTCTCGTTATGCGTACAAGTCCCAGCCGCGTATAGCTTCGGTCTCGTTATGCGTGCAAGTTCCAGCCGCGTAATGCTTCGGTCTCGTGGAGCGTACAAGTTCCAGCCGCGTATTGCTTCGGTCTCGTGGAGCGTACAAGTCCCAGCCGCGTATTGCTTCGGTCACGTCGAGCGTACAAGTTCCAGCCGCGTATTGCTTCGGTCTCGTTATGCGTGCAAGATCCAGCCGCGTATTGCTTCGGTCTCGTCGAGCGTGCAAGTTCCAGGCGCGTATCGCTTCGGTCTCGTGGAGCGTGCGAGTTCTAGCCGCGTATTGCTTCGGTATCGTCGAGCGTACAAGTTCCAGCCGCGTATTGCTTCGGTCTCGTGGAGCGTACAAGTTCCAGCCGCGTATTGCTTCGGTCTCGTGGAGCGTACAAGTCCCAGCCGCGTATTGCTTCGGTCTCGTTATGCGTACAAGTTCCAGCCCCGTATTGCTTCGGTCTCGTTGGGCGTGCGAGTTCCAGCAGCGTATTGTTTCGGTCTCGTTATGCGTACAAGTTCCAGGCCCGTATTGGTTCGGTCTCGTTATGCGTACAAGTCCCAGCCGCGTACTGCTTCGGTCTCGTTATGCGTGCAAGTTCCAGCCGCATATTGCTTCGGTCTCGTCGAGGGTACAAGTCCTAGCCGCGTATTGCTTCGATCTCGTCGAGCGAACAAGTTCCAGCCGCGTATTGCTTCGGTCTCGTTATGCGTGCAAGATCCAGCCGCGTATTGCTTCGGTCTCGTCGAGCGTGCAAGTTCCAGGCGCGTATCGCTTCGGTCTCGTGGAGCGTGCGAGTTCTAGCCGCGTATTGCTTCGGTATCGTCGAGCGTACAAGTTCCAGCCGCGTATTGCTTCGGTCTCGTGGAGCGTACAAGTTCCAGCCGCGTATTGCTTCGGTCTCGTGGAGCGTACAAGTCCCAGCCGCGTATTGCTTCGGTCTCGTTATGCGTACAAGTTCCAGCCCCGTATTGCTTCGGTCTCGTGGGGCGTGCGAGTTCCAGCAGCGTATTGCTTCGGTCTCGTTATGCGTACAAGTTCCAGGCCCGTATTGGTTCGGTCTCGTTATGCGTACAAGTCCCAGCCGCGTACTGCTTCGGTCTCGTTATGCGAACAAGGCCGAACCGCGTATTGCCTCGATATCGTTATGCGTGCAAGTTCCAGCCGCGTATTGCTTCGGTCTCGTTATGCGTACAAGTCCCAGCAGCGTATTGCTTCGGTCTCGTTATGCGTACAAGTACCAGCCGTGTATTTCTTCGGTCTCGTTATACGTACAAGTTCCAGCCGCGTATTGCTTCGGTATCGTCGAGCGTACATGTTCCAGGCGCGTATTGCTTCGGTCTCGTTATGCCTACAAGTCCCAGCCGCGTACTGCTTCGGTCTCGTTATGCGTGCAAGTTCCAGCCGCGTATCGCTTCGGTCTCGTCGAGCGTGCAAGTTCCAGCCGCGTATTGCTTTGGTCTCGTTATGCGTACAATTCCCAGCCGCGTATTGCTTCGGTCTCGTTATGCGTACAAGTCCCAGCTGCGTATTGCTTCGGTCTCGTTATGCGTACAAGTTCCAGCCGCGTAATGCTTCGGTCTCGTCGAGCGTACAATTCCCAGCCGCGTAATGCTTCGGTCTCGTTATGCGTGCAAGTTCCAGCCACGTATTGCTTCGGTCTCGTCGAGCGAACAAGTCCCAGCCGCGTATTGCTTCGGTCACGTCGAGCGTACAAGTTCCAGCCGCGTATTGCTTCGGTCTCGTTATGCGTGCAAGATCAAGCCGCGTGTTGCTTCGGTCTCGTCGAGCGTGCAAGTTCCAGCCGCGTATCGCTTCGGTCTCGTGGAGCGTGCGAGTTCTAGCCGCGTAATGCTTCGGTCTCGTCGAGCGTACAATTCCCAGCCGCGTAATGCTTCGGTCTCGTTATGCGTGCAAGTTCCAGCCACGTATTGCTTCTGTCTCGTCGAGCGAACAAGTCCCAGCCGCGTATTGCTTTGGTCGCGTTATGCGTACAAGTCCCAGCTGCGTATTGCTTCGGTCTCGTTATGCGTGCAAATTCCAGCCACGTGTTGCTTCGGTCTCGTCGAGCGTGCAAGTTCCAGCCGCGTTTTGCTACCGTATCGTTATTGCGTACAAGTTCCAGCCGCGTAATGCTTCGGTCTCGTTATGCGTACATGTTCCAGCCGCGTATTACTTCGGTAACGTCGAGCGTACAAGTTCCAGCCGCGTATTGCTTCGGTCTCGTTATGCGTACAAGTCCCAGCCGCGTATTGCTTCGGTCTCGTTATGCGTGCAAGTTCCAGTCGCGTATTGCTTCGGTCTCGAGGTGCGTCAAGTTCCAGCCGCGTATTGTTTCGGTCTCGTCGAGCGAACAAGTTCCAGCAGCGCGTTGCTTCGGTATCGTTATGCGAACAGATCCCAGCCGCGTATTGTTTCGGTATCGTCGAGCGTACAAGTCCCAGCCGTGTCTTGCTTCGGTCTTGTCATGCGTACAAGTTCCAGCCGCGTGTGGCTTCGGTCTCGTTATGCTTACATGTTCCAGCCGCGTAATGCTTCGGTCTCATTATGCGTACAATCTCAGCCGCGTATTGCTTCGGTCTCGTCGAGCGAACAAGTTCCAGCAGCGCGTTGCTTCGGTCTCGTTATGCGAACAAGTCGCAGCCGCGTATTGCTTCGGTATCGTTATGCGTACAAGTCCCAGCCGCGTGTTGCTTCGGTCTCGTTATGCGTGCAAGTCCCAGCCGCGTATTGCTTCGGTCTCGTTATGCGTGCAAGATCCAGCCGCGTATTGCTTCGGTCTCGTCGAGCGTGCAAGTTCCAGCCGCGTATCGTTTCGGTCTCGTGGAGCGTGCGAGTTCTAGCCGCGTATTGCTTTGGTCGCGTTATGCGTACAAGTCCCAGCCGCGTATTGCTTCGGTCTCGTTATGCTTACAAGTTCCAGCCGCGTAATGCTTCGGTCTCGTTATGCGAGCAAGTTCCAGCTGCGTATTGCTTCGGTCTCGTTGAGCGTGCGAGTTCCAGCCCCGTATTGCTTCGGTCTCGTCGAGCGTACAAGTTCCAGCCGCGTATTACTTCGGTCTCGTGGAGCGTACAAGTCCCAGCCGCGTATTGCTTTGGTCGCGTTATGCGTACAAGTCCCAGCCGCGTATTGCTTCGGTCTCGCTTGGCGTGCAAGTTCCAGCCGCGTAATGCTTCGGTCTCGTTATGCGTACAAGTCCCATCCGCGTATTGCTTCGGTCTCGTTATGCGTGCAAGTTCCAGCCGCGCATTGCTTCGGTCTCGTCGAGCGTACAAGTTCCAGGTGCGTATTGCTTCGGTCTCGTTATGCGTGAAAGATCCAGGCGCGTAGTGCTTCGGTCTCGTCGAGCGTACAAGTTCCAGCCGCGTATTGCTTCGGTCTCGTCGAGCGTACAAGTCCCAGCCGCGTATTGCTTTGGTCTCGTTATACGTACAAGTCCCAGCCGCGTATTGCTACCGTATCGTTATGCGTACAAGTCCCAGCCACGTATTCCTTCGGTCTCGTCGAGCGTGCAAGTTCCAGGCGCGTATCGCTTCGGTCTCGTGGAGCGTGCGAGTTCTAGCCGCGTATTGCTTCGGTATCGTCGAGCGTACAAGTTCCAGCCGCGTATTGCTTCGGTCTCGTGGAGCGTACAAGTTCCAGCCGCGTATTGCTTCGGTCTCGTGGAGCGTACAAGTCACAGCCGCGTATTGCTTCGGTCTCGTTATGCGTGCAAGTTCCAGCCGCGTAATGCTTCGGTCTCGTGGAGCGTACAAGTTCCAGCCGCGTATTGCTTCGGTCTCGTGGAGCGTACAAGTCCCAGCCGCGTATTGCTTCGGTCACGTCGAGCGTACAAGTTCCGGCCGCGTATTGCTTCGGTCTCGTTATGCGTGCAAGATCCAGCCGCGTATTGCTTCGGTCTCGTCGAGCCTGCAAGTTCCAGTCGCGTATCGCTTCGGTCTCGTGGAGCGTGCGAGTTCTAGCCGCGTATTGCTTCGGTATCGTCGAGCGTACAAGTTCCAGCCGCGTATTGCTTCGATCTCGTGGAGCGTACAAGTTCCAGCCGCGTATTGCTTCGGTCACGTTGAGCGTACAAGTTCCAGCCGCGTATTGCTTCGGTCTCGTCGAGCGTGTAAGTTCCACCCGCGTATCGCTTCGGTCTCGTCGAGCGAACAAGTTCCAACAGCGCGTTGCTTCGGTCTCGTTATGCGAACAAGTCGCAGCCGCGTATTGCTTCGGTATCGTTATGCGTACAAGTCCCAGCCGCGTGTTGCTTCGGTCTCGTTATGCGTGCATGTCCCAGCCGCGTATTGCTACGGTATCGTTGTGCGTACAAGTCCCAGCCGCGTATTGCTTCGGTCTCGTTATGCGTACAAGTTCCAGCCCCGTATTGCTTCGGTCTCGTGGGGCGTGCGAGTTCCAGCAGCGTATTGCTTCGGTCTCGTTATGCGTACAAGTTCCAGCCCCGTATTGCTTCGGTCTCGTTATGCGTACAAGTCCCAGCCGCGTATAGCTTCGGTCTCGTTATGCGTGCAAGTTCCAGCCGCGTAATGCTTCGGTCTCGTGGAGCGTACAAGTTCCAGCCGCGTATTGCTTCGGTCTCGTGGAGCGTACAAGTCCCAGCCGCGTATTGCTTCGGTCACGTCGAGCGTACAAGTTCCAGCCGCGTATTGCTTCGGTCTCGTTATGCGTGCAAGATCCAGCCGCGTATTGCTTCGGTCTCGTCGAGCGTGCAAGTTCCAGGCGCGTATCGCTTCGGTCTCGTGGAGCGTGCGAGTTCTAGCCGCGTATTGCTTCGGTATCGTCGAGCGTACAAGTTCCAGCCGCGTATTGCTTCGGTCTCGTGGAGCGTACAAGTTCCAGCCGCGTATTGCTTCGGTCTCGTGGAGCGTACAAGTCCCAGCCGCGTATTGCTTCGGTCTCGTTATGCGTACAAGTTCCAGCCCCGTATTGCTTCGGTCTCGTTGGGCGTGCGAGTTCCAGCAGCGTATTGCTTCGGTCTCGTTATGCGTACAAGTTCCAGGCCCGTATTGGTTCGGTCTCGTTATGCGTACAAGTCCCAGCCGCGTACTGCTTCGGTCTCGTTATGCGTGCAAGTTCCAGCCGCATATTGCTTCGGTCTCGTCGAGGGTACAAGTCCTAGCCGCGTATTGCTTCGATCTCGTCGAGCGAACAAGTTCCAGCCGCGTATTGCTTCGGTCTCGTTATGCGTGCAAGATCCAGCCGCGTATTGCTTCGGTCTCGTCGAGCGTGCAAGTTCCAGGCGCGTATCGCTTCGGTCTCGTGGAGCGTGCGAGTTCTAGCCGCGTATTGCTTCGGTATCGTCGAGCGTACAAGTTCCAGCCGCGTATTGCTTCGGTCTCGTGGAGCGTACAAGTTCCAGCCGCGTATTGCTTCGGTCTCGTGGAGCGTACAAGTCCCAGCCGCGTATTGCTTCGGTCTCGTTATGCGTGCAAGTTCCAGCCGCGTAATGCTTCGGTCTCGTGGAGCGTACAAGTTCCAGCCGCGTATTGCTTCGGTCTCGTGGAGCGTACAAGTCCCAGCCGCGTATTGCTTCGGTCACGTCGAGCGTACAAGTTCCGGCCGCGTATTGCTTCGGTCTCGTTATGCGTGCAAGATCCAGCCGCGTATTGCTTCGGTCTCGTCGAGCCTGCAAGTTCCAGTCGCGTATCGCTTCGGTCTCGTGGAGCGTGCGAGTTCTAGCCGCGTATTGCTTCGGTATCGTCGAGCGTACAAGTTCCAGCCGCGTATTGCTTCGATCTCGTGGAGCGTACAAGTTCCAGCCGCGTATTGCTTCGGTCACGTTGAGCGTACAAGTTCCAGCCGCGTATTGCTTCGGTCTCGTCGAGCGTGTAAGTTCCACCCGCGTATCGCTTCGGTCTCGTCGAGCGAACAAGTTCCAACAGCGCGTTGCTTCGGTCTCGTTATGCGAACAAGTCGCAGCCGCGTATTGCTTCGGTATCGTTATGCGTACAAGTCCCAGCCGCGTGTTGCTTCGGTCTCGTTATGCGTGCATGTCCCAGCCGCGTATTGCTACGGTATCGTTGTGCGTACAAGTCCCAGCCGCGTATTGCTTCGGTCTCGTTATGCGTACAAGTTCCAGCCCCGTATTGCTTCGGTCTCGTGGGGCGTGCGAGTTCCAGCAGCGTATTGCTTCGGTCTCGTTATGCGTACAAGTTCCAGCCCCGTATTGCTTCGGTCTCGTTATGCGTACAAGTCCCAGCCGCGTATAGCTTCGGTCTCGTTATGCGTGCAAGTTCCAGCCGCGTAATGCTTCGGTCTCGTGGAGCGTACAAGTTCCAGCCGCGTATTGCTTCGGTCTCGTGGAGCGTACAAGTCCCAGCCGCGTATTGCTTCGGTCACGTCGAGCGTACAAGTTCCAGCCGCGTATTGCTTCGGTCTCGTTATGCGTGCAAGATCCAGCCGCGTATTGCTTCGGTCTCGTCGAGCGTGCAAGTTCCAGGCGCGTATCGCTTCGGTCTCGTGGAGCGTGCGAGTTCTAGCCGCGTATTGCTTCGGTATCGTCGAGCGTACAAGTTCCAGCCGCGTATTGCTTCGGTCTCGTGGAGCGTACAAGTTCCAGCCGCGTATTGCTTCGGTCTCGTGGAGCGTACAAGTCCCAGCCGCGTATTGCTTCGGTCTCGTTATGCGTACAAGTTCCAGCCCCGTATTGCTTCGGTCTCGTTGGGCGTGCGAGTTCCAGCAGCGTATTGCTTCGGTCTCGTTATGCGTACAAGTTCCAGGCCCGTATTGGTTCGGTCTCGTTATGCGTACAAGTCCCAGCCGCGTACTGCTTCGGTCTCGTTATGCGTGCAAGTTCCAGCCGCATATTGCTTCGGTCTCGTCGAGGGTACAAGTCCTAGCCGCGTATTGCTTCGATCTCGTCGAGCGAACAAGTTCCAGCCGCGTATTGCTTCGGTCTCGTTATGCGTGCAAGATCCAGCCGCGTATTGCTTCGGTCTCGTCGAGCGTGCAAGTTCCAGGCGCGTATCGCTTCGGTCTCGTGGAGCGTGCGAGTTCTAGCCGCGTATTGCTTCGGTATCGTCGAGCGTACAAGTTCCAGCCGCGTATTGCTTCGGTCTCGTGGAGCGTACAAGTTCCAGCCGCGTATTGCTTCGGTCTCGTGGAGCGTACAAGTCCCAGCCGCGTATTGCTTCGGTCTCGTTATGCGTACAAGTTCCAGCCCCGTATTGCTTCGGTCTCGTGGGGCGTGCGAGTTCCAGCAGCGTATTGCTTCGGTCTCGTTATGCGTACAAGTTCCAGGCCCGTATTGGTTCGGTCTCGTTATGCGTACAAGTCCCAGCCGCGTACTGCTTCGGTCTCGTTATGCGAACAAGGCCGAACCGCGTATTGCCTCGATATCGTTATGCGTGCAAGTTCCAGCCGCGTATTGCTTCGGTCTCGTTATGCGTACAAGTCCCAGCAGCGTATTGCTTCGGTCTCGTTATGCGTACAAGTACCAGCCGTGTATTTCTTCGGTCTCGTTATACGTACAAGTTCCAGCCGCGTATTGCTTCGGTATCGTCGAGCGTACATGTTCCAGGCGCGTATTGCTTCGGTCTCGTTATGCCTACAAGTCCCAGCCGCGTACTGCTTCGGTCTCGTTATGCGTGCAAGTTCCAGCCGCGTATCGCTTCGGTCTCGTCGAGCGTGCAAGTTCCAGCCGCGTATTGCTTTGGTCTCGTTATGCGTACAATTCCCAGCCGCGTATTGCTTCGGTCTCGTTATGCGTACAAGTCCCAGCTGCGTATTGCTTCGGTCTCGTTATGCGTACAAGTTCCAGCCGCGTAATGCTTCGGTCTCGTCGAGCGTACAATTCCCAGCCGCGTAATGCTTCGGTCTCGTTATGCGTGCAAGTTCCAGCCACGTATTGCTTCGGTCTCGTCGAGCGAACAAGTCCCAGCCGCGTATTGCTTCGGTCACGTCGAGCGTACAAGTTCCAGCCGCGTATTGCTTCGGTCTCGTTATGCGTGCAAGATCAAGCCGCGTGTTGCTTCGGTCTCGTCGAGCGTGCAAGTTCCAGCCGCGTATCGCTTCGGTCTCGTGGAGCGTGCGAGTTCTAGCCGCGTAATGCTTCGGTCTCGTCGAGCGTACAATTCCCAGCCGCGTAATGCTTCGGTCTCGTTATGCGTGCAAGTTCCAGCCACGTATTGCTTCTGTCTCGTCGAGCGAACAAGTCCCAGCCGCGTATTGCTTTGGTCGCGTTATGCGTACAAGTCCCAGCTGCGTATTGCTTCGGTCTCGTTATGCGTGCAAATTCCAGCCACGTGTTGCTTCGGTCTCGTCGAGCGTGCAAGTTCCAGCCGCGTTTTGCTACCGTATCGTTATTGCGTACAAGTTCCAGCCGCGTAATGCTTCGGTCTCGTTATGCGTACATGTTCCAGCCGCGTATTACTTCGGTAACGTCGAGCGTACAAGTTCCAGCCGCGTATTGCTTCGGTCTCGTTATGCGTACAAGTCCCAGCCGCGTATTGCTTCGGTCTCGTTATGCGTGCAAGTTCCAGTCGCGTATTGCTTCGGTCTCGAGGTGCGTCAAGTTCCAGCCGCGTATTGTTTCGGTCTCGTCGAGCGAACAAGTTCCAGCAGCGCGTTGCTTCGGTATCGTTATGCGAACAGATCCCAGCCGCGTATTGTTTCGGTATCGTCGAGCGTACAAGTCCCAGCCGTGTCTTGCTTCGGTCTTGTCATGCGTACAAGTTCCAGCCGCGTGTGGCTTCGGTCTCGTTATGCTTACATGTTCCAGCCGCGTAATGCTTCGGTCTCATTATGCGTACAATCTCAGCCGCGTATTGCTTCGGTCTCGTCGAGCGAACAAGTTCCAGCAGCGCGTTGCTTCGGTCTCGTTATGCGAACAAGTCGCAGCCGCGTATTGCTTCGGTATCGTTATGCGTACAAGTCCCAGCCGCGTGTTGCTTCGGTCTCGTTATGCGTGCAAGTCCCAGCCGCGTATTGCTTCGGTCTCGTTATGCGTGCAAGATCCAGCCGCGTATTGCTTCGGTCTCGTCGAGCGTGCAAGTTCCAGCCGCGTATCGTTTCGGTCTCGTGGAGCGTGCGAGTTCTAGCCGCGTATTGCTTTGGTCGCGTTATGCGTACAAGTCCCAGCCGCGTATTGCTTCGGTCTCGTTATGCTTACAAGTTCCAGCCGCGTAATGCTTCGGTCTCGTTATGCGAGCAAGTTCCAGCTGCGTATTGCTTCGGTCTCGTTGAGCGTGCGAGTTCCAGCCCCGTATTGCTTCGGTCTCGTCGAGCGTACAAGTTCCAGCCGCGTATTACTTCGGTCTCGTGGAGCGTACAAGTCCCAGCCGCGTATTGCTTTGGTCGCGTTATGCGTACAAGTCCCAGCCGCGTATTGCTTCGGTCTCGTTTGGCGTGCAAGTTCCAGCCGCGTAATGCTTCGGTCTCGTTATGCGTACAAGTCCCATCCGCGTATTGCTTCGGTCTCGTTATGCGTGCAAGTTCCAGCCGCGCATTGCTTCGGTCTCGTCGAGCGTACAAGTTCCAGGTGCGTATTGCTTCGGTCTCGTTATGCGTGAAAGATCCAGGCGCGTAGTGCTTCGGTCTCGTCGAGCGTACAAGTTCCAGCCGCGTATTGCTTCGGTCTCGTCGAGCGTACAAGTCCCAGCCGCGTATTGCTTTGGTCTCGTTATACGTACAAGTCCCAGCCGCGTATTGCTACCGTATCGTTATGCGTACAAGTCCCAGCCACGTATTCCTTCGGTCTCGTCGAGCGTGCAAGTTCCAGGCGCGTATCGCTTCGGTCTCGTGGAGCGTGCGAGTTCTAGCCGCGTATTGCTTCGGTATCGTCGAGCGTACAAGTTCCAGCCGCGTATTGCTTCGGTCTCGTGGAGCGTACAAGTTCCAGCCGCGTATTGCTTCGGTCTCGTGGAGCGTACAAGTCCCAGCCGCGTATTGCTTCGGTCTCGTTATGCGTGCAAGTTCCAGCCGCGTAATGCTTCGGTCTCGTGGAGCGTACAAGTTCCAGCCGCGTATTGCTTCGGTCTCGTGGAGCGTACAAGTCCCAGCCGCGTATTGCTTCGGTCACGTCGAGCGTACAAGTTCCGGCCGCGTATTGCTTCGGTCTCGTTATGCGTGCAAGATCCAGCCGCGTATTGCTTCGGTCTCGTCGAGCCTGCAAGTTCCAGTCGCGTATCGCTTCGGTCTCGTGGAGCGTGCGAGTTCTAGCCGCGTATTGCTTCGGAATCGTCGAGCGTACAAGTTCCAGCCGCGTATTGCTTCGATCTCGTGGAGCGTACAAGTTCCAGCCGCGTATTGCTTCGGTCACGTTGAGCGTACAAGTTCCAGCCGCGTATTGCTTCGGTCTCGTCGAGCGTGTAAGTTCCACCCGCGTATCGCTTCGGTCTCGTCGAGCGAACAAGTTCCAACAGCGCGTTGCTTCGGTCTCGTTATGCGAACAAGTCGCAGCCGCGTATTGCTTCGGTATCGTTATGCGTACAAGTCCCAGCCGCGTGTTGCTTCGGTCTCGTTATGCGTGCATGTCCCAGCCGCGTATTGCTACGGTATCGTTGTGCGTACAAGTCCCAGCCGCGTATTGCTTCGGTCTCGTTATGCGTACAAGTTCCAGCCCCGTATTGCTTCGGTCTCGTGGGGCGTGCGAGTTCCAGCAGCGTATTGCTTCGGTCTCGTTATGCGTACAAGTTCCAGCCCCGTATTGCTTCGGTCTCGTTATGCGTACAAGTCCCAGCCGCGTATAGCTTCGGTCTCGTTATGCGTGCAAGTTCCAACAGCGCGTTGCTTCGGTCTCGTTATGCGAACAAGTCGCAGCCGCGTATTGCTTCGGTATCGTTATGCGTACAAGTCCCAGCCGCGTGTTGCTTCGGTCTCGTTATGCGTGCATGTCCCAGCCGCGTATTGCTACGGTATCGTTGTGCGTACAAGTCCCAGCCGCGTATTGCTTCGGTCTCGTTATGCGTACAAGTTCCAGCCCCGTATTGCTTCGGTCTCGTGGGGCGTGCGAGTTCCAGCAGCGTATTGCTTCGGTCTCGTTATGCGTACAAGTTCCAGCCCCGTATTGCTTCGGTCTCGTTATGCGTACAAGTCCCAGCCGCGTATAGCTTCGGTCTCGTTATGCGTGCAAGTTCCAGCCGCGTAATGCTTCGGTCTCGTGGAGCGTACAAGTTCCAGCCGCGTATTGCTTCGGTCTCGTGGAGCGTACAAGTCCCAGCCGCGTATTGCTTCGGTCACGTCGAGCGTACAAGTTCCAGCCGCGTATTGCTTCGGTCTCGTTATGCGTGCAAGATCCAGCCGCGTATTGCTTCGGTCTCGTCGAGCGTGCAAGTTCCAGGCGCGTATCGCTTCGGTCTCGTGGAGCGTGCGAGTTCTAGCCGCGTATTGCTTCGGTATCGTCGAGCGTACAAGTTCCAGCCGCGTATTGCTTCGGTCTCGTGGAGCGTACAAGTTCCAGCCGCGTATTGCTTCGGTCTCGTGGAGCGTACAAGTCCCAGCCGCGTATTGCTTCGGTCTCGTTATGCGTACAAGTTCCAGCCCCGTATTGCTTCGGTCTCGTGGGGCGTGCGAGTCCCAGCAGCGTATTGCTTCGGTCTCGGTATGCGTACAAGTACCAGCCGTGTATTTCTTCGGTCTCGTTATACGTACAAGTTCCAGCCGCGTATTGCTTCGGTATCGTCGAGCGTACATGTTCCAGGCGCGTATTGCTTCGGTCTCGTTATGCCTACAAGTCCCAGCCGCGTACTGCTTCGGTCTCGTTATGCGTGCAAGTTCCAGCCGCGTATCGCTTCGGTCTCGTCGAGCGTGCAAGTTCCAGCCGCGTATTGCTTTGGTCTCGTTATGCGTACAATTCCCAGCCGCGTATTGCTTCGGTCTCGTTATGCGTACAAGTCCCAGCTGCGTATTGCTTCGGTCTCGTTATGCGTACAAGTTCCAGCCGCGTAATGCTTCGGTCTCGTCGAGCGTACAATTCCCAGCCGCGTAATGCTTCGGTCTCGTTATGCGTGCAAGTTCCAGCCACGTATTGCTTCGGTCTCGTCGAGCGAACAAGTCCCAGCCGCGTATTGCTTCGGTCACGTCGAGCGTAAAAGTTCCAGCCGCGTATTGCTTCGGTCTCGTTATGCGTGCAAGATCAAGCCGCGTATTGCTTCGGTCTCGTCGAGCGTGCAAGTTCCAGCCGCGTATCGCTTCGGTCTCGTGGAGCGTGCGAGTTCTAGCCGCGTAATGCTTCGGTCTCGTCGAGCGTACAATTCCCAGCCGCGTAATGCTTCGGTCTCGTTATGCGTGCAAGTTCCAGCCACGTATTGCTTCTGTCTCGTCGAGCGAACAAGTCCCAGCCGCGTATTGCTTTGGTCGCGTTATGCGTACAAGTCCCAGCTGCGTATTGCTTCGGTATCGTTATGCGTGCAAATTCCAGCCACGTGTTGCTTCGGTCTCGTCGAGCGTGCAAGTTCCAGCCGCGTTTTGCTACCGTATCGTTATTGCGTACAAGTTCCAGCCGCGTAATGCTTCGGTCTCGTTATGCGTACATGTTCCAGCCGCGTATTACTTCGGTAACGTCGAGCGTACAAGTTCCAGCCGCGTGTGGCTTCGGTCTCGTTATGCTTACATGTTCCAGCCGCGTAATGCTTCGGTCTCATTATGCGTACAATCTCAGCCGCGTATTGCTTCGGTCTCGTCGAGCGAACAAGTTCCAGCAGCGCGTTGCTTCGGTCTCGTTATGCGAACAAGTCGCAGCCGCGTATTGCTTCGGTATCGTTATGCGTACAAGTCCCAGCCGCGTGTTGCTTCGGTCTCGTTATGCGTGCAAGTCCCAGCCGCGTATTGCTTCGGTCTCGTTATGCGTGCAAGATCCAGCCGCGTATTGCTTCGGTCTCGTCGAGCGTGCAAGTTCCAGCCCCGTATCGTTTCGGTCTCGTGGAGCGTGCGAGTTCTAGCCGCGTATTGCTTTGGTCGCGTTATGCGTACAAGTCCCAGCCGCGTATTGCTTCGGTCTCGTTATGCTTACAAGTTCTAGCCGCGTAATGCTTCGGTCTCGTTATGCGAGCAAGTTCCAGCTGCGTATTGCTTCGGTCTCGTTGAGCGTGCGAGTTCCAGCCCCGTATTGCTTCGGTCTCGTCGAGCGTACAAGTTCCAGCCGCGTATTACTTCGGTCTCGTGGAGCGTACAAGTCCCAGCCGCGTATTGCTTTGGTCGCGTTATGCGTACAAGTCCCAGCCGTGCCTTGCTTCGGTCTCGTCAAGCGTACAAGTTCCAGCCGCGTATTGCTTCGGTCTCGAGGAGCGTACAAGTCCCAGCCGCGCATTGCTTCGGTCTCGAGGAGCGTACAAGTCCCAGCCGCGCATTGCTTCGGTCTCGTCGAGCGTACAAGTTCCAGCCGCGTATTGCTTCATTCTCGTTATGCGTACTTGTTCCAGCCGCGTATTGCTTCGGCCTCGTTATGCGTACAAGTCCAAGCCGCGTAATCCTTCGGTCTCTTCGTGCGTACATGTTCCAGCCGCGTATTGTTTCGGTCTCGTTACGCGTTAAAGTCTCAGCCGTGTAATGCTTCGGTCTCGTGGAGCGTACAAGTTCCTGCCGCGTATTGCATCGGTCTCGTCGAGCGAACAAGTCCCAGCCGTGTCTTGCTTCAGTCTCCTTATGCGTATAGGTCCCAGCCACGTGTGGCTTCGGCCTCGTTATGCGTACAAGTCCCAACTGTGTATTGCTTCGGTTTCGTAATGCGTACAAGTCCCAGCCGCGTGTTGCTTCGGTATCGTTATGCGTGCAAGTCCCAGCCGCGTACTGCTTCGGTCTCTTCGAGCGTACAAGTTCCAGCCGCGTATTGTTTCGGTCTCGTTACGCATACAAGTCCCAGCCGTGTAATGCTTCGGTCTCGTGGAGCGTACAAGTTCCAGCCGGGTATTGCTTCGGTCTCGTTATGCGTACAAGTTCCAGCCGCCTATTGCTTCGGTCTCCTCGAGCGTACAAGTCCCAGCCGCGTGTTGCTTCGGTCTCGTTATGCGTACTTGTTCCAGCCGCGTAATGCTTCGGTCTCGTTATGCGTACTAGTTCCAGCCACGTATGGCTTCGGTCCCGTGGAGCGTTCAAGTTCCAGCCGCGTATTGCTTCGGTCTTGATATTCGTGCAAGTCCCAGCCGCCTATTGCTTCGGTCTCCTCGAGCGAACAAGTCCCAGCCGCGTGTTGCTTCGGTCTAGTTATGCGTACTTGTTCCAGCCGCGTAATCTGTCGGTCTCGTTATACGTGCAAGTTCCAGCCGCGTATTGCTTCGGTCTCGTCGAGCGTACAAGTTCCAGCCGCGTATTGCTTTATTCTCGTTATGCGTAAAAGTCCCAGCCGCGTAATCCTTCGGCCTCTTCTAGCGTTCAATTTCAAGCTGCGTATTGCTTCGGTCTCGTCGAGCGTACATGTCCCAGCCGCGTGTTGCTTCGGTCTTGTTATTCGTGCAAGTCACAGCCGCGTATTGCTTCGGTCTCGCTATGCGTACAAGTTCCAGCCGCGCAATGCTTCGGTCTCGTTATGCGTACAAGTTCTAGCAGCGCGTTGCTTCGGTCTCGTCGAACGTAGATGTTCCAGCCGCGTATCGCTTCGGTCTTGTTATTCGTGCAAGTCCCAGCCGCGCAATGCTTCGGTCTCGTTATGCGTGCCAGTTCCATCCGCGTAACCCTTCGGTCTCTTCTAGCGTGCAAGTTCCAGCCGCGTATTGCTTCGGTCTCGTCGAGCGTACAAGTTCCAGCCCCGTATTGCTTCGGTCCCGTGGAGCGTTCAAGTTCCAGCCGCGTATGGCTTCGGTCTCGTTATGCGTACAAGTTCCAGCAGCGTATTGCTTCGGTCTCCTCGAGCGTACAAGTCCCAGCCGCGTGTTGCTTCGGTCTCGTTATGCGTACTTGTTCCAGCCGCGTAATGCTTCGGTCTCGTTATGCGTACTAGTTCCAGCCGCGTATGGCTTCGGTCCCGTGGAGCGTTCAAGTTACAGCCGCGTATTGCTTTGTTCTCGTTATGCGTGCAAGTTCCAGCCGCGTATTGCTTCGGTCTCGTTATGCGTACAAGTCCCAGCAGCGTATTGCTTCGGTCTCGGTATGCGTACAAGTACCAGCCGTGTATTTCTTCGGTCTCGTTATACGTACAAGTTCCAGCCGCGTATTGCTTCGGTATCGTCGAGCGTACATGTTCCAGGCGCGTATTGTTTCGGTCTCGTTACGCATACAAGTCCCAGCCGTGTAATGCTTCGGTCTCGTGGAGCGTACAAGTTCCAGCCGGGTATTGCTTCGGTCTCGTTATGCGTACAAGTTCCAGCCGCCTATTGCTTCGGTCTCCTCGAGCGTACAAGTCCCAGCCGCGTGTTGCTTCGGTCTCGTTATGCGTACTTGTTCCAGCCGCGTAATGCTTCGGTCTCGTTATGCGTACTAGTTCCAGCCACGTATGGCTTCGGTCCCGTGGAGCGTTCAAGTTCCAGCCGCGTATTGCTTCGGTCTTGATATTCGTGCAAGTCCCAGCCGCCTATTGCTTCGGTCTCCTCGAGCGAACAAGTCCCAGCCGCGTGTTGCTTCGGTCTAGTTATGCGTACTTGTTCCAGCCGCGTAATCTGTCGGTATCGTTATACGTGCAAGTTCCAGCCGCGTATTGCTTCGGTCTCGTCGAGCGTACAAGTTCCAGCCGCGTATTGCTTTATTCTCGTTATGCGTAAAAGTCCCAGCCGCGTAATCCTTCGGCCTCTTCTAGCGTTCAATTTCAAGCTGCGTATTGCTTCGGTCTCGTCGAGCGTACATGTCCCAGCCGCGTAATGCTTCGGTCTCGTTATGGGTGCCAGTTCCAGCCGCGTATTGCTTTGGTCTCGTCGAGCGTAGAAGTTCCAGCCGCGTGTTGCTTCGGTCTTGTTATTCGTGCAAGTCACAGCCGCGTATTGCTTCGGTCTCGCTATGCGTACAAGTTCCAGCCGCGCAATGCTTCGGTCTCGTTATGCGTACAAGTTCTAGCAGCGCGTTGCTTCGGTCTCGTCGAACGTAGATGTTCCAGCCGCGTATCGCTTCGGTCTTGTTATTCGTGCAAGTCCCAGCCGCGCAATGCTTCGGTCTCGTTATGCGTGCCAGTTCCATCCGCGTAACCCTTCGGTCTCTTCTAGCGTGCAAGTTCCAGCCGCGTATTGCTTCGGTCTCGTCGAGCGTACAAGTTCCAGCCCCGTATTGCTTCGGTCCCGTGGAGCGTTCAAGTTCCAGCCGCGTATGGCTTCGGTCTCGTTATGCGTACAAGTTCCAGCAGCGTATTGCTTCGGTCTCCTCGAGCGTACAAGTCCCAGCCGCGTGTTGCTTCGGTCTCGTTATGCGTACTTGTTCCAGCCGCGTAATGCTTCGGTCTCGTTATGCGTACTAGTTCCAGCCGCGTATGGCTTCGGTCCCGTGGAGCGTTCAAGTTACAGCCGCGTATTGCTTTGTTCTCGTTATGCGTGCAAGTTCCAGCCGCGTATTGCTTCGGTCTCGTTATGCGTACTAGTCCCAGCAGCGTATTGCTTCGGTCTCGGTATGCGTACAAGTACCAGCCGTGTATTTCTTCGGTCTCGTTATACGTACAAGTTCCAGCCGCGTATTGCTTCGGTATCGTCGAGCGTACATGTTCCAGGCGCGTATTGCTTCGGTCTCGTTATGCCTACAAGTCCCAGCCGCGTACTGCTTCGGTCTCGTTATGCGTGCAAGTTCCAGCCGCGTATCGCTTCGGTCTCGTCGAGCGTGCAAGTTCCAGCCGCGTATTGCTTTGGTCTCGTTATGCGTACAATTCCCAGCCGCGTATTGCTTCGGTCTCGTTATGCGTACAAGTCCCAGCTGCGTATTGCTTCGGTCTCGTTATGCGTACAAGTTCCAGCCGCGTAATGCTTCGGTCTCGTCGAGCGTACAATTCCCAGCCGCGTAATGCTTCGGTCTCGTTATGCGTGCAAGTTCCAGCCACGTATTGCTTCGGTCTCGTCGAGCGAACAAGTCCCAGCCGCGTATTGCTTCGGTCACGTCGAGCGTAAAAGTTCCAGCCGCGTATTGCTTCGGTCTCGTTATGCGTGCAAGATCAAGCCGCGTATTGCTTCGGTCTCGTCGAGCGTGCAAGTTCCAGCCGCGTATCGCTTCGGTCTCGTGGAGCGTGCGAGTTCTAGCCGCGTAATGCTTCGGTCTCGTCGAGCGTACAATTCCCAGCCGCGTAATGCTTCGGTCTCGTTATGCGTGCAAGTTCCAGCCACGTATTGCTTCTGTCTCGTCGAGCGAACAAGTCCCAGCCGCGTATTGCTTTGGTCGCGTTATGCGTACAAGTCCCAGCTGCGTATTGCTTCGGTATCGTTATGCGTGCAAATTCCAGCCACGTGTTGCTTCGGTCTCGTCGAGCGTGCAAGTTCCAGCCGCGTTTTGCTACCGTATCGTTATTGCGTACAAGTTCCAGCCGCGTAATGCTTCGGTCTCGTTATGCGTACATGTTCCAGCCGCGTATTACTTCGGTAACGTCGAGCGTACAAGTTCCAGCCGCGTGTGGCTTCGGTCTCGTTATGCTTACATGTTCCAGCCGCGTAATGCTTCGGTCTCATTATGCGTACAATCTCAGCCGCGTATTGCTTCGGTCTCGTCGAGCGAACAAGTTCCAGCAGCGCGTTGCTTCGGTCTCGTTATGCGAACAAGTCGCAGCCGCGTATTGCTTCGGTATCGTTATGCGTACAAGTCCCAGCCGCGTGTTGCTTCGGTCTCGTTATGCGTGCAAGTCCCAGCCGCGTATTGCTTCGGTCTCGTTATGCGTGCAAGATCCAGCCGCGTATTGCTTCGGTCTCGTCGAGCGTGCAAGTTCCAGCCCCGTATCGTTTCGGTCTCGTGGAGCGTGCGAGTTCTAGCCGCGTATTGCTTTGGTCGCGTTATGCGTACAAGTCCCAGCCGCGTATTGCTTCGGTCTCGTTATGCTTACAAGTTCTAGCCGCGTAATGCTTCGGTCTCGTTATGCGAGCAAGTTCCAGCTGCGTATTGCTTCGGTCTCGTTGAGCGTGCGAGTTCCAGCCCCGTATTGCTTCGGTCTCGTCGAGCGTACAAGTTCCAGCCGCGTATTACTTCGGTCTCGTGGAGCGTACAAGTCCCAGCCGCGTATTGCTTTGGTCGCGTTATGCGTACAAGTCCCAGCCGTGCCTTGCTTCGGTCTCGTCAAGCGTACAAGTTCCAGCCGCGTATTGCTTCGGTCTCGAGGAGCGTACAAGTCCCAGCCGCGCATTGCTTCGGTCTCGAGGAGCGTACAAGTCCCAGCCGCGCATTGCTTCGGTCTCGTCGAGCGTACAAGTTCCAGCCGCGTATTGCTTCATTCTCGTTATGCGTACTTGTTCCAGCCGCGTATTGCTTCGGCCTCGTTATGCGTACAAGTCCAAGCCGCGTAATCCTTCGGTCTCTTCGTGCGTACATGTTCCAGCCGCGTATTGTTTCGGTCTCGTTACGCGTTAAAGTCTCAGCCGTGTAATGCTTCGGTCTCGTGGAGCGTACAAGTTCCTGCCGCGTATTGCATCGGTCTCGTCGAGCGAACAAGTCCCAGCCGCGTCTTGCTTCAGTCTCCTTATGCGTATAGGTCCCAGCCACGTGTGGCTTCGGCCTCGTTATGCGTACAAGTCCCAACTGTGTATTGCTTCGGTTTCGTAATGCGTACAAGTCCCAGCCGCGTGTTGCTTCGGTATCGTTATGCGTGCAAGTCCCAGCCGCGTACTGCTTCGGTCTCTTCGAGCGTACAAGTTCCAGCCGCGTATTGTTTCGGTCTCGTTACGCATACAAGTCCCAGCCGTGTAATGCTTCGGTCTCGTGGAGCGTACAAGTTCCAGCCGGGTATTGCTTCGGTCTCGTTATGCGTACAAGTTCCAGCCGCCTATTGCTTCGGTCTCCTCGAGCGTACAAGTCCCAGCCGCGTGTTGCTTCGGTCTCGTTATGCGTACTTGTTCCAGCCGCGTAATGCTTCGGTCTCGTTATGCGTACTAGTTCCAGCCACGTATGGCTTCGGTCCCGTGGAGCGTTCAAGTTCCAGCCGCGTATTGCTTCGGTCTTGATATTCGTGCAAGTCCCAGCCGCCTATTGCTTCGGTCTCCTCGAGCGAACAAGTCCCAGCCGCGTGTTGCTTCGGTCTAGTTATGCGTACTTGTTCCAGCCGCGTAATCTGTCGGTCTCGTTATACGTGCAAGTTCCAGCCGCGTATTGCTTCGGTCTCGTCGAGCGTACAAGTTCCAGCCGCGTATTGCTTTATTCTCGTTATGCGTAAAAGTCCCAGCCGCGTAATCCTTCGGCCTCTTCTAGCGTTCAATTTCAAGCTGCGTATTGCTTCGGTCTCGTCGAGCGTACATGTCCCAGCCGCGTAATGCTTCGGTCTCGTTATGGGTGCCAGTTCCAGCCGCGTATTGCTTTGGTCTCGTCGAGCGTAGAAGTTCCAGCCGCGTGTTGCTTCGGTCTTGTTATTCGTGCAAGTCACAGCCGCGTATTGCTTCGGTCTCGCTATGCGTACAAGTTCCAGCCGCGCAATGCTTCGGTCTCGTTATGCGTACAAGTTCTAGCAGCGCGTTGCTTCGGTCTCGTCGAACGTAGATGTTCCAGCCGCGTATCGCTTCGGTCTTGTTATTCGTGCAAGTCCCAGCCGCGCAATGCTTCGGTCTCGTTATGCGTGCCAGTTCCATCCGCGTAACCCTTCGGTCTCTTCTAGCGTGCAAGTTCCAGCCGCGTATTGCTTCGGTCTCGTCGAGCGTACAAGTTCCAGCCCCGTATTGCTTCGGTCCCGTGGAGCGTTCAAGTTCCAGCCGCGTATGGCTTCGGTCTCGTTATGCGTACAAGTTCCAGCAGCGTATTGCTTCGGTCTCCTCGAGCGTACAAGTCCCAGCCGCGTGTTGCTTCGGTCTCGTTATGCGTACTTGTTCCAGCCGCGTAATGCTTCGGTCTCGTTATGCGTACTAGTTCCAGCCGCGTATGGCTTCGGTCCCGTGGAGCGTTCAAGTTACAGCCGCGTATTGCTTTGTTCTCGTTATGCGTACAAGTTCCAGCCGGGTACTGCTTCAGTCTCGTCGAGCGTACAAGTTCCAGCCGCGCATTGCTTCGGTCTCGTCGAGCGTACAAGTTCCAGGTGCGTATTGCTTCGGTCTCGTTATGCGTGAAAGATCCAGGCGCGTAGTGCTTCGGTCTCGTCGAGCGTACAAGTTCCAGCCGCGTGTTGCTTCGGTCTCGTCGAGCGTACAAGTCCCAGCCGCGTATTGCTTTGCTCTCGTTATACGTACAAGTCCCAGCCGCGTATTGCTTCGGTATCGTTGTGCGTACAAGTCCCAGCCGCGTACTGCTTCGGTCTCGTCGAGGGTACAAGTCCCAGCCGCGTATTGCTTCGGTATCGTTATGCGTACAAGTCCCAGCCGCATCTTGCTTCGATCTCGTTATGCGTACAAGTTCCAGCCGCCTGTTGCTTCGGTCTCGTTATGCGTTCAAGTTCCAGCCGCGTAATGCTTCGGTCTCGTTGCGAGTGCAAGTTCCAGCCTCGTATTGCTTCGGTCTCGTCAAGCGTACAAGTTGCAGCCGCGTAATGCTTCGGTCTCGTTATGCGTGCAAGTTCCAGCCGCGTATTGCTTCGGTCTCGTCAAGCGTACAAGTTCCAGCCGGGTATTGCTTCGGTCTCGTTATGCGTACAAGTTCCAGCCGCGTATTTCTTCGGTCTCGTCGGGCGTACAAATTCCAGCCGCGTATTGCTTCGGTCTCGTCGAGCGTACAAGTCCCAGCCGCGTATTGCTTTGGTCCCGTTATGCGTATAAGTCCCAGCCGCGTATTGCTTCGGTCTCGTCGAGCGTACAAGTTCCAGCCGCGTATTGCTTCGGTCTCGTTATGCGTGCAAGTTCCAGCCGCGTATGGCTTCGGTCTCGTTATGCGTGCAAGTTTCAGCCGCGTATTGCTTCGGTCCCGAGGAGCGTACAAGTCCCAGCCGCGCATTGCTTCGGTCTCGTCGAGCGTACAAGTTCCAGCTGCGTATTGCTTCGGTCTCGTCGAGCGTACAAGTTCCAGCCGCGTATGGCTTCGGTCTCGTTATGCGTGCAAGTTCCAGCCGCGTAATGCTTCGTCTCGTTACGCGTGCAAGTTCCAGCCGCGTATTGCTTCGGTATCGTCAAGCGTACAAGTTGCAGCCGGATAATGCTTCGGTCTCGTTATGCGTGCAAGTTCCAGCCGCGTATTGCTTCGGTCTCGTCAAGCGAACAAGTTCCAGCCGGGTGTTGCTTCGGTCTCGTTATGGGTACAAGTCCCAGCCGCGTGTTGCTTCGGTCTCGTTATGCGTGCAAGTCCCAGCCGTGTAATGCTTCGGTCTCGTGGAGCGTTCAAGTTCCAGCAGCGCGTTGCTTCGGTCTCGTCAAGCGTACAAGTTCCAGCCCCGTATTGCTCCGATCGCGTTATGCGTACATGTTCCAGCCGCGTATTGCTTCGGTCTCGTCGATCGTACAAGTTCCAGCCGCGTATTGCTTCGGTCTCGTTACGCGTACAAGTTCCAGCCGCGTGTTCCCTCGGTATCGTTATGCGTACAAGATCCAGCCGCGTATTGCTTCGGTCTCGTGGAGCATACAAGAGCCAGGCGCGTATTGTTTCGGTCTCGTCAAGCGAACAAATTCCAGCCGGGTGTTGCTTCGGTCTCGTTATGGGTACAAGTCCCAGCCGCGTATTCCTTCGGTCTCGTCGAGCGTACTAGTTCCAGCCGCGTATTGCTTCGGTCTCGTTATGCGTACAAGTCCCAGCCGCGTATTGCTTCGGTCTCGTCGAGTGTACAAGTTCCAACCGCGTAATGCTTCCGTCTCGAGGAGCGTACAAGTCCCAGCCGCGTATTGCTTCGGTCTCGTCTAGCCTACAAGTTCCTGCCGCGTATTGCTTCGGTCTCGTGGAGCGTTCAAGTTGCAGCCGGGTATTGCTTCAGGCCCGTCGAGCGTACAGGTTCCAGCCGCGTATTGCTTCGGTCTCGTTATGCGAGCAAGTTCCAGCCGCGTATTGCTTCGGTCTCGTCGAGCGTACAAGTTCCAGCCGCGGATTGCTTCCGTCTCGTCGAGCGTACAAGTTCCAGGTGCGTATTGCTTCGGTCTCGTTATGCGTAC
The DNA here is from genome assembly GCA_943735885.1 of Stelis phaeoptera. NCBI lineage: Eukaryota > Metazoa > Arthropoda > Insecta > Hymenoptera > Megachilidae > Stelis > Stelis phaeoptera. The sequence continues at coordinate 628,766 of CALSEM010000043.1, read as the reverse complement.
AAGTTCCAGCCGCGTATTGCTTCGGTCTCGTCAAGCGTACAAGTTGCAGCCGGATAATGTTTCGGGCTTGTTATGCGTGCGAGTTCCTGCCGCGTGTTGCTTCGGTCTCGCTATGCGTACAAGTCCCAGTCGCGGAATCCTTCGTTCTCTTCGATCGTACAAGTTCCAGCGGCGTATTGCTTCGGTCTCGTTACGCGTACAAGTTCCAGCCGCGTATTGCCTCGGTCTCGTTACGCGTACAAGTTCCAGCCGCGTATTGCTTCGGTTTCGTCGAGCGAACAAGTTCCAGCCGAGTATTGCTTCGGTTTCGTCGAGCGTACAAGTCCCAGCCGCGTATTGCTTCGGTCTCGTCGAGCGTACAAGTTCCAGCCGTGTATTGCTTCGATCTGGTTATGTGTACAAGTCCCAGCTGCGTCTTGCTTCGGTCTCGTTAGGCGTACAAGTTCCAGCCGCGGAATGCTTCGGTCTCGTTATGCGTACAAGTTCCAGCCGCGTATTGCTTCGGTCTCGTCGAGCGTACAAGTTCCAGCCGCGTATTGCTTCGGTATCGTCGAGCGAAAAAGTTCCAGCAGCGCGTTGCTTCGGTCTCGTTATGCTTACAAGTACCAGCCGCGTAATGCTTCGGTCTCGTTATGTGTACAAGTTTCAGCCGCGTATTGCTTCGGTCTCGTGGAGCACACAAGTTCCAGCCGCGTAATACTTCGGTCTCGTTATGTGTACAAGTTTCAGTCGCGTATTGCTTCGTTCTCGTGGAGCATACAAGTCCCAGCCGCGTATTGCTTCGGCCTCGTCGAGCGTACAAGTTCCAGCCGCGTATTGCTTCGGTATCGTTATGCGAACAAGTCCCAGCCGCGTGTTGCTTCGGTCTCGTTATGCGTGCAAGTCCCAGCCGTGTAATGCTTCGGTCTCGTGGAGCGTTCAAGTTCCAGCAGCGCGTTGCTTCGGTCTCGTCAAGCGTACAAGTTCCAGCCCCGTATTGCTCCGATCGCGTTATGCGTACATGTTCCAGCCGCGTATTGCTTCGGTCTCGTCGATCGTACAAGTTCCAGCCGCGTATTGCTTCGGTCTCGTTACGCGTACAAGTTCCAGCCGCGTGTTGCCTCGGTATCGTTATGCGTACAAGATCCAGCCGCGTATTGCTTCGGTCTCGTGGAGCATACAAGAGCCAGGCGCGTATTGTTTCGGTCTCGTAATGCGTGCAAGTTCCAGCCGCGTATTGCTTCGGTCTCGTTACGCGTACAAGTTCCAGCCGCGTATTGCTTCGGTCTCGTCGAGCGAACAAGTTCCAGCCGAGTATTGCTTCGGTTTCGTTGAGCGTACAAGTCCCAGCCGCGTATTGCTTCGGTCTCGTCGAGCGTACAAGTTCCAGCCGCGTATTGCTTCGGTATCGTTATGCGTACAAGATCCAGCCGCGTATTGCTTCGGTCTCGTGGAGCATACAAGTGCCAGGCGCGTATTGTTTCGGTCTCGTAATGCGTGCAAGTTCCAGCCGCGTATTGCTTCGGTCTCGTCGAGCGAACAAGTTCCAGCAGCGCGTTGCTTCGGTCTCGTTATGCGCGCAATTTCCAGACGCGTATTGCTTCGGTCTCGTCGAGCGTGCAAGTCCCAGCAGTGTATTGCTTCGGTCTCGTTATGCTTACAAGTACCAGCCGCGTAATGCTTCGGTCTCGTTATGTGTACAAGTTTCAGCCGCGTATTGCTTCGGTCTCGTGGAGCACACAAGTTCCAGCCGCGTAATACTTCGGTCTCGTTATGAGTACAAGTTTCAGTCGGGTATTGCTTCGTTCTCGTGGAGCATACAAGCGCCAGGCGCGTATTGTTTCGGTCTCGTAATGCGTGCAAGTTCCAGCCGCGTATTGCTTCGGTCTCGTTGAGCGTTCAAGTTCCAGCCGCGTATTGCTTTGTTCTCGTTATGCGTACAAGTTCCAGCCGCGCATTGCTTCGGTCTCGTCGAGCGAACAAGTTCCAGCAGCGCGTTGCTTCGGTCTCGTTAGGCGTACAAGTTCCAGCCGCGTAATGCCTCGGTTTCGTTAGGCGTACAAATCCCAGCCACGTGTTTCTTCGGTCTCGTTATGCGTACAAGTTCCAGCCGCGTGTTGCTTCGGTCCCGTTATGCGTACAGGTCCCAGTCGCGGAATCCTTCGGTCTCTTCGATCGTGCAAGTTCCAGCCGCGTATTGCTTCGGTCTCGTTACGCGTACAAGTTCCAGCCGCGTATTGCTTCGGTCTCGTGGAGCGTACAAGTCTCAGCCGCGTGTTGCATCGGTCTCGTTATTAGTTCAAGTCCCAGCCGCGTATTGCTTCGGTCTCGTTAGGCGTGCAGGTCCCAGCTGCGTGCTGCTTCGGTCTCGTTATGCGTACAAGTTCCAGCCGCGTGTTGCTTCGGTCTCGTTAGGCGTACAAGTTCCAGCCGCGTATTGCTTCGGTCTAGTGGAGGGTACAAGTTCCTGCCGCGTATTGCTTTGTTCTCGTTATACGTAAAAGCCCCAGCCGCGTATTCTTCCGGTCTCGTCGAGCGTACAAGGTCCAGTCGCGTAATGCTTCGGTCTCGTTATGCGTACAAGTTCCAGTCGCGTATTGCTTCGGTCTCGTTATGTGTACAAGTTCCAGCCGTGTATTGCTTCGGTCTCGTTATGCGTACAAGTTCCAGCCGTGTAATGGTTCGGTCTCGTTATGCGTGCAAGTTCCAGCCGCGTATTGCTTCGGTCTCGTCAAGCGTACAAGTTACAGCCGGATAATGCTTCGGTCTCGTTATGCGTGCAAGTTCCAGCCGCGTATTGCTTCGGTCTCGTCAAGCGTACAGGTTCCAGCCGCGTATTGCTTTGGTCTTGTTATGCGTACAAGTTCCAGCCGCGTATTGCTACGGTCTCGTCAAGCGATCAAGCTCCAGCCGGGTATTGCTTCAGTCTCGTCGAGCGTACAGGTTCCAGCCGCGTATTGCTTTGGTCTCGTTATGCGTACAAGTTCCAGCCGTGTACTGGTTCGGTCTCGTTATGCGTACAAGTTCCAGCCGCGTAATGCTTCGGTCTCGTTATGTGTACAGGAACCAGCCACGTAATCCTTCGGTCTCGTTATGCGTGCAAGTTCCAGCCGCGTATTGCTTCGGTCTCGTCGAGCGTACAAGTTCCAGCCGCGTATTGCTTCGGTCTCATCGAGCGTACAAGTATCCAGCCGCGTATTGCTTTGGTCTCGTTATGCGTGCAAGTCCCAGCCGCGTATTGCTTCGGTCTCGTTATGCGTACAAGTTCCAGCCGCGTATTGCTTCGGTCTCGTTATGCGTACAAGTCCCAGCCGCGTATTGCTTCGGTCTCGTCGAGCGTACAAGTTCCAGCCGCGTATTGCTTCGGTCTCATCAAGCGTACAAGTTCCAGCCGCGTATTGCTTCGGTATCGTTATGCGTACAAGTCCCAGCCACGTGCTGCTTCGGACTCGTTATGCGTGCAAGTTCCAGCCGCGTGTTGCATCGGTCTCGTTAGGCGTACAAGTCCCAGCCGCGGATTGCTTCGGTCTCGTCAAGCGTACTGGATCCAGCCACGTAATCCTTCGGTCTGGTTATGCGTGCAAGTTCCAGCCGCGTATTGCTTCGGTCTCATCGAGCGTACAAGTTCCAGCCGCGTTTAGCTTCGGTCTCATCGAGCGTACAAGTCCCAGCCGCGTATTGCTTTGGTCTCGTTATGCGTACAAGCTCCTGCCGGGTATTGCTTCAGTCTCGTCGAGCGTACAGGTTCCAGCCGCGTATTGCTTTGGTCTCGTTATGCGTGCAAGTTCCAGCCGAGTATTGCTTCGGTCTCGCTATGCGTGCAAGTTCCAGCCGCGTATTGCTTCGGTCTCGTCGAGCGTACAAGTTCCAGCCGCGTATTGCTTCGGTCTCATCGAGCGTACAGGTTCCAGCTGCGTATTGCTTTGGTCTCGTTATGCGTGCAAGTCCCAGCCGCGTATTGCTTCGGTCTCGTTATGCGTACAAGCTCCAGCTGCGTATTGCTTCAGTCTCGTCAAGCGTACAGGTTACAGCCGGATAATGCTTCGGTCTCGTTATGCGTGCAAGTTCCAGCCGCGTATTGCTTCGGTCTCGTCGAGCGTACAAGTTCCAACCGTGTATTGCTTTGGTCTCGTTATGCGTACAAGTCCCAACCGTGTATTGCTTCGGTATCGTTATGCGTACAAGTCCCAGCCACGTGCTGCTTCGGACTCGTTATGCGTAGAAGTTCCAGCCTCGTGATGCAACGGTCTCGTTAGGCGTTCAAGTTCCAGCCGCGTATTGCTTCGGTATCATCGAGCGTACAAGTCCCAGCCGCGTATTGCTTTGGTCTCGTTATGCGTACAAGCTCCAGCCGGGTATTGCTTCAGTCTCGCCGAGCGTACAAGTTACAGCCGGATAATGCTTCGGTCTCGTTATGCGTACAAGTCCCAGGCGCGTATTGCTTCGGTCTCGTTACGCGTGCAATTTCCAGCCGCGTACTGCTTCGGTCTCGTCGAGCGTACAAGTTCCAGCAGCGTATTGCTTCGGACTCGTCGAGCGTACAAGTCCCAGCCGCGTATTGCTTTGGTCTCGTTATGCGTACAAGTACAAGCCGCGTATTGCTTCGGTCTCATATGCGTACAAGTTCCAGCCGCGTATTCCTTCGGTCTCGTTATGCGTACAAGTCCCAGCCACGTGCTGCATCGGTCTCGTTAGGCGTACAAGTTCCAGCCGCGTATTGCTTCGGTCTCGTCGAGCGTACAAGTCCCAGCCACGTGCTGCTTCGGACTCGTTATGCGTAAAAGTTCCAGCCACGTATTGCTTTGGTCTCGTTATGCGTACAAGTTCCAGCCGTGTACTGGTTCGGTCTCGTTGTGCGTGCAAGTTCCAGCCGCGTATTGCTTCGGTATCGTTATGCGTACAAGTCCCAGCCACGTGCTGCTTCGGACTCGTTGTGCGTACAAGTTCCAGCCGCGTGTTGCATCGGTCTCGTTGTGCGTGCAAGTTCCAGCCGCGTATTGCTTCGGTATCGTTATGCGTACAAGTCCCAGCCACGTGCTGCTTCGGACTCGTTGTGCGTACAAGTTCCAGCCGCGTGTTGCATCGGTCTCGTTAGGCGTACAAGTTCCAGCCGCGTAATGCTTCGGTCTCGTTATGTGTACAAGTTCCTGCCGCGTATTGCTTCGGTCTCGTGGAGCATACAAGTCACAGGCGCGTATTGCTTTGGTCTCGTTACGCGTGCAAGTTCCAGCCGCGTATTGCTTCGGTCTCGTTATGCGTGCAAGTTCCAGCCGCGTATTGCTTCAGTCTCGTGAAGCGTACAAGTTACAGCCGGATAATGCTTCGGTGTCGTTATGCGTGCAAGTTCCAGCCGCGTATTGCTTAGGTCTCGTTATGCGCACAAGACCCTGTCGTGTATTACTTCGGTCTCGTTATGCGTACCAGTCCCAACCGGGTATTGCTTCGGTCTCGTTATGCGTGCAAGTTCCAGCCGCGTATTGCTTCGGTCTCGTCAAGCGTACAGGTTCCAGCCGCGTATTGCTTTGGTCTTGTTATGCGTACAAGTTCCAGCCGCGTATTGCTTCGGTCTCGTCAAGCGATCAAGCTCCAGCCGGATATTGCATCAGTCCCGTCGAGCGAACAGGTTCCAGCCGCGTATTGCTTTGGTCTCGTTATGCGTACAAGTTCCAGCCGTGTAATGGTTCGGTCTCGTTATGCGTACATGCTTCAGCCGCGTATTGCTTCGGTCTCGTGGAGCGTACAAGTTCCAGCCGCATGTTGCTTCGGTATCAATAGGCGTACAAGTTCCAGCCGCGTTATGCTTCGGTCTCGTTATGCGTACAAGTCCCAGCCGCGTGCTGCTTCGGACTCGTTATGCGTACAAGTCCCAGCCGCGTGCTGCTTCGGTCTCGTTACGCGTGCAATTTCCAGCCGCGTACTGCTTCGGTCTCATCGAGCGTACAAGTTCCAGCCGCGTGTTGCTTCGGTCTCGTGGAGCATACAAGTCCCAGGCGCGTATTGCTTCGGTCTCGTTATGCGTGCAAGTTCCAGCCACGTATTGCTTCGGTCTCGCCGAGTGTACAAGACCCAGTCGCGTATTGCTTCTGTCTCGTTATGGGTACAAGTTCCAGCAGCGTATTGCTTCGTTCTCGTGGAGCATACAAGTCCCAGGCGCGTATTGCTCGGGTCTCGTTATGCGTACAGGTCCCAGCCGCGTATTGCTTCGGTCTCGTTCTGCGTACAAGACCCAGTCGCGTATTGCTTCGGTCCCGTTATGTGTACAATTCCCAGCCGCGTATTGCTTCGTTTTCGTCGAGCGTACAAGTCCCAGCCGCGTATTGCTCTGGTCTCGTTATGCGGACAGGTCCCAGCCGCGTATTGCTTCGGTCTCGTTCTGCGTACAAGTTCCGGCCGTGTAATGGTTCGGTCTCGTTATGCATGAAAGTTCCAGCCGCGTATTGCTTCGGTCTCGTCAAGCGTACAAGATCCAGCCACGTAATGCTTCGGTCTCGTTATGCGTGCAAGTTCCAGCCTCGTATTGCTTCGGTCTCGTCAAGCGTTCAAGTTCCAGCCGGGTATTTCTTCAGTCTCGTCGAGCGTACAAGTTCCAGCCGCGTATTGCTTCGGTATCATCGAGCGTACAAGTCCCAGCCGCGTATTGCTTTGGTCTCGTTATGCGTACAAGCTCCAGCCGGGTATTGCTTCAGTCTCGCCGAGCGTACAAGTTACAGCCGGATAATGCTTCGGTCTCGTTATGCGTACAAGTTCCAGCCGCGTATTGCTTCGGTCTCGTCGAGCGAACAAGTTCCAGCCGCGCATTGCTTCGGTCGCGTCGAGCGTACAAGTTCCAGTCGCGTATTGCTTCGGTCCCGTCGAGCGAACAAGTCCCAGCCGCCTATTGCTTTGGTCTCGTTATGCGTACAAGTTCCAGCCGCGTATTGCTTCGGTCTCGTGGAGCATACAAGTCACAGGAGCGTATTGCTTCGGTCTCGTTATGCGTACAAGTTCCAGCCGCGTATTGCTTCGGTCTCGTCGAGCGAACAAGTTCCAGCAGCGTATTGCTTCGGTCTCGTCGAGCGTACAAGTCCCAGCCGCGTATTGCTTTGGTCTCGTTATACGTACAAGTCCCAGCCGCGTATTGCTTCGGTCTCGTCAAGCGTACAAGTTACAGCCGGATAATGCTTGGGTCTCGTTATGCGTGCAAGTTCCAGCCGCGTATTGCTTCGGTCTCGTCAAGCGTACATGCTCCAGCCGGGCATTGCTTCGGTCTCGTCAAGCGTACAAGCTCCAGCTGGGTATTGCTTCAGTCTCGTCGAGCGTACAGGTTCCAGCCGCGTATTGCTTAGGTCTCGTTATGGGTACAAGTCCCAGCCGCGTATTGCTTCGGTCTCGTTATTCGTACAAGGTCCAGCCGAGTAATGGTTCGGTCTCGTTATGCATGCAAGTTCCATCCGCGTATTGCTTCGGTCTTGCCAAGCGTACAAGTTACAGCCGGATAATGTTTCGGTCTCGTTATGCGTGCAAGTTCCAGCCGCGGATTGCTTCGGTCTCGTCAAGAGTACAAGATCCAGCCACGTAATGCTTCGGTCTCGTTATGCGTACAAGTACTAGCCGCGTGTCGCTTCGGTCTCGTGGTGCGTACACGTTCCAGCCGCGTATTGCTTCGGTCTCGTCGAGCGAACAAGTTCCAGCAGCGCGTTGCTTTGGTCTCGTTATGCGTGCAAGTTCCAGCCGCGTATTGCTTCGGTCTCGTCGAGCGTACAAGTTCCAGCCGCGTATTGCTTCGGTCTCATCAAGCGTACAAGTCCCAGCCGCATATTGCTTTGGTCTCGTTATGCGTACAAGTCCCAGCCGCGTATTGCTTCGGTCTCGTTATGCGTACAAGTTCCAGCCGTGTAATGGTTCGGTCTCGTTATGCGGGCAAGTTCCAGCCGCGTATTGCTTCGGTCTCGTTATGCGTGCAAGTTCCAGCCGCGTATTACTTCGGTCTCGTGGAGCATACAAGTCCCAGGCGCGTATTGCTTCGGTCTCGTTACGCGTACAAGTTCCAGCCGCATATTGCTTCGGTCTCGTCGAGCGAACAAGTCCCAACCGTGTATTGCTTCGGTCTCGTTATGCGTACAAGTACCAGCCGCGTGTCGCTTCGGTCTCGTGGAGCGTACAAGTTCCAGCCGCGTATTGCTTCGGTCTCGTCGAGCGTATAAGCCCCAGCCGCGTCTTGCTTTGGTCTCGTTATGCGTACAAGTCCCAGCAGCGTATTGCTTCGTTCTCGTCGAGCGTACATGTTCCAGCCGCGTATTGCTTCGGTCTCGTTATGCGCGCAAGTCCCAGCCGCGTATTGCTTCGGTCTCGTGGAGCATGCAAGTCACAGGAGCGTATTGCTTCGGTCTCGTTATGCGTACAAGTTCCAGCCGCGTATTGCTTCGGTCCCGTCGAGCGTACAAGTCCCAGCCGCCTATTGCTTTGGTCTCGTTATGCGTGCAAGTTCCAGCCGCGTATTACTTCGGTCTCGTTATGCGTACAAGTTCCAGCCGTGTAATGGTTCGGTCTCGTTATGCGTGCAAGTTCCAGCCGCGTATTGCTTCGGTCTCGTCAAGCGTACAAGTTACAGCCGGATAATGCTTGGGTCTCGTTATGCGTGCAAGTTCCAGCCGCGTATTGCTTCGGTCTCGTCGAGCGTACAAGTCCCAGCCGTGTATTGCTTTGGTCTCGTTATACGTACAAGTCCCAGCCGCGTATTGCTTCGGTCTCGTTATGCGTACAAGTTCCAGCCGTGTAATGGTTCGGTCTCGTTATGCGTGCAAGTTCCAGCCGCGTATTGCTTCGGTCTCGTCAAGCGTACAAGTTACAGCCGGATAATGCTTGGGTCTTGTTATGCGTGCAAGTTCCAGCCGCGTATTGCTTCGGTCTCGTCAAGCGTACATGCTCCAGCCGGGCATTGCTTCGGTCTCGTCAAGCGTACAAGCTCCAGCTGGGTATTGCTTCAGTCTCGTCGAGCGTACAGGTTCCAGCCGCGTATTGCTTCGGTCTCGTTATTCGTACAAGGTCCAGCCGAGTAATGGTTCGGTCTCGTTATGCATGCAAGTTCTAGCCGCGTATTGCTTCGGTCTTGCCAAGCGTACAAGTTACAGCCGGATAATGTTTCGGTCTCGTTATGCGTGCAAGTTCCAGCTGCGTATTGCTTCGGTCTCGTTATGCGTACAAGTCCCAACCGTGTATTGCTTCGGTCTCGTTATGCGTACAAGTCCCAGCCGCATATTGCTTTGGTCTCGTTATGCGTACAAGTCCCAGCCGCGTATTGCTTCGGTCTCGTTATGCGTAAAAGTCCCAGCCACGTGCTGCATCGGTCTCTTTAGGCGTACAAGTTCCAGCCGCGTATTGCTTCGGTCTCGTTATGCGTACAATTCCCAGCCGCGTATTGCTTCGGTCTCGTTATCCGTACAAGTTCCAGCCGCGTATTGCTTCGGTCTCGTTATGCGTACAAGTCCCAACCGGTTATTGCTTCGGTCTCGTTATGCGTACAAGTTCCAGCCGCGTATTGCTTCGGTCTCGTTATGCGTACAAGTCCCAACAGTGTATTGCTTTGATCTCGTGATGCGTTCAAGTCCCAGCCACGTATTGCTTCGGTATCGTTATGCGTACAAGTCCCAGCCACGTGCTGCATCGGCCTCGTGAGGCGTACAAGTTCCAGCCGCTTAATGCTTCGGTCTCGTTATGTGTACAAGTTCCAGCCGCGTATTGCTTCGGTCTCGTTATGCGTACAAGTTGCAGCCGCGTGTTGCTTCGGACTCGTTATGCGTTCAAGTTCCAGAAGCGTAATGCTACGGTCTCGTTATGCGTACAATTTCCAGCCGCGTATTGCTTTGGTCTCGTTATGCGTACAAGTCCAAGCCGCGTATTGCTTCGGTCTCGTTATGCGTACAAGTTCCAGCCGTGTAATGGTTCGGTCTCGTCGAGCGTACAAGTTACAGCCGGATAATGCTTGGGTCTCGTTATGCGTGCAAGTTCCAGCCGCGTATTGCTTCGGTCTCGTCGAGCGTACAAGTCCCAGCCGTGTATTGCTTTGGTCTCGTTATACGTACAAGTCCCAGCCGCGTATTGCTTCGGTCTCGTTATGCGTACAAGTACTAGCCGCGTGTCGCTTCGGTCTCGTGGTGCGTACACGTTCCAGCCGCGTGTTGCTTCGGTCTCGTCGAGCGAACAAGTTCCAGCAGCGCGTTGCTTTGGTCTTGTTATGCGTGCAAGTTCCAGCCGCGTATTGCTTCGGTCTCGTCGAGCGTACAAGTTCCAGCCGCGTATTGCTTCGGTCTCATCAAGCGTACAAGTCCCAGCCGCATATTGCTTTGGTCTCGTTATGCGTACAAGTCCCAGCCGCGTATTGCTTCGGTCTCGTTATGCGTACAAGTTCCAGCCGTGTAATGGTTCGGTCTCGTTATGCGGGCAAGTTCCAGCCGCGTATTGCTTCGGTCTCGTTATGCGTGCAAGTTCCAGCCGCGTATTACTTCGGTCTCGTGGAGCATACAAGTCCCAGGCGCGTATTGCTTCGGTCTCGTTACGCGTACAAGTTCCAGCCGCATATTGCTTCGGTCTCGTCGAGCGAACAAGTCCCAACCGTGTATTGCTTCGGTCTCGTTATGCGTACAAGTACCAGCCGCGTGTCGCTTCGGTCTCGTGGAGCGTACAAGTTCCAGCCGCGTATTGCTTCGGTCTCGTCGAGCGTATAAGCCCCAGCCGCGTCTTGCTTTGGTCTTGTTATGCGTGCAAGTTCCAGCCGCGTATTGCTTCGGTATCATCGAGCGTACAAGTCCCAGCCGCGTATTGCTTTGGTCTCGTTATGCGTACAAGCTCCAGCCGGGTATTGCTTCAGTCTCGCCGAGCGTACAAGTTACAGCCGGATAATGCTTCGGTCTCGTTATGCGTACAAGTTCCAGCCGCGTATTGCTTCGGTCTCGTCGAGCGAACAAGTTCCAGCCGCGCATTGCTTCGGTCGCGTCGAGCGTACAAGTTCCAGTCGCGTATTGCTTCGGTCCCGTCGAGCGAACAAGTCCCAGCCGCCTATTGCTTGGGTCTCGTTATGCGTGCAAGTTCCAGCCGCGTATTGCTTCGGTCTCGTCAAGCGTACATGCTCCAGCCGGGCATTGCTTCGGTCTCGTCAAGCGTACAAGCTCCAGCTGGGTATTGCTTCAGTCTCGTCGAGCGTACAGGTTCCAGCCGCGTATTGCTTAGGTCTCGTTATGGGTACAAGTCCCAGCCGCGTATTGCTTCGGTCTCGTTATTCGTACAAGGTCCAGCCGAGTAATGGTTCGGTCTCGTTATGCATGCAAGTTCCATCCGCGTATTGCTTCGGTCTTGCCAAGCGTACAAGTTACAGCCGGATAATGTTTCGGTCTCGTTATGCGTGCAAGTTCCAGCCGCGGATTGCTTCGGTCTCGTCAAGAGTACAAGATCCAGCCACGTAATGCTTCGGTCTCGTTATGCGTACAAGTACTAGCCGCGTGTCGCTTCGGTCTCGTGGTGCGTACACGTTCCAGCCGCGTATTGCTTCGGTCTCGTCGAGCGAACAAGTTCCAGCAGCGCGTTGCTTTGGTCTCGTTATGCGTGCAAGTTCCAGCCGCGTATTGCTTCGGTCTCGTCGAGCGTACAAGTTCCAGCCGCGTATTGCTTCGGTCTCATCAAGCGTACAAGTCCCAGCCGCATATTGCTTTGGTCTCGTTATGCGTACAAGTCCCAGCCGCGTATTGCTTCGGTCTCGTTATGCGTACAAGTTCCAGCCGTGTAATGGTTCGGTCTCGTTATGCGGGCAAGTTCCAGCCGCGTATTGCTTCGGTCTCGTTATGCGTGCAAGTTCCAGCCGCGTATTACTTCGGTCTCGTGGAGCATACAAGTCCCAGGCGCGTATTGCTTCGGTCTCGTTACGCGTACAAGTTCCAGCCGCATATTGCTTCGGTCTCGTCGAGCGAACAAGTCCCAACCGTGTATTGCTTCGGTCTCGTTATGCGTACAAGTACCAGCCGCGTGTCGCTTCGGTCTCGTGGAGCGTACAAGTTCCAGCCGCGTATTGCTTCGGTCTCGTCGAGCGTATAAGCCCCAGCCGCGTCTTGCTTTGGTCTCGTTATGCGTACAAGTCCCAGCAGCGTATTGCTTCGTTCTCGTCGAGCGTACATGTTCCAGCCGCGTATTGCTTCGGTCTCGTTATGCGCGCAAGTCCCAGCCGCGTATTGCTTCGGTCTCGTGGAGCATACAAGTCACAGGAGCGTATTGCTTCGGTCTCGTTATGCGTACAAGTTCCAGCCGCGTATTGCTTCGGTCCCGTCGAGCGTACAAGTCCCAGCAGCCTATTGCTTTGGTCTCGTTATGCGTGCAAGTTCCAGCCGCGTATTACTTCGGTCTCGTTATGCGTACAAGTTCCAGCCGTGTAATGGTTCGGTCTCGTTATGCGTGCAAGTTCCAGCCGCGTATTGCTTCGGTCTCGTCAAGCGTACAAGTTACAGCCGGATAATGCTTGGGTCTCGTTATGCGTGCAAGTTCCAGCCGCGTATTGCTTCGGTCTCGTCGAGCGTACAAGTCCCAGCCGTGTATTGCTTTGGTCTCGTTATACGTACAAGTCCCAGCCGCGTATTGCTTCGGTCTCGTTATGCGTACAAGTTCCAGCCGTGTAATGGTTCGGTCTCGTTATGCGTGCAAGTTCCAGCCGCGTATTGCTTCGGTCTCGTCAAGCGTACAAGTTACAGCCGGATAATGCTTGGGTCTTGTTATGCGTGCAAGTTCCAGCCGCGTATTGCTTCGGTCTCGTCAAGCGTACATGCTCCAGCCGGGCATTGCTTCGGTCTCGTCAAGCGTACAAGCTCCAGCTGGGTATTGCTTCAGTCTCGTCGAGCGTACAGGTTCCAGCCGCGTATTGCTTCGGTCTCGTTATTCGTACAAGGTCCAGCCGAGTAATGGTTCGGTCTCGTTATGCATGCAAGTTCTAGCCGCGTATTGCTTCGGTCTTGCCAAGCGTACAAGTTACAGCCGGATAATGTTTCGGTCTCGTTATGCGTGCAAGTTCCAGCTGCGTATTGCTTCGGTCTCGTTATGCGTACAAGTCCCAACCGTGTATTGCTTCGGTCTCGTTATGCGTACAAGTCCCAGCCGCATATTGCTTTGGTCTCGTTATGCGTACAAGTCCCAGCCGCGTATTGCTTCGGTCTCGTTATGCGTAAAAGTCCCAGCCACGTGCTGCATCGGTCTCTTTAGGCGTACAAGTTCCAGCCGCGTATTGCTTCGGTCTCGTTATGCGTACAATTCCCAGCCGCGTATTGCTTCGGTCTCGTTATCCGTACAAGTTCCAGCCGCGTATTGCTTCGGTCTCGTTATGAGTACAAGTCCCAACCGGTTATTGCTTCGGTCTCGTTATGCGTACAAGTTCCAGCCGCGTATTGCTTCGGTCTCGTTATGCGTACAAGTCCCAACAGTGTATTGCTTTGATCTCGTGATGCGTACAAGTCCCAGCCACGTATTGCTTCGGTATCGTTATGCGTACAAGTCCCAGCCACGTGCTGCATCGGCCTCGTGAGGCGTACAAGTTCCAGCCGCTTAATGCTTCGGTCTCGTTATGTGTACAAGTTCCAGCCGCGTATTGCTTCGGTCTCGTTATGCGTACAAGTTGCAGCCGCGTGTTGCTTCGGACTCGTTATGCGTTCAAGTTCCAGAAGCGTAATGCTACGGTCTCGTTATGCGTACAATTTCCAGCCGCGTATTGCTTTGGTCTCGTTATGCGTACAAGTCCAAGCCGCGTATTGCTTCGGTCTCGTTATGCGTACAAGTTCCAGCCGTGTAATGGTTCGGTCTCGTCGAGCGTACAAGTTACAGCCGGATAATGCTTGGGTCTCGTTATGCGTGCAAGTTCCAGCCGCGTATTGCTTCGGTCTCGTCGAGCGTACAAGTCCCAGCCGTGTATTGCTTTGGTCTCGTTATACGTACAAGTCCCAGCCGCGTATTGCTTCGGTCTCGTTATGCGTACAAGTACTAGCCGCGTGTCGCTTCGGTCTCGTGGTGCGTACACGTTCCAGCCGCGTGTTGCTTCGGTCTCGTCGAGCGAACAAGTTCCAGCAGCGCGTTGCTTTTGTCTTGTTATGCGTGCAAGTTCCAGCCGCGTATTGCTTCGGTCTCGTCGAGCGTACAAGTTACAGCCGCGTATTGCTTCGGTCTCATCAAGCGTACAAGTCCCAGCCGCATATTGCTTTGGTCTCGTTATGCGTACAAGTCCCAGCCGCGTATTGCTTCGGTCTCGTTATGCGTACAAGTTCCAGCCGTGTAATGGTTCGGTCTCGTTATGCGGGCAAGTTCCAGCCGCGTATTGCTTCGGTCTCGTTATGCGTGCAAGTTCCAGCCGCGTATTACTTCGGTCTCGTGGAGCATACAAGTCCCAGGCGCGTATTGCTTCGGTCTCGTTACGCGTACAAGTTCCAGCCGCATATTGCTTCGGTCTCGTCGAGCGAACAAGTCCCAACCGTGTATTGCTTCGGTCTCGTTATGCGTACAAGTACCAGCCGCGTGTCGCTTCGGTCTCGTGGAGCGTACAAGTTCCAGCCGCGTATTGCTTCGGTCTCGTCGAGCGTATAAGCCCCAGCCGCGTCTTGCTTTGGTCTCGTTATGCGTACAAGTCCCAGCAGCGTATTGCTTCGTTCTCGTCGAGCGTACATGTTCCAGCCGCGTATTGCTTCGGTCTCGTTATGCGCGCAAGTCCCAGCCGCGTATTGCTTCGGTCTCATCGAGCGTACAAGTCCCAGCCGCTTATTGCTTTGGTCTCGTTATGCGTACAAGTCCCAGCCGCGTATTGCTTCGGTCTCGTTATGCGTACAATTCCCAGCCGCGTATTCCCTCGGTCTCGTCGAGCGTACAAGTTCCAGCCGCGTATTGCTTCGGTCTCGTTATGCGTACAATTCCCAGCCGCGTATTCCTTCGGTCTCGTCGAGCGTACAAGTTCCAGCCGCGTATTGCTTTGGTCTCGTTATGCGTACAAGTCCCAACCGTGTATTGCTTTGGTCTCGTTATGCGTACAAGTCCCAGCCAAGTATTGCTTCGGTCTCGTTGTGCGTACAAGATCCAACCGGGTAATGGTTCGGTCTCGTTGTGCGTGCAAGTTCCAGCCGCGTATTGCTTCGGTCTCGTTATGCGTACAAGTCCCAACCGTGTATTGCTTCGGTATCGTTATGCGTACAGGTCCCAGCCACGTGCTGCTTCGGACTCGTTATGCGTACAAGTTCCAGCCTCGTGATGCATCGGTCTCGTTAGGCTTTCAAGTTCCAGCCGCGTATTGCTTCGGTATCATCGAGCGTACAAGTCCCAGCCGCGTATTGCTTTGGTCTCGTTATGCGTACAAGCTCCATCCGGGTATTGCTTCAGTCTCGCCGAGCGTACAAGTTACAGCCGGATAATGCTTCGGTCTCGTTATGCGTACAAGTTCCAGCCGCGTATTGCTTCGGTCTCGTCGAGCGAACAAGTTCCAGCCGCGCATTGCTTCGGTCGCGTCGAGCGTACAAGTTCCAGTCGCGTATTGCTTCGGTCCCGTCGAGCGTACAAGTCCCAGCCGCCTATTGCTTTGGTCTCGTTATGCGTACAAGTTCCAGCCGCGTATTGCTTCGGTCTCGTGGAGCATACAAGTCACAGGAGCGTATTGCTTCGGTCTCGTTATGCGTACAAGTTCCAGCCGCGTATTGCTTCGGTCCCGTCGAGCGTACAAGTCCCAGCCGCCTATTGCTTTGGTCTCGTTATGCGTACAAGTCCCAGCCGCGTATTGCTTCGGTCTCGTTATGCGTACAAGTTCCAGCCGTGTAATGGTTCGGTCTCGTTATGCGTGCAAGTTCCAGCCGCGTATTGCTTCGGTCTCGTCAAGCGTACAAGTTACAGCCGGATAATGCTTGGGTCTCGTTATGCGTGCAAGTTCCAGCCGCGTATTGCTTCGGTCTCGTCGAGCGTACAAGTCCCAGCCGTGTATTGCTTTGGTCTCGTTATACGTACAAGTCCCAGCCGCGTATTGCTTCGGTCTCGTTATGCGTACAAGTTCCAGCCGTGTAATGGTTCGGTCTCGTTATGCGTGCAAGTTCCAGCCGCGTATTGCTTCGGTCTCGTCAAGCGTACAAGTTACAGCCGGATAATGCTTGGGTCTCGTTATGCGTGCAAGTTCCAGCCGCGTATTGCTTCGGTCTCGTCAAGCGTACATGCTCCAGCCGGGCATTGCTTCGGTCTCGTCAAGCGTACAAGCTCCAGCTGGGTATTGCTTCAGTCTCGTCGAGCGTACAGGTTCCAGCCGCGTATTGCTTCGGTCTCGTTATTCGTACAAGGTCCAGCCGAGTAATGGTTCGGTCTCGTTATGCATGCAAGTTCTAGCCGCGTATTGCTTCGGTCTTGCCAAGCGTACAAGTTACAGCCGGATAATGTTTCGGTCTCGATATGCGTGCAAGTTCCAGCTGCGTATTGCTTCGGTCTCGTTATGCGTACAAGTCCCAACCGTGTATTGCTTCGGTCTCGTTATGCGTACAAGTCCCAGCCGCATATTGCTTTGGTCTCGTTATGCGTACAAGTCCCAGCCGCGTATTGCTTCGGTCTCGTTATGCGTAAAAGTCCCAGCCACGTGCTGCATCGGTCTCTTTAGGCGTACAAGTTCCAGCCGCTTAATGCTTCGGTCTCGTTATGTGTATAAGTTCCAGCCGCGTATTGCTTCGGTCTCGTTATCCGTACAAGTTCCAGCCGCGTATTGCTTCGGTCTCGTTATGCGTACAAGTCCCAACCGGTTATTGCTTCGGTCTCGTTATGCGTACAAGTTCCAGCCGCGTATTGCTTCGGTCTCGTTATGCGTACAAGTCCCAACAGTGTATTGCTTTGATCTCGTGATGCGTACAAGTCCCAGCCACGTATTGCTTCGGTATCGTTATGCGTACAAGTCCCAGCCACGTGCTGCATCGGCCTCGTGAGGCGTACAAGTTCCAGCCGCTTAATGCTTCGGTCTCGTTATGTGTACAAGTTCCAGCCGCGTATTGCTTCGGTCTCGTTATGCGTACAAGTTGCAGCCGCGTGTTGCTTCGGACTCGTTATGCGTTCAAGTTCCAGAAGCGTAATGCTACGGTCTCGTTATGCGTACAATTTCCAGCCGCGTATTGCTTTGGTCTCGTTATGCGTACAAGTCCAAGCCGCGTATTGCTTCGGTCTCGTTATGCGTACAAGTTCCAGCCGTGTAATGGTTCGGTCTCGTCGAGCGTACAAGTTACAGCCGGATAATGCTTGGGTCTCGTTATGCGTGCAAGTTCCAGCCGCGTATTGCTTCGGTCTCGTCGAGCGTACAAGTCCCAGCCGTGTATTGCTTTGGTCTCGTTATACGTACAAGTCCCAGCCGCGTATTGCTTCGGTCTCGTTATGCGTACAAGTACTAGCCGCGTGTCGCTTCGGTCTCGTGGTGCGTACACGTTCCAGCCGCGTGTTGCTTCGGTCTCGTCGAGCGAACAAGTTCCAGCAGCGCGTTGCTTTGGTCTTGTTATGCGTGCAAGTTCCAGCCGCGTATTGCTTCGGTCTCGTCGAGCGTACAAGTTCCAGCCGCGTATTGCTTCGGTCTCATCAAGCGTACAAGTCCCAGCCGCATATTGCTTTGGTCTCGTTATGCGTACAAGTCCCAGCCGCGTATTGCTTCGGTCTCGTTATGCGTACAAGTTCCAGCCGTGTAATGGTTCGGTCTCGTTATGCGGGCAAGTTCCAGCCGCGTATTGCTTCGGTCTCGTTATGCGTGCAAGTTCCAGCCGCGTATTACTTCGGTCTCGTGGAGCATACAAGTCCCAGGCGCGTATTGCTTCGGTCTCGTTACGCGTACAAGTTCCAGCCGCATATTGCTTCGGTCTCGTCGAGCGAACAAGTCCCAACCGTGTATTGCTTCGGTCTCGTTATGCGTACAAGTACCAGCCGCGTGTCGCTTCGGTCTCGTGGAGCGTACAAGTTCCAGCCGCGTATTGCTTCGGTCTCGTCGAGCGTATAAGCCCCAGCCGCGTCTTGCTTTGGTCTCTTTATGCGTACAAGTCCCAGCAGCATATTGCTTCGTTCTCGTCGAGCGTACATGTTCCAGCCGCGTATTGCTTCGGTCTCGTTATGCGCGCAAGTCCCAGCCGCGTATTGCTTCGGTCTCATCGAGCGTACAAGTCCCAGCCGCTTATTGCTTTGGTCTCGTTATGCGTACAAGTCCCAGCCGCGTATTGCTTCGGTCTCGTTATGCGTACAATTCCCAGCCGCGTATTCCCTCGGTCTCGTCGAGCGTACAAGTTCCAGCCGCGTATTGCTTCGGTCTCGTTATGCGTACAATTCCCAGCCGCGTATTCCTTCGGTCTCGTCGAGCGTACAAGTTCCAGCCGCGTATTGCTTTGGTCTCGTTATGCGTACAAGTCCCAACCGTGTATTGCTTTGGTCTCGTTATGCGTACAAGTCCCAGCCAAGTATTGCTTCGGTCTCGTTGTGCGTACAAGATCCAACCGGGTAATGGTTCGGTCTCGTTGTGCGTGCAAGTTCCAGCCGCGTATTGCTTCGGTCTCGTTATGCGTACAAGTCCCAACCGTGTATTGCTTCGGTATCGTTATGCGTACAGGTCCCAGCCACGTGCTGCTTCGGACTCGTTATGCGTACAAGTTCCAGCCTCGTGAAGCATCGGTCTCGTTAGGCTTTCAAGTTCCAGCCGCGTATTGCTTCGGTATCATCGAGCGTACAAGTCCCAGCCAAGTATTGCTTCGGTCTCGTTGTGCGTACAAGATCCAACCGGGTAATGGTTCGGTCTCGTTATGCGTACATGTTCCATCCGCGTATTGCTCCGATCTCGTTATGCGTACAAGTTCCAGCCGCGTATTGCTTCGGTCTCGTTATGCGTACAAGTTCCAGCCGGGTATTGCTTCGGTCTCGTTATGCGTACAAGTCCCAGCCGCGTATTCCTTCGGTCTCGTCGAGCGTACAACTTCCAGCCGCATATTGCTTCGGTCTCGTTATGCGTACATGTTCCATCCGTGTATTGCTCCGATCTCGTTATGCGTACAAGTCCCAGCCGCGTATTGCTTCGGTCTCGTTATGCGTACACGTTTCAGCCGCGTATTGCTTCTGTCTCCTGGAGCATACAAGTCCCAGGCGCGCATTGCGTCGGACTGGTTACGCGTACAAGTTCCAGCCGCGTATTGCTTCGGTCCCGCCGAGCGTACAACTCCCTGCCGCGTATTGCTTAGGTCTTGTTATGCGTACAAGTCCCAGCCGCGTATTGCTTCGGTATCGTTATGCGTACTAGTTCCAGCCGCGTATTGCTTCGGTCTCGTTATGCGTACAAGTCCCAGCAGTTTCTTGTTTCGGTCTCGTTATGCGTACAAGTTTCAGCAGCGTATTGCTTCAATCTCGTTAAGCGAACAAGTTCCAGCCGCGTAATGCTTCGGTCTCGTTATGCGTTCAAGTCCCAGCCGCGAGTTGCTTCGGTCTCGTTATGCGTACAAGCTCCAGCCGCGTAATGCTTCAGTCTCGTTATGCGTACAAGTCCCGGCCTCGTATTCCCTCGGTCTCGTCGAGCGTACAAATTCCAGCCGCATATTGCTTCGGTCTCGTCGAGCGAACATGTTCCAGCAGCGCGTTGTTTCGGTCTCCTTATGCGTACAAGTCCCAGCAGCGTATTCCTTCGGTTTCTTCGAGCGTACAAGTTCCACCCGCGTATTGCTTCGGTTTCGTGGAGCATACAAGTCCCAGGCGCGTATAGCTGCGGTCTCGTTATGCGTACAAGTTCCAGCCGCGTGTTGCTTCGATCTCGTTATGCGTACAAGTTCCAGCCGCGTATTGCTTTGTTCTCGTTACGCGTACATGTCCCAGCCGCGTATTGCTTCGGTCTCGTCGAGCGTACAAGTCCCAGCCGCGTATTCCTTCGGTCTCGTCGAGCGTACTTGTCCCAGCCGCGTATTGCTTCGGTGTCGTCGAGCGTACAGGTCCCAGCCGTGTATTGCTTCAGTATCGTCGAGTGTACAAGTCGCAGCCGCGTATTCCTTCGATCTCGTCGAGCGTACAAGTTCCAGCCGCGTATTCCTTCGGTCTCTTCGAGCGTACAGGTTCCAGCCGCGTATTGCTTCGATCTCGTTATACGTACAAGTTCCAGCCGCGTACTGCTTCGGTCTCGTTACGCGTACAAGTCCCAGCCGTGTATTGCTTCGGTCCCGTCAAGCGAACAAGTTCCAGCAGCGCGGTGCGTCGATCTCGTTATACGTGCAAGCTCCAGCCGCGTATTGCTTAGGTCGCGTCGAGCGTACAGGTCCCAGCCGCGTATTGCTTCGGTGTCGTCGAGCGTACAGGTCCCAGCCGTGTATTGTTTCGGTATCCTCGAGCATACAAGTTCCAGCCGCGTATTGCTTCGGTCTCGTTATGCGTACAAGTCCCAGCCGCGTATTGCTTCCGTCTCGTGGAGCGTACAGGTTCCAGTTGCGTGTTGCTTAGCTCTCGTTATGCGTACAACTTCCAGCCGCGTATTGCATCGGTCTCTTCGAGCGTACAAGTTCCAGCCGCGTATTGCTTCGGTCTCGTGGAGCGAACAAGTTCCAGTAGCGCGTTGCTTCGGTCTCGTTATGCGTGAAAGTTCCAGACGCGTATTGCTTCCGTCTCGTGGAGCGTACAGGTTGCAGCCGCGTGTTGCTTCACTCTCGTTATGCGTACTAGTTCTAGCCGAGTATTGCATCGGTCTCCTCGAGCGTACATGTTCCAGCCGCGTATTGCTTCGGTCTCGTTACGCGTACAAGCTCCAGCCGCATGTCGCTTTGTTCTCTTTATGCGTACAAGTCCCAGCCGCGTATTGTTTCGGTCTCGTCGTGCGTACAGGTCCCAGCCGCGTATTGCTTTGGTCTCGCTATGCGTACAAGTCCCAGCCGCGTATTTCTTCGGTACCGTTATGCGTACAAGTTCCAGCCGTGTATTGATTCGGTATCGTCGAGCATACTAGTTCCAGCCGCGTATTGCTTTGTCTCGTTATGCGCACAAGTTCCAGCCGCGTATTGCTTCGGTCTCGTTATGCGTAGATGTTCCAGCCGCGTATTGCTTCGGTCTCGTTATGCGTGCAAGTCCCAGCCGTGTAATGCTTCGGTCTCGTGGAGCGTTCAAGTTCCAGCAGCGCGTTGCTTCGGTCTCGTTAAGCGTGCAAGGTCCAGCCGCGTATTGCTTCGGTCTCGTCGAGCGTACAAGACCCAGTCGCGTATTACTTCGGTCTCGTCGAGCGTACAAGACCCAGTCGCGTATTACTTCGGTCTCGTCGAGCGTACAAGTCCCAGCCGCGTATTGCTTCGGTCTCGTTATGCGTACAAGTCCCATCCGCGTATTGCTTCGGTCTCGTCGAGCGTACAACTTCCAGCCGCGTATTGCTTTGGTCTTGTTCTGCGTACAAGTCTCAGCCGCGTATTGCTTCGGTCTCGTGGAGCGTACAAGTTCTAACCGCGTGTTGCTTCGGTTTCGTTACACGTACAAGTCCCAGCCGCGTACTCCTTCGGTCTCGTTATGCGCACAAGTTCCAGCCGCGTATTGCTTCGGTCTCGTTATGCGTAGATGTTCCAGCCGCGTATTGCTTCGGTCTCGTTATGCGTGCAAGTCCCAGCCGCGTATTGCTTCGGTCTCGTCGAGCGTACAAGTTCCAGCAGCTTATTGCTTCGGTCTCGTCGAACGTACAAGTCCCAGCCGCTAGTTACTTCGGTCTCGTTATGCGTACAAGTTCCAGCCGCGTGTTGCTTCGGTCTCGTTAGGCATACAAGTTCCAGCCGCGTAATGCTTCGGTCTCGTTATGCGTACAAGTTCCAGCCGCGTATTGCTTCGGTCTCGTCGAGCGAACAATTTCCAGCAGCGCGTTGCGTCGGTCTCGTTATACGTGCAAGTCCCAGCCGCGTATTGCTTCGGTCTCGTTATGCGTACAAGTCCCAGCCGCGTATTGCTTCGGTCTCGTCGAGCGTACAAGTTCCAGCCGCGTATTGCTTCGGTCTCGTCTAGCGTACAACTTCCAGCCGCGTATTGCTTTGGTCTCGTTATGCGTACAAGTCCCAGCCGCGTATTGCTTCCGTCTCGTGGAGCGTACAGGTTCCAGTTGCGTGTTGCTTAGCTCTCGTTATGCGTACAACTTCCAGCCGCGTATTGCATCGGTCTCGTGGAGCGAACAAGTTCCAGTAGCGCGTTGCTTCGGTCTCGTTATGCGTGCAAGTTCCAGACGCGTATTGCTTCCGTCTCGTGGAGCGTACAGGTTGCAGCCGCGTGTTGCTTCACTCTCGTTATGCGTACTAGTTCTAGCCGAGTATTGCATCGGTCTCCTCGAGCGTACATGTTCCAGCCGCGTATTGCTTCGGTCTCGTTACGCGTACAAGCTCCAGCCGCATGTCGCTTTGTTCTCTTTATGCGTACAAGTCCCAGCCGCGTATTGTTTCGGTCTCGTTATGCGTGCAAGTTCCAGCCGCGTATTGCTTCGGACTCGTTATGCGTGTAAGTACCAGCCGCGTATTGCTTCGGTCTCGTCAAGCGTACAAGTTCCAGACGGGTATTGCTTCGGTCTCGATATGCGTACAAGTCCCAGCCGCGTATTCCTTCGTTCTCGTCGAGCGTACAAGTTCCAGCCGAATATTGCTTCGGTCTCGTCGGGCGAACAAGTTCCAGCCGCGTATTGCTTCGGTCTCGTTATGCGTACAAGTTCCAGCCGGGTATTGCTTCGGTCTCGTTATGCGTACAAGTCCCAGCCGCGTATTCCTTCGGTCTCGTCGAGCGTACAACTTCCAGCCGCATATTGCTTCGGTCTCGTTATGCGTACATGTTCCATCCGTGTATTGCTCCGATCTCGTTATGCGTACAAGTCCCAGCCGCGTATTGCTTCGGTCTCGTTATGCGTACACGTTTCAGCCGCGTATTGCTTCTGTCTCCTGGAGCATACAAGTCCCAGGCGCGCATTGCGTCGGACTGGTTACGCGTACAAGTTCCAGCCGCGTATTGCTTCGGTCTCGTCGAGCGTACAACTCCCTGCCGCGTATTGCTTTGGTCTTGTTATGCGTACAAGTTCCAGCCGCGTATTGCTTCGGTCTCGTTATGCGTGCAAGTTCCAGCAGCGTATTGCTTCGGTCTCGTCAAGCGTACAAGCTCCAGCCGGGTATTGCTTCAGTCTCGTCAAGCGTACAATTTCCGGCAATGTAATGCCTCGGTATCGTTATGCGTACAAGTACCAGCCGCGTGTCGCTTCGGTCTCGTGGAGCGTACAAGTTCCAGCCGCGTATTGCTTTGGTCTCGTCGAGCGTACAAGTTCCAGCCACGTATTGCTTCGGTCCCGCCGAGCGTACAACTCCCTGCCGCGTATTGCTTAGGTCTTGTTATGCGTACAAGTCCCAGCCGCGTATTGCTTCGGTATCGTTATGCGTACTAGTTCCAGCCGCGTATTGCTTCGGTCTCGTTATGCGTACAAGTCCCAGCAGTTTCTTGTTTCGGTCTCGTTATGCGTACAAGTTTCAGCAGCGTATTGCTTCAATCTCGTTAAGCGAACAAGTTCCAGCCGCGTAATGCTTCGGTCTCGTTATGCGTTCAAGTCCCAGCCGCGAGTTGCTTCGGTCTCGTTATGCGTACAAGCTCCAGCCGCGTAATGCTTCAGTCTCGTTATGCGTACAAGTCCCGGCCTCGTATTCCCTCGGTCTCGTCGAGCGTACAAATTCCAGCCGCATATTGCTTCGGTCTCGTCGAGCGAACATGTTCCAGCAGCGCGTTGTTTCGGTCTCCTTATGCGTACAAGTCCCAGCAGCGTATTCCTTCGGTTTCTTCGAGCGTACAAGTTCCACCCGCGTATTGCTTCGGTTTCGTGGAGCATACAAGTCCCAGGCGCGTATAGCTGCGGTCTCGTTATGCGTACAAGTTCCAGCCGCGTGTTGCTTCGATCTCGTTATGCGTACAAGTTCCAGCCGCGTATTGCTTTGTTCTCGTTACGCGTACATGTCCCAGCCGCGTATTGCTTCGGTCTCGTCGAGCGTACAAGTCCCAGCCGCGTATTCCTTCGGTCTCGTCGAGCGTACTTGTCCCAGCCGCGTATTGCTTCGGTGTCGTCGAGCGTACAGGTCCCAGCCGTGTATTGCTTCAGTATCGTCGAGTGTACAAGTCGCAGCCGCGTATTCCTTCGATCTCGTCGAGCGTACAAGTTCCAGCCGCGTATTCCTTCGGTCTCTTCGAGCGTACAGGTTCCAGCCGCGTATTGCTTCGATCTCGTTATACGTACAAGTTCCAGCCGCGTACTGCTTCGGTCTCGTTACGCGTACAAGTCCCAGCCGTGTATTGCTTCGGTCCCGTCAAGCGAACAAGTTCCAGCAGCGCGGTGCGTCGATCTCGTTATACGTGCAAGCTCCAGCCGCGTATTGCTTAGGTCGCGTCGAGCGTACAGGTCCCAGCCGCGTATTGCTTCGGTGTCGTCGAGCGTACAGGTCCCAGCCGTGTATTGTTTCGGTATCCTCGAGCATACAAGTTCCAGCCGCGTATTGCTTCGGTCTCGTTATGCGTACAAGTCCCAGCCGCGTATTGCTTCCGTCTCGTGGAGCGTACAGGTTCCAGTTGCGTGTTGCTTAGCTCTCGTTATGCGTACAACTTCCAGCCGCGTATTGCATCGGTCTCTTCGAGCGTACAAGTTCCAGCCGCGTATTGCTTCGGTCTCGTGGAGCGAACAAGTTCCAGTAGCGCGTTGCTTCGGTCTCGTTATGCGTGAAAGTTCCAGACGCGTATTGCTTCCGTCTCGTGGAGCGTACAGGTTGCAGCCGCGTGTTGCTTCACTCTCGTTATGCGTACTAGTTCTAGCCGAGTATTGCATCGGTCTCCTCGAGCGTACATGTTCCAGCCGCGTATTGCTTCGGTCTCGTTACGCGTACAAGCTCCAGCCGCATGTCGCTTTGTTCTCTTTATGCGTACAAGTCCCAGCCGCGTATTGTTTCGGTCTCGTCGTGCGTACAGGTCCCAGCCGCGTATTGCTTTGGTCTCGCTATGCGTACAAGTCCCAGCCGCGTATTTCTTCGGTACCGTTATGCGTACAAGTTCCAGCCGTGTATTGATTCGGTATCGTCGAGCATACTAGTTCCAGCCGCGTATTGCTTTGTCTCGTTATGCGCACAAGTTCCAGCCGCGTATTGCTTCGGTCTCGTTATGCGTAGATGTTCCAGCCGCGTATTGCTTCGGTCTCGTTATGCGTGAAGGTCCCAGCCGTGTAATGCTTCGGTCTCGTGGAGCGTTCAAGTTCCAGCAGCGCGTTGCTTCGGTCTCGTTAAGCGTGCAAGGTCCAGCCGCGTATTGCTTCGGTCTCGTCGAGCGTACAAGACCCAGTCGCGTATTACTTCGGTCTCGTCGAGCGTACAAGACCCAGTCGCGTATTACTTCGGTCTCGTCGAGCGTACAAGTCCCAGCCGCGTATTGCTTCGGTCTCGTTATGCGTACAAGTCCCATCCGCGTATTGCTTCGGTCTCGTCGAGCGTACAACTTCCAGCCGCGTATTGCTTTGGTCTTGTTCTGCGTACAAGTCTCAGCCGCGTATTGCTTCGGTCTCGTGGAGCGTACAAGTTCTAACCGCGTGTTGCTTCGGTTTCGTTACACGTACAAGTCCCAGCCGCGTACTCCTTCGGTCTCGTTATGCGCACAAGTTCCAGCCGCGTATTGCTTCGGTCTCGTTATGCGTAGATGTTCCAGCCGCGTATTGCTTCGGTCTCGTTATGCGTGCAAGTCCCAGCCGCGTATTGCTTCGGTCTCGTCGAGCGTACAAGTTCCAGCAGCTTATTGCTTCGGTCTCGTCGAACGTACAAGTCCCAGCCGCTAGTTACTTCGGTCTCGTTATGCGTACAAGTTCCAGCCGCGTGTTGCTTCGGTCTCGTTAGGCATACAAGTTCCAGCCGCGTAATGCTTCGGTCTCGTTATGCGTACAAGTTCCAGCCGCGTATTGCTTCGGTCTCGTCGAGCGAACAATTTCCAGCAGCGCGTTGCGTCGGTCTCGTTATACGTGCAAGTCCCAGCCGCGTATTGCTTCGGTCTCGTTATGCGTACAAGTCCCAGCCGCGTATTGCTTCGGTCTCGTCGAGCGTACAAGTCCCAGCCGCGTACTCCTTCGGTCTCGTTATGCGCACAAGTTCCAGCCGCGTATTGCTTCGGTCTCGTTATGCGTAGATGTTCCAGCCGCGTATTGCTTCGGTCTCGTTATGCGTGCAAGTCCCAGCCGCGTATTGCTTCGGTCTCGTCGAGCGTACAAGTTCCAGCAGCTTATTGCTTCGGTCTCGTCGAACGTACAAGTCCCAGCCGCTAGTTACTTCGGTCTCGTTATGCGTACAAGTTCCAGCCGCGTGTTGCTTCGGTCTCGTTAGGCATACAAGTTCCAGCCGCGTAATGCTTCGGTCTCGTTATGCGTACAAGTTCCAGCCGCGTATTGCTTCGGTCTCGTCGAGCGAACAATTTCCAGCAGCGCGTTGCGTCGGTCTCGTTATACGTGCAAGTCCCAGCCGCGTATTGCTTCGGTCTCGTTATGCGTACAAGTCCCAGCCGCGTATTGCTTCGGTCTCGTCGAGCGTACAAGTTCCAGCCGCGTATTGCTTCGGTCTCGTCTAGCGTACAACTTCCAGCCGCGTATTGCTTTGGTCTCGTTATGCGTACAAGTCCCAGCCGCGTATTGCTTCCGTCTCGTGGAGCGTACAGGTTCCAGTTGCGTGTTGCTTAGCTCTCGTTATGCGTACAACTTCCAGCCGCGTATTGCATCGGTCTCGTGGAGCGAACAAGTTCCAGTAGCGCGTTGCTTCGGTCTCGTTATGCGTGCAAGTTCCAGACGCGTATTGCTTCCGTCTCGTGGAGCGTACAGGTTGCAGCCGCGTGTTGCTTCACTCTCGTTATGCGTACTAGTTCTAGCCGAGTATTGCATCGGTCTCCTCGAGCGTACATGTTCCAGCCGCGTATTGCTTCGGTCTCGTTACGCGTACAAGCTCCAGCCGCATGTCGCTTTGTTCTCTTTATGCGTACAAGTCCCAGCCGCGTATTGTTTCGGTCTCGTTATGCGTGCAAGTTCCAGCCGCGTATTGCTTCGGACTCGTTATGCGTGTAAGTACCAGCCGCGTATTGCTTCGGTCTCGTCAAGCGTACAAGTTCCAGACGGGTATTGCTTCGGTCTCGATATGCGTACAAGTCCCAGCCGCGTATTCCTTCGTTCTCGTCGAGCGTACAAGTTCCAGCCGAATATTGCTTCGGTCTCGTCGGGCGAACAAGTTCCAGCCGCGTATTGCTTCGGTCTCGTTATGCGTACAAGTTCCAGCCGGGTATTGCTTCGGTCTCGTTATGCGTACAAGTCCCAGCCGCGTATTCCTTCGGTCTCGTCGAGCGTACAACTTCCAGCCGCATATTGCTTCGGTCTCGTTATGCGTACATGTTCCATCCGTGTATTGCTCCGATCTCGTTATGCGTACAAGTCCCAGCCGCGTATTGCTTCGGTCTCGTTATGCGTACACGTTTCAGCCGCGTATTGCTTCTGTCTCCTGGAGCATACAAGTCCCAGGCGCGCATTGCGTCGGACTGGTTACGCGTACAAGTTCCAGCCGCGTATTGCTTCGGTCTCGTCGAGCGTACAACTCCCTGCCGCGTATTGCTTTGGTCTTGTTATGCGTACAAGTTCCAGCCGCGTATTGCTTCGGTCTCGTTATGCGTGCAAGTTCCAGCAGCGTATTGCTTCGGTCTCGTCAAGCGTACAAGCTCCAGCCGGGTATTGCTTCAGTCTCGTCAAGCGTACAATTTCCGGCAATGTAATGCCTCGGTATCGTTATGCGTACAAGTACCAGCCGCGTGTCGCTTCGGTCTCGTGGAGCGTACAAGTTCCAGCCGCGTATTGCTTTGGTCTCGTCGAGCGTACAAGTTCCAGCCACGTATTGCTTCGGTCCCGCCGAGCGTACAACTCCCTGCCGCGTATTGCTTAGGTCTTGTTATGCGTACAAGTCCCAGCCGCGTATTGCTTCGGTATCGTTATGCGTACTAGTTCCAGCCGCGTATTGCTTCGGTCTCGTTATGCGTACAAGTCCCAGCAGTTTCTTGTTTCGGTCTCGTTATGCGTACAAGTTTCAGCAGCGTATTGCTTCAATCTCGTTAAGCGAACAAGTTCCAGCCGCGTAATGCTTCGGTCTCGTTATGCGTTCAAGTCCCAGCCGCGAGTTGCTTCGGTCTCGTTATGCGTACAAGCTCCAGCCGCGTAATGCTTCAGTCTCGTTATGCGTACAAGTCCCGGCCTCGTATTCCCTCGGTCTCGTCGAGCGTACAAATTCCAGCCGCATATTGCTTCGGTCTCGTCGAGCGAACATGTTCCAGCAGCGCGTTGTTTCGGTCTCCTTATGCGTACAAGTCCCAGCAGCGTATTCCTTCGGTTTCTTCGAGCGTACAAGTTCCACCCGCGTATTGCTTCGGTTTCGTGGAGCATACAAGTCCCAGGCGCGTATAGCTGCGGTCTCGTTATGCGTACAAGTTCCAGCCGCGTGTTGCTTCGATCTCGTTATGCGTACAAGTTCCAGCCGCGTATTGCTTTGTTCTCGTTACGCGTACATGTCCCAGCCGCGTATTGCTTCGGTCTCGTCGAGCGTACAAGTCCCAGCCGCGTATTCCTTCGGTCTCGTCGAGCGTACTTGTCCCAGCCGCGTATTGCTTCGGTGTCGTCGAGCGTACAGGTCCCAGCCGTGTATTGCTTCAGTATCGTCGAGTGTACAAGTCGCAGCCGCGTATTCCTTCGATCTCGTCGAGCGTACAAGTTCCAGCCGCGTATTCCTTCGGTCTCTTCGAGCGTACAGGTTCCAGCCGCGTATTGCTTCGATCTCGTTATACGTACAAGTTCCAGCCGCGTACTGCTTCGGTCTCGTTACGCGTACAAGTCCCAGCCGTGTATTGCTTCGGTCCCGTCAAGCGAACAAGTTCCAGCAGCGCGGTGCGTCGATCTCGTTATACGTGCAAGCTC
Organism: Stelis phaeoptera; assembly: GCA_943735885.1. Lineage (NCBI taxonomy): Eukaryota > Metazoa > Arthropoda > Insecta > Hymenoptera > Megachilidae > Stelis > Stelis phaeoptera. Next base: position 599,842 of record CALSEM010000043.1, on the reverse strand, counting down.
CAGCCGCGTATTGCTTAGGTCGCGTCGAGCGTACAGGTCCCAGCCGCGTATTGCTTCGGTGTCGTCGAGCGTACAGGTCCCAGCCGTGTATTGTTTCGGTATCCTCGAGCATACAAGTTCCAGCCGCGTATTGCTTCGGTCTCGTTATGCGTACAAGTCCCAGCCGCGTATTGCTTCCGTCTCGTGGAGCGTACAGGTTCCAGTTGCGTGTTGCTTAGCTCTCGTTATGCGTACAACTTCCAGCCGCGTATTGCATCGGTCTCTTCGAGCGTACAAGTTCCAGCCGCGTATTGCTTCGGTCTCGTGGAGCGAACAAGTTCCAGTAGCGCGTTGCTTCGGTCTCGTTATGCGTGAAAGTTCCAGACGCGTATTGCTTCCGTCTCGTGGAGCGTACAGGTTGCAGCCGCGTGTTGCTTCACTCTCGTTATGCGTACTAGTTCTAGCCGAGTATTGCATCGGTCTCCTCGAGCGTACATGTTCCAGCCGCGTATTGCTTCGGTCTCGTTACGCGTACAAGCTCCAGCCGCATGTCGCTTTGTTCTCTTTATGCGTACAAGTCCCAGCCGCGTATTGTTTCGGTCTCGTCGTGCGTACAGGTCCCAGCCGCGTATTGCTTTGGTCTCGCTATGCGTACAAGTCCCAGCCGCGTATTTCTTCGGTACCGTTATGCGTACAAGTTCCAGCCGTGTATTGATTCGGTATCGTCGAGCATACTAGTTCCAGCCGCGTATTGCTTTGTCTCGTTATGCGCACAAGTTCCAGCCGCGTATTGCTTCGGTCTCGTTATGCGTAGATGTTCCAGCCGCGTATTGCTTCGGTCTCGTTATGCGTGAAGGTCCCAGCCGTGTAATGCTTCGGTCTCGTGGAGCGTTCAAGTTCCAGCAGCGCGTTGCTTCGGTCTCGTTAAGCGTGCAAGGTCCAGCCGCGTATTGCTTCGGTCTCGTCGAGCGTACAAGACCCAGTCGCGTATTACTTCGGTCTCGTCGAGCGTACAAGACCCAGTCGCGTATTACTTCGGTCTCGTCGAGCGTACAAGTCCCAGCCGCGTATTGCTTCGGTCTCGTTATGCGTACAAGTCCCATCCGCGTATTGCTTCGGTCTCGTCGAGCGTACAACTTCCAGCCGCGTATTGCTTTGGTCTTGTTCTGCGTACAAGTCTCAGCCGCGTATTGCTTCGGTCTCGTGGAGCGTACAAGTTCTAACCGCGTGTTGCTTCGGTTTCGTTACACGTACAAGTCCCAGCCGCGTACTCCTTCGGTCTCGTTATGCGCACAAGTTCCAGCCGCGTATTGCTTCGGTCTCGTTATGCGTAGATGTTCCAGCCGCGTATTGCTTCGGTCTCGTTATGCGTGCAAGTCCCAGCCGCGTATTGCTTCGGTCTCGTCGAGCGTACAAGTTCCAGCAGCTTATTGCTTCGGTCTCGTCGAACGTACAAGTCCCAGCCGCTAGTTACTTCGGTCTCGTTATGCGTACAAGTTCCAGCCGCGTGTTGCTTCGGTCTCGTTAGGCATACAAGTTCCAGCCGCGTAATGCTTCGGTCTCGTTATGCGTACAAGTTCCAGCCGCGTATTGCTTCGGTCTCGTCGAGCGAACAATTTCCAGCAGCGCGTTGCGTCGGTCTCGTTATACGTGCAAGTCCCAGCCGCGTATTGCTTCGGTCTCGTTATGCGTACAAGTCCCAGCCGCGTATTGCTTCGGTCTCGTCGAGCGTACAAGTCCCAGCCGCGTACTCCTTCGGTCTCGTTATGCGCACAAGTTCCAGCCGCGTATTGCTTCGGTCTCGTTATGCGTAGATGTTCCAGCCGCGTATTGCTTCGGTCTCGTTATGCGTGCAAGTCCCAGCCGCGTATTGCTTCGGTCTCGTCGAGCGTACAAGTTCCAGCAGCTTATTGCTTCGGTCTCGTCGAACGTACAAGTCCCAGCCGCTAGTTACTTCGGTCTCGTTATGCGTACAAGTTCCAGCCGCGTGTTGCTTCGGTCTCGTTAGGCATACAAGTTCCAGCCGCGTAATGCTTCGGTCTCGTTATGCGTACAAGTTCCAGCCGCGTATTGCTTCGGTCTCGTCGAGCGAACAATTTCCAGCAGCGCGTTGCGTCGGTCTCGTTATACGTGCAAGTCCCAGCCGCGTATTGCTTCGGTCTCGTTATGCGTACAAGTCCCAGCCGCGTATTGCTTCGGTCTCGTCGAGCGTACAAGTTCCAGCCGCGTATTGCTTCGGTCTCGTCTAGCGTACAACTTCCAGCCGCGTATTGCTTTGGTCTCGTTATGCGTACAAGTCCCAGCCGCGTATTGCTTCCGTCTCGTGGAGCGTACAGGTTCCAGTTGCGTGTTGCTTAGCTCTCGTTATGCGTACAACTTCCAGCCGCGTATTGCATCGGTCTCGTGGAGCGAACAAGTTCCAGTAGCGCGTTGCTTCGGTCTCGTTATGCGTGCAAGTTCCAGACGCGTATTGCTTCCGTCTCGTGGAGCGTACAGGTTGCAGCCGCGTGTTGCTTCACTCTCGTTATGCGTACTAGTTCTAGCCGAGTATTGCATCGGTCTCCTCGAGCGTACATGTTCCAGCCGCGTATTGCTTCGGTCTCGTTACGCGTACAAGCTCCAGCCGCATGTCGCTTTGTTCTCTTTATGCGTACAAGTCCCAGCCGCGTATTGTTTCGGTCTCGTTATGCGTGCAAGTTCCAGCCGCGTATTGCTTCGGACTCGTTATGCGTGTAAGTACCAGCCGCGTATTGCTTCGGTCTCGTCAAGCGTACAAGTTCCAGACGGGTATTGCTTCGGTCTCGATATGCGTACAAGTCCCAGCCGCGTATTCCTTCGTTCTCGTCGAGCGTACAAGTTCCAGCCGAATATTGCTTCGGTCTCGTCGGGCGAACAAGTTCCAGCCGCGTATTGCTTCGGTCTCGTTATGCGTACAAGTTCCAGCCGGGTATTGCTTCGGTCTCGTTATGCGTACAAGTCCCAGCCGCGTATTCCTTCGGTCTCGTCGAGCGTACAACTTCCAGCCGCATATTGCTTCGGTCTCGTTATGCGTACATGTTCCATCCGTGTATTGCTCCGATCTCGTTATGCGTACAAGTCCCAGCCGCGTATTGCTTCGGTCTCGTTATGCGTACACGTTTCAGCCGCGTATTGCTTCTGTCTCCTGGAGCATACAAGTCCCAGGCGCGCATTGCGTCGGACTGGTTACGCGTACAAGTTCCAGCCGCGTATTGCTTCGGTCTCGTCGAGCGTACAACTCCCTGCCGCGTATTGCTTTGGTCTTGTTATGCGTACAAGTTCCAGCCGCGTATTGCTTCGGTCTCGTTATGCGTGCAAGTTCCAGCAGCGTATTGCTTCGGTCTCGTCAAGCGTACAAGCTCCAGCCGGGTATTGCTTCAGTCTCGTCAAGCGTACAATTTCCGGCAATGTAATGCCTCGGTATCGTTATGCGTACAAGTACCAGCCGCGTGTCGCTTCGGTCTCGTGGAGCGTACAAGTTCCAGCCGCGTATTGCTTTGGTCTCGTCGAGCGTACAAGTTCCAGCCACGTATTGCTTCGGTCCCGCCGAGCGTACAACTCCCTGCCGCGTATTGCTTAGGTCTTGTTATGCGTACAAGTCCCAGCCGCGTATTGCTTCGGTATCGTTATGCGTACTAGTTCCAGCCGCGTATTGCTTCGGTCTCGTTATGCGTACAAGTCCCAGCAGTTTCTTGTTTCGGTCTCGTTATGCGTACAAGTTTCAGCAGCGTATTGCTTCAATCTCGTTAAGCGAACAAGTTCCAGCCGCGTAATGCTTCGGTCTCGTTATGCGTTCAAGTCCCAGCCGCGAGTTGCTTCGGTCTCGTTATGCGTACAAGCTCCAGCCGCGTAATGCTTCAGTCTCGTTATGCGTACAAGTCCCGGCCTCGTATTCCCTCGGTCTCGTCGAGCGTACAAATTCCAGCCGCATATTGCTTCGGTCTCGTCGAGCGAACATGTTCCAGCAGCGCGTTGTTTCGGTCTCCTTATGCGTACAAGTCCCAGCAGCGTATTCCTTCGGTTTCTTCGAGCGTACAAGTTCCACCCGCGTATTGCTTCGGTTTCGTGGAGCATACAAGTCCCAGGCGCGTATAGCTGCGGTCTCGTTATGCGTACAAGTTCCAGCCGCGTGTTGCTTCGATCTCGTTATGCGTACAAGTTCCAGCCGCGTATTGCTTTGTTCTCGTTACGCGTACATGTCCCAGCCGCGTATTGCTTCGGTCTCGTCGAGCGTACAAGTCCCAGCCGCGTATTCCTTCGGTCTCGTCGAGCGTACTTGTCCCAGCCGCGTATTGCTTCGGTGTCGTCGAGCGTACAGGTCCCAGCCGTGTATTGCTTCAGTATCGTCGAGTGTACAAGTCGCAGCCGCGTATTCCTTCGATCTCGTCGAGCGTACAAGTTCCAGCCGCGTATTCCTTCGGTCTCTTCGAGCGTACAGGTTCCAGCCGCGTATTGCTTCGATCTCGTTATACGTACAAGTTCCAGCCGCGTACTGCTTCGGTCTCGTTACGCGTACAAGTCCCAGCCGTGTATTGCTTCGGTCCCGTCAAGCGAACAAGTTCCAGCAGCGCGGTGCGTCGATCTCGTTATACGTGCAAGCTCCAGCCGCGTATTGCTTAGGTCGCGTCGAGCGTACAGGTCCCAGCCGCGTATTGCTTCGGTGTCGTCGAGCGTACAGGTCCCAGCCGTGTATTGTTTCGGTATCCTCGAGCATACAAGTTCCAGCCGCGTATTGCTTCGGTCTCGTTATGCGTACAAGTCCCAGCCGCGTATTGCTTCCGTCTCGTGGAGCGTACAGGTTCCAGTTGCGTGTTGCTTAGCTCTCGTTATGCGTACAACTTCCAGCCGCGTATTGCATCGGTCTCTTCGAGCGTACAAGTTCCAGCCGCGTATTGCTTCGGTCTCGTGGAGCGAACAAGTTCCAGTAGCGCGTTGCTTCGGTCTCGTTATGCGTGAAAGTTCCAGACGCGTATTGCTTCCGTCTCGTGGAGCGTACAGGTTGCAGCCGCGTGTTGCTTCACTCTCGTTATGCGTACTAGTTCTAGCCGAGTATTGCATCGGTCTCCTCGAGCGTACATGTTCCAGCCGCGTATTGCTTCGGTCTCGTTACGCGTACAAGCTCCAGCCGCATGTCGCTTTGTTCTCTTTATGCGTACAAGTCCCAGCCGCGTATTGTTTCGGTCTCGTCGTGCGTACAGGTCCCAGCCGCGTATTGCTTTGGTCTCGCTATGCGTACAAGTCCCAGCCGCGTATTTCTTCGGTACCGTTATGCGTACAAGTTCCAGCCGTGTATTGATTCGGTATCGTCGAGCATACTAGTTCCAGCCGCGTATTGCTTTGTCTCGTTATGCGCACAAGTTCCAGCCGCGTATTGCTTCGGTCTCGTTATGCGTAGATGTTCCAGCCGCGTATTGCTTCGGTCTCGTTATGCGTGAAGGTCCCAGCCGTGTAATGCTTCGGTCTCGTGGAGCGTTCAAGTTCCAGCAGCGCGTTGCTTCGGTCTCGTTAAGCGTGCAAGGTCCAGCCGCGTATTGCTTCGGTCTCGTCGAGCGTACAAGACCCAGTCGCGTATTACTTCGGTCTCGTCGAGCGTACAAGACCCAGTCGCGTATTACTTCGGTCTCGTCGAGCGTACAAGTCCCAGCCGCGTATTGCTTCGGTCTCGTTATGCGTACAAGTCCCATCCGCGTATTGCTTCGGTCTCGTCGAGCGTACAACTTCCAGCCGCGTATTGCTTTGGTCTTGTTCTGCGTACAAGTCTCAGCCGCGTATTGCTTCGGTCTCGTGGAGCGTACAAGTTCTAACCGCGTGTTGCTTCGGTTTCGTTACACGTACAAGTCCCAGCCGCGTACTCCTTCGGTCTCGTTATGCGCACAAGTTCCAGCCGCGTATTGCTTCGGTCTCGTTATGCGTAGATGTTCCAGCCGCGTATTGCTTCGGTCTCGTTATGCGTGCAAGTCCCAGCCGCGTATTGCTTCGGTCTCGTCGAGCGTACAAGTTCCAGCAGCTTATTGCTTCGGTCTCGTCGAACGTACAAGTCCCAGCCGCTAGTTACTTCGGTCTCGTTATGCGTACAAGTTCCAGCCGCGTGTTGCTTCGGTCTCGTTAGGCATACAAGTTCCAGCCGCGTAATGCTTCGGTCTCGTTATGCGTACAAGTTCCAGCCGCGTATTGCTTCGGTCTCGTCGAGCGAACAATTTCCAGCAGCGCGTTGCGTCGGTCTCGTTATACGTGCAAGTCCCAGCCGCGTATTGCTTCGGTCTCGTTATGCGTACAAGTCCCAGCCGCGTATTGCTTCGGTCTCGTCGAGCGTACAAGTTCCAGCCGCGTATTGCTTCGGTCTCGTCTAGCGTACAACTTCCAGCCGCGTATTGCTTTGGTCTCGTTATGCGTACAAGTCCCAGCCGTGTATTGCTTCCGTCTCGTGGAGCGTACAGGTTCCAGTTGCGTGTTGCTTTGCTCTCGTTATGCGTACAACTTCCAGCCGCGTATTGCATCGGTCTCGTGGAGCGAACAAGTTCCAGTAGCGCGTTGCTTCGGTCTCGTTATGCGTGCAAGTTCCAGACGCGTATTGCTTCCGTCTCGTGGAGCGTACAGGTTGCAGCCGCGTGTTGCTTCACTCTCGTTATGCGTACTAGTTCTAGCCGAGTATTGCATCGGTCTCCTCGAGCGTACATGTTCCAGCCGCGTATTGCTTCGGTCTCGTTACGCGTACAAGCTCCAGCCGCATGTCGCTTTGTTCTCTTTATGCGTACAAGTCCCAGCCGCGTATTGTTTCGGTCTCGTTATGCGTGCAAGTTCCAGCCGCGTATTGCTTCGGACTCGTTATGCGTGTAAGTACCAGCCGCGTATTGCTTCGGTCTCGTCAAGCGTACAAGTTCCAGACGGGTATTGCTTCGGTCTCGATATGCGTACAAGTCCCAGCCGCGTATTCCTTCGTTCTCGTCGAGCGTACAAGTTCCAGCCGAATATTGCTTCGGTCTCGTCGGGCGAACAAGTTCCAGCCGCGTATTGCTTCGGTCGCGTTATGCGTACAAGTCCCAGCCGCGTATTGCTTCGGTCTCGTTATGCGTACATGTTCCATCCGCGTATTGCTCCGATCTCGTTATGCGTACAAGTTCCAGCACCGTATTACTTCGGTCTCGTCGAGCGAACATGTTCCAGCAGCGCGTTGCGTCGGTCTCGTTATGCGTACAAGTCCCAGCCGCGTATTGCTTCGGTATCGTCAAGCGTACAAGTTCCAGCCGCGTATTGCTTCGGTCTCGTTATGCGTACAAGTTCCAGCCGGGTATTGCTTCGGTCTCGTTATGCGTACAAGTCCCAGCCGCGTATTCCTTCGGTCTCGTCGAGCGTACAACTTCCAGCCGCATATTGCTTCGGTCTCGTTATGCGTACATGTTCCATCCGTGTATTGCTCCGATCTCGTTATGCGTACAAGTCCCAGCCGCGTATTGCTTCGGTCTCGTTATGCGTACACGTTTCAGCCGCGTATTGCTTCTGTCTCCTGGAGCATACAAGTCCCAGGCGCGCATTGCGTCGGACTGGTTACGCGTACAAGTTCCAGCCGCGTATTGCTTCGGTCTCGTCGAGCGTACAACTCCCTGCCGCGTATTGCTTTGGTCTTGTTATGCGTACAAGTTCCAGCCGCGTATTGCTTCGGTCTCGTGGAGCATACAAGTCCCAGCCGCGGGTTGCTTCGGTCTCGTTATGCGTACAAGTTCCAGCCGCGTAATGCTGCGGTCTCGTTATGCGTACAAGTTCCAGCCGCGTATTGCTTCGATCTCGTTATGCGTACAAGTTCCAGCCGCGTATTGCTTTGTTCTCGTTACGCGTACATGTCCCAGCCGCGTATTGCTTCGGTCTCGTCGAGCGTACAAGTCCCAGCCGCGTATTCCTTCGGTCTCGTCGAGCGTACTTGTCCCAGCCGCGTATTGCTTCGGTGTCGTCGAGCGTACAGGTCCCAGCCGTGTATTGCTTCGGTATCGTCGAGTGTACAAGTCGCAGCCGCGTATTCCTTCGATCTCGTCGAGCGTACAAGTTCCAGCCGCGTATTCCTTCGGTCTCTTCGAGCGTACAGGTTCCAGCCGCGTATTGCTTCGATCTCGTTATACGTACAAGTTCCAGCCGCGTACTGCTTCGGTCTCGTTACGCGTACAAGTCCCAGCCGTGTATTGCTTCGGTCCCGTCAAGCGAACAAGTTCCAGCAGCGCGGTGCGTCGATCTCGTTATACGTGCAAGCTCCAGCCGCGTATTGCTTAGGTCGCGTCGAGCGTACAGGTCCCAGCCGCGTATTGCTTCGGTGTCGTCGAGCGTACAGGTCCCAGCCGTGTATTGTTTCGGTATCCTCGAGCATACAAGTTCCAGCCGCGTATTGCTTCGGTCTCGTTATGCGTACAAGTCCCAGCCGCGTATTGCTTCCGTCTCGTGGAGCGTACAGGTTCCAGTTGCGTGTTGCTTAGCTCTCGTTATGCGTACAACTTCCAGCCGCGTATTGCATCGGTCTCGTGGAGCGAACAAGTTCCAGTAGCGCGTTGCTTCGGTCTCGTTATGCGTGCAAGTTCCAGACGCGTATTGCTTCCGTCTCGTGGAGCGTACAGGTTGCAGCCGCGTGTTGCTTCACTCTCGTTATGCGTACTAGTTCTAGCCGAGTATTGCATCGGTCTCCTCGAGCGTACATGTTCCAGCCGCGTATTGCTTCGGTCTCGTTACGCGTACAAGCTCCAGCCGCATGTCGCTTTGTTCTCTTTATGCGTACAAGTCCCAGCCGCGTATTGTTTCGGTCTCGTCGTGCGTACAAGTCCCAGCCGCGTATTGCTTTGGTCTCGTTAAGCGTACAAGTCCCAGCCGCGTATTTCTTCGGTACCGTTATGCGTACAAGTTCCAGCCGTGTATTGATTCGGTATCGTCGAGCATACTAGTTCCAGCCGCGTATTGCTTTGTCTCGTTATGCGTGCAAGTCCCAGCCGTGTAATGCTTCGGTCTCGTCGAACGTACAAGTCCCAGCCGCTAGTTACTTCGGTCTCGTTATGCGTACAAGTTCCAGCCGCGTGTCGCATCGGTCTCGTTAGGCATACAAGTTCCAGCCGCATAATGCTTCGGTCGCGTTATGCGTACAAGTCCCAGCCGCGAGTTGCTTCGGTCTCGTTATGCGTACAAGTTCCAGCCGCGCGTTGCTTCGGACTCGTTATGCGTACAAGTTCCAGCCGCGTAATGCTTCGGTCTCGTTATGCGTACAAGTTCCAGCCGCGTATTGTTTCGGTCTCGTCGTGCGTACAAGTCCCAGCCGCGTATTGCTTTAGTCTCGTTATGCGTACAAGTCCCAGCCGCGTATTTCTTCGGTACCGTTATGCGTACAAGTTCCAGCCGTGTATTGATTCGGTATCGTCGAGCGTACAACTTCCAGCCGCGTATTGCTTTGGTCTTGTTCTGCGTACAAGTCCCAGCCGTGTATTACTTCGGTCTCGTGGAGCGCACAAGTTCCAGCAGCGTATTGCTTCAATATCGTTATGCGTGCAAGTTCCAGCCTTGTAATGCTTCGGTCTCGTCGAGCGAACAAGTTTCAGCAGCGCGTTGCTTCGGTCTCGTCAAGCATACAAGTTGCAGCCGGAAAGTGCTTCGGTCTCGTTATGCGTGCAAGTTCCAGCCGCGTATTGCTTCGGACTCGTTATGCGTGTAAGTACCAGCCGTGTATTGCTTCGGTCTCGTCAAGCGTACAAGTTCCAGACGGGTATTGCTTCGGTCTCGATATGCGTACAAGTCCCAGCCGCGTATTCCTTCGTTCTCGTCGAGCGTACAAGTTCCAGCCGAATATTGCTTCGGTCTCGTCGGGCGAACAAGTTCCAGCCGCGTATTGCTTCGGTCGCGTTATGCGTACAAGTCCCAGCCGCGTATTGCTTCGGTCTCGTTATGCGTACAAGTCCCAGCCGCGAGTTGCTTCCGTCTCGTTATGCGTACAAGTTCCAGCCGCGTGTCGCTTCGGTCTCGTTATGCGTACAAGTTCCAGCCGCGTATTGTTTCGGTCTCGTCGTGCGTACAAGTCCCATCCGCGTATTGCTTCGGTCTCGTCGAGCGTACAAGACCCAGTCGCGTATTACTTCGGTCTCGTCGAGCGTACAAGTCCCAGCCGCGTATTGCTTCGGTCTCGTTATGCGTACAAGTCCCATCCGCGTATTGCTTCGGTCTCGTCGAGCGTACAACTTCCAGCCGCGTATTGCTTTGGTCTTGTTCTGCGTACAAGTCTCAGCCGCGTATTGCTTCGGTCTCGTGGAGCGTACAAGTTCTAACCGCGTGTTGCTTCGGTTTCGTTACACGTACAAGTCCCAGCCGCGTACTCCTTCGGTCTCGTTATGCGCACAAGTTCCAGCCGCGTAATGCTTCGGTCTCGTTATGCGTACAAGTTCCAGCCGCGTATTGCTTCGGTCTCGTCGAGCGAACAATTTCCAGCAGCGCGTTGCGTCGGTCTCGTTATATGTGCAAGTCCCAGCCGCGTATTGCTTCGGTCTCGTTATGCGTTCAAGTCCCAGCCGCGTATTGCTTCGGTCTCGTCGAGCGTACAAGTTCCAGCCGCGTATTGCTTCGGTCTCGTCTAGCGTACAACTTCCAGCCGCGTATTGCTTTGGTCTTGTTCTGCGTACAAGTCCCAGCCGTGTATTACTTCGGTCTCGTCGAGCGAACAAGTTTCAGCAGCGCGTTGCTTCGGTCTCGTCAAGCATACAAGTTGCAGCCGGAAAGTGCTTCGGTCTCGTTATGCGTGCAAGTTCCAGCCGCGTATTGCTTCGGACTCGTTATGCGTGTAAGTACCAGCCGCGTATTGCTTCGGTCTCGTCAAGCGTACAAGTTCCAGACGGGTATTGCTTCGGTCTCGATATGCGTACAAGTACTAGCCGCGTGTCGCTTCGGTCTCGTGGTGCGTACACGTTCCAGCCGCGTGTTGCTTCGGTCTCGTCGAGCGAACAAGTTCCAGCAGCGCGTTGCTTTGGTCTTGTTATGCGTGCAAGTTCCAGCCGCGTATTGCTTCGGTCTCGTCGAGCGTACAAGTTCCAGCCGCGTATTGCTTCGGTCTCATCAAGCGTACAAGTCCCAGCCGCATATTGCTTTGGTCTCGTTATGCGTACAAGTCCCAGCCGCGTATTGCTTCGGTCTCGTTATGCGTACAAGTTCCAGCCGTGTAATGGTTCGGTCTCGTTATGCGGGCAAGTTCCAGCCGCGTATTGCTTCGGTCTCGTTATGCGTGCAAGTTCCAGCCGCGTATTACTTCGGTCTCGTGGAGCATACAAGTCCCAGGCGCGTATTGCTTCGGTCTCGTTACGCGTACAAGTTCCAGCCGCGTAATGCTTCGGTCTCGTTATGCGTTCAAGTCCCAGCCGCGAGTTGCTTCGGTCTCGTTATGCGTACAAGCTCCAGCCGCGTAATGCTTCAGTCTCGTTATGCGTACAAGTCCCGGCCTCGTATTCCCTCGGTCTCGTCGAGCGTACAAATTCCAGCCGCATATTGCTTCGGTCTCGTCGAGCGAACATGTTCCAGCAGCGCGTTGTTTCGGTCTCCTTATGCGTACAAGTCCCAGCAGCGTATTCCTTCGGTTTCTTCGAGCGTACAAGTTCCACCCGCGTATTGCTTCGGTTTCGTGGAGCATACAAGTCCCAGGCGCGTATAGCTGCGGTCTCGTTATGCGTACAAGTTCCAGCCGCGTATTGCTTCGATCTCGTTATGCGTACAAGTTCCAGCCGCGTATTGCTTTGTTCTCGTTACGCGTACATGTCCCAGCCGCGTATTGCTTCGGTCTCGTCGAGCGTACAAGTCCCAGCCGCGTATTCCTTCGGTCTCGTCGAGCGTACTTGTCCCAGCCGCGTATTGCTTCGGTGTCGTCGAGCGTACAGGTCCCAGCCGTGTATTGCTTCAGTATCGTCGAGTGTACAAGTCGCAGCCGCGTATTCCTTCGATCTCGTCGAGCGTACAAGTTCCAGCCGCGTATTCCTTCGGTCTCTTCGAGCGTACAGGTTCCAGCCGCGTATTGCTTCGATCTCGTTATACGTACAAGTTCCAGCCGCGTACTGCTTCGGTCTCGTTACGCGTACAAGTCCCAGCCGTGTATTGCTTCGGTCCCGTCAAGCGAACAAGTTCCAGCAGCGCGGTGCGTCGATCTCGTTATACGTGCAAGCTCCAGCCGCGTATTGCTTAGGTCGCGTCGAGCGTACAGGTCCCAGCCGCGTATTGCTTCGGTGTCGTCGAGCGTACAGGTCCCAGCCGTGTATTGTTTCGGTATCCTCGAGCATACAATTTCCAGCCGCGTATTGCTTCGGTCTCGTTATGCGTACAAGTCCCAGCCGCGTATTGCTTCCGTCTCGTGGAGCGTACAGGTTCCAGTTGCGTGTTGCTTAGCTCTCGTTATGCGTACAACTTCCAGCCGCGTATTGCATCGGTCTCTTCGAGCGTACAAGTTCCAGCCGCGTATTGCTTCGGTCTCGTGGAGCGAACAAGTTCCAGTAGCGCGTTGCTTCGGTCTCGTTATGCGTGAAAGTTCCAGACGCGTATTGCTTCCGTCTCGTGGAGCGTACAGGTTGCAGCCGCGTGTTGCTTCACTCTCGTTATGCGTACTAGTTCTAGCCGAGTATTGCATCGGTCTCCTCGAGCGTACATGTTCCAGCCGCGTATTGCTTCGGTCTCGTTACGCGTACAAGCTCCAGCCGCATGTCGCTTTGTTCTCTTTATGCGTACAAGTCCCAGCCGCGTATTGTTTCGGTCTCGTCGTGCGTACAAGTCCCAGCCGCGTATTGCTTTAGTCTCGCTATGCGTACCAGTCCCAGCCGCGTATTTCTTCGGTACCGTTATGCGTACAAGTTCCAGCCGTGTATTGATTCGGTATCGTCGAGCATACTAGTTCCAGCCGCGTATTGCTTTGTCTCGTTATGCGCACAAGTTCCAGCCGCGTATTGCTTCGGTCTCGTTATGCGTAGATGTTCCAGCCGCGTATTGCTTCGGTCTCGTTATGCGTGCAAGTCCCAGCCGTGTAATGCTTCGGTCTCGTGGAGCGTTCAAGTTCCAGCAGCGCGTTGCTTCGGTCTCGTTAAGCGTGCAAGGTCCAGCCGCGTATTGCTTCGGTCTCGTCGAGCGTACAAGACCCAGTCGCGTATTACTTCGGTCTCGTCGAGCGTACAAGACCCAGTCGCGTATTACTTCGGTCTCGTCGAGCGTACAAGTCCCAGCCGCGTATTGCTTCGGTCTCGTTATGCGTACAAGTCCCATCCGCGTATTGCTTCGGTCTCGTCGAGCGTACAACTTCCAGCCGCGTATTGCTTTGGTCTTGTTCTGCGTACAAGTCTCAGCCGCGTATTGCTTCGGTCTCGTGGAGCGTACAAGTTCTAACCGCGTGTTGCTTCGGTTTCGTTACACGTACAAGTCCCAGCCGCGTACTCCTTCGGTCTCGTTATGCGCACAAGTTCCAGCCGCGTATTGCTTCGGTCTCGTTATGCGTAGATGTTCCAGCCGCGTATTGCTTCGGTCTCGTTATGCGTGCAAGTCCCAGCCGCGTATTGCTTCGGTCTCGTCGAGCGTACAAGTTCCAGCAGCTTATTGCTTCGGTCTCGTCGAACGTACAAGTCCCAGCCGCTAGTTACTTCGGTCTCGTTATGCGTACAAGTTCCAGCCGCGTGTTGCTTCGGTCTCGTTAGGCATACAAGTTCCAGCCGCGTAATGCTTCGGTCTCGTTATGCGTACAAGTTCCAGCCGCGTATTGCTTCGGTCTCGTCGAGCGAACAATTTCCAGCAGCGCGTTGCGTCGGTCTCGTTATACGTGCAAGTCCCAGCCGCGTATTGCTTCGGTCTCGTTATGCGTACAAGTCCCAGCCGCGTATTGCTTCGGTCTCGTTACGCGTACAAGCTCCAGCCGCGTATTGCTTTGTTCTCGTTACGCGTACATGTCCCAGCCGCGTATTGCTTCGGTCTCGTCGAGCGTACAAGTCCCAGCCGCGTATTCCTTCGGTCTCGTCGAGCGTACTTGTCCCAGCCGCGTATTGCTTCGGTGTCGTCGAGCGTACAGGTCCCAGCCGTGTATTGCTTCGGTATCAGTCGAGTGTACAAGTCGCAGCCGCGTATTCCTTCGATCTCGTCGAGCGTACAAGTTCCAGCCGCGTATTCCTTCGGTCTCTTCGAGCGTACAGGTTCCAGCAGCGTATTGCTTCGATCTCGTTATACGTACAAGTTCCAGCCGCGTACTGCTTCGGTCTCGTTACGCGTACAAGTCCCAGCCGTGTATTGCTTCGGTCCCGTCAAGCGAACAAGATCCAGCAGCGCGGTGCGTCGATCTCGTTATACTTGCAAGCTCCAGCCGCGTATTGCTTAGGTCGCGTCGAGCGTACAGGTCCCAGCCGCGTATTGCTTCGGTGTCGTCGAGCGTACAGGTCCCAGCCGTGTATTGTTTCGGTATCCTCGAGCATACAAGTTCCAGCCGCGTATTGCTTCGGTCTCGTTATGCGTACAAGTCCCAGCCGCGTGTTGCTTCCGTCTCGTGGAGCGTACAGGTTCCAGTTGCGTGTTGCTTAGCTCTCGTTATGCGTACAACTTCCAGCCGCGTATTGCATCGGTCTCTTCGAGCGTACAAGTTCCAGCCGCGTATTGCTTCGGTCTCGTGGAGCGAACAAGTTCCAGTAGCGCGTTGCTTCGGTCTCGTTATGCGTGCAAGTTCCAGACGCGTATTGCTTCCGTCTCGTGGAGCGTACTGGTTCCAGCCGCGTGTTGCTTCGGTCTCGTCGAGCGTACAACTTCCAGCCGCGTACTGCTTTGGTCTTGTTCTGCGTACAAGTCCCAGCCGCGTATTGCTTCGGTCTCGTTATGCGCACATGTTCCATCAGTGTGTTGCTCCGATCTCCTTATGCGTACATGTTCCAGCCGCGTATTGCTTCGGTCTCGTGGAACGTACAAGTCCCAGCCGCGTTTTGCTTCGGTCTCGTCGAGCGTACAAGTTCCAGCCGCTTATTGCTTCGGTCTCGTCGAGCGTGCAAGTCCCAGCCGCGAGTTGCTTCGGTCTCGTTATGCGTACAAGTTCCAGCCGCGTGTTGCTTCGGTCTCGTCGAGCGTACAAGTTCCAGCCGCTTATTGCTTCGGTCTCGTCGAGCGTGCAAGTGCCAGCCGCGCATTGCTTTGTTCTCGTTACGCGTGCATGTCCCAGCCGCGTATTGCTTCGGTCTCGTCGAGCGTACAAGTTCCAGCCGCGTATTCCTTCGGTCTCTTCGAGCGTACAGGTTCCAGCCGCGTATTGCTTCGATCTCGTTATACGTACAAGTCCCAGCCGCGTATTGCTTCGGTACCGTTATGCGTACAAGTTCCAGCCGCGTATTGCTTCGGTCTCGTGGAGCGAACAAGTTCCAGCAGCGCGTTGCGTCGGTCTCGTTATACGTGCAAGTTCCAGCCGCGTATTGCTTCGGTCTCGTTATGCGTACAAGTTCCAGCCGTGTATTACTTCGGTCTCGTCGAGCGCACAAGTTCCAGCAGCGTATTGCTTCAATCTCGTTGTGCGTGCAAGTTCCAGCCGCGTAATGCTTCGGTCTCGTCGAGCGAGCAAGTTTCAGCAGCGCGTTGCTTCGGTCTCGTGAAGCGTGCAAGTTCCAGCCGCGTGTTGCTTTGTTCTCGTTACGAGTACAAGTTCCAGCCGCGTATTGCTTCGGTCTCGTCGAGCGTACAAGTCCCAGCAGCGTATTGCTTCGGTTTCTTCGAGCGTACAAGTTCCACCCGCGTATTGCTTCGGTTTCGTGGAGCATACAAGTCCCAGGCGCGTATAGCTGCGGTCTCGTGATGCGTACAAGTTCCAGCCGCGTATTGCTTCGATCTCGTTATGCGTACAAGTTCCAGCCGCCTATTGCTCTGTTCTCGTTACGCGTGCATGTCCCAGCCGCGTATTGCTTCGGTCTCGTCGAGCGTACAAGTTCCAGCCGCGTATTCCTTCGGTCTCTTCGAGCGTACAGGTTCCAGCCGCGTATTGCTTCGATCTCGTTATACGTACAAGTCCCAGCCGCGTATTGCTTCGGTACCGTTATGCGTACAAGTTCCAGCCGTGTATTGCTTCGGTATTGTCGAGCATACAAGTTCCAGCAGCGTATTGCTTCGGTCCCGTTATGCGTACAAGCTCTAGCCGCGTATTGCTTCGGTCTCGTGAAGCGTACAAGTTCCAGCCGCGTAATGCTTCGGTCTCGTTATGCGTACAAGCTCTAGCCGCGTGTTGCTTCGGTCTCGTCATGCGTACAAGTTCCAGCCGCGGAATGCTTCGGTCTCGTTATGCGTACATGTTCTAGCCGCGTATTGCTTCGGTCTCGTCAAGCGTACAAGTTCCAGCCACGTAATGCTTCGGTCTCGTTTTGCGTACAAGTCCCGACCGCGTATTGCTTCGGTATCGTTATGCGTACATGTCCCAGCCGCGTGATGCTCCGGTCTCGTTATGCGTACAAGTTCCAGCCGCGTGTTGCTTCGGTCTCGTTATGCGTACAATTTCCAGCCGCGTATTGCTTCGGTGTCGTCGAGCGTGCAAGTCCCAGCCGCGTATTGCTCCGGTATCGTTATGCGTACAAGTCCCAGCAGCGTGTTGCTTCGGTCTCGTCATGCGTACAAGTTCCAGCCGCGTATTGCTTCGGTCTCGTCGAGCGAACAAGTTCCAGCAGCGTATTGCTTCGGTCTCGTTATGCGTGCAAGTTACAGCCGGATAATGCTTCGGTCCCATTATGCGTACAAGTCCCAGCCACGTGCTGCTTCGGTCTCGTTATGCGTACTAGTTCCAGCCGCGTGTTGCTTCGGTTTCGTTAGCCGTACAAGTTCCAGCCGCGTAATGCTTCGGTCCCGTTATGCGTACAAGCTCAAGCCGCGTATTGCTTCGGTCTCGTCAAGCGTACAAGTTCCAGCCACGTAATGCTTCGGTCTCGTTATGCGTACAAGTCCCAGTCGCGTATTGCTTCGGTCTCGTGGAGCGTACAAGTCCCAGCCGCGGATTGCTTCGGTCTCGTCATGCGTACAAGTCCCAGCCGCGTATTGCTTCGGTCTCGTGGAGCGTACAAGTCCCAGCCGCGTATTGCTTGGTTCTCGTTATGTGTACTAGTCCCAGCCGCGTATTGCTTTGTTCTCGTTACGCGTACATGTCCCAGCCGCGTACTGCTTCGGTCTCGTGGACCGTACAAGTCCTAGCCGCGTATTGCTTTGTTCTTGTTACGCGTACAAGCCGCAGCCGCGTATTGCTTCGGTCTCGTCGAGCGTGCAAGTCCCAGCCGCGTATTGCTTCGATCTCGTTATGCGTACAAGTTCCAGCCGCGTATTGCTTCGATCTCGTTATGCGCGCAAGTTCCAGCCGCGTATTGCTTCAGTCTCGTCGAGCGTACAAGCCCCAGCCGCGTATTGCTTCGGTCTCATCGAGCGTACAAGTCCCAGCCGCGTATTGCTTTGGTCTCGTTATGCGTACAAGTCCCAGCCGTGTATTGCTTCGGCCTCGTTATGCGTACAAGTTCCAGCCGTGTAATGGTTCGGCCTCGTTATGCGTACAAGGTCCAGCCGTGTAATGGTTCGGTCTCGTTATGCGTGCAAGTTCCAGCCGCGTATTGCTTCGGTCTCGTGAAGCGTACAAGTTGCAGCCGGATAATGCTTCGGTCTCGTTATGCGTGCATGTTCCAGCCGCGTATTGCTTCGGTCTCGTGAAGCGTACAAGTTCCAGCCACGTAATGCGTCGGTCTCGTTATGTGTGCAAGTTCCAGCCGTGTAATGTTTCGGTCTCGTTATGCGTCCAAGTCCCAGCCGCGTATTTCTTCGGTCTCGACGAGCGTACAAGTGCCAGCCGCGTATTGCTTCGGTCTCATCGAGCGTACAAGTCCCAGCCGCGTATTGCTTTGGTCTCGTTATGCGTACAAGTCCCAGCCGTGTATTGCTTCGGCCTCGTTATGCGTACAAGTTCCAGCCGTGTAATGGTTCGGCCTCGTTATGCGGGCAAGTTCCAGTCGCGTATTGCTTCGGTCTCGTTATGCGTGTAAGTCCCAGCCGTGTAATGCTTCGGTCTCGCGGAGCATACAAGTCCCAGGCGCGTATTGCTTCGGTCTCGTGGAGCATACAAGTCCCAGGCGCGTATTGCTGCGGTCTCGTGGGGCGTTCAAGTTCCAGCCGCGTATTGCATTGTTCTCGATATGCGTACAAGTCCCAGCCGCGTATTGCTTCGGTCTCGTTATGCGTGCAAGTTCCAGCCGCGTATTGCTTCGGTCTCGTCGAGCGTACAGGTTGCAACCGCGTATTGCTTCGGTCTCGTTATGCGTACAAGTTCCAGCCGCGTATTGCTTCGGTCTCTTTACGCGTACAAGTTCCAGCCGGGTATTGCTTCGGTGTCGTCGATCGAACAAGTTCTAGCAGCGCGTTGCTTCGGTCTCGTGGAGCGTACAAGTTCCAGCCGCGTATTGTTTCGGTCTCGTCAAGCGTACAAGTTCCAGCCGCGTATTGCTTCGGTCTCGTTGTGCGTACAAGTTCCAGCCGCGTAATGCTTCGGTCTCGTTATGTGTACAAGTTCCAGCCGCGTATTGCTTCGGTCTCCTCCAGCGTACAAGTTCCAGCCGCGTATTGCTTCGGTCTCTTTACGCGTACAAGTTCCAGCCTCGTATTGCTTCGGTCTTGTCGAGCGAACAAGTTCCAGCAACGCGTTGCTTCGGTCTCGTTAAGCGTGTAAGTCCTACCCGCGTATTGCTTCGGTCTCGTTAAGCGTACAAGTTTCAGCCGCGTAATGCTTCGGTCTCGTTATGCGTACAAGTTCCAGCCGCGTATTGCTTCGGTCTCGTGTAGCATACAAGTCCCAGGCGCGTATTGCTTCGGTCTCGAGGAGCATACAAGTACCAGGCGCGTATAGCTTCGGTCTCGTTATGCGTACAAGTTCCAGCTGCGTATTGCTTCGGTCTCGTTATGCGTACAAGTTCCAGCCGTGTAATGGTTCGGTCTCGTTATGCGTGCAAGTTCCAGCCGCGTATTGCTTCGGTCTCGTCGAGCATACAAGACCCAGCCGCGTATTGCTTCGGTCTCGTTATGCATACAAGTCCTACCCGCGTATTGCTTCGGTCTCGTCAAGCGTACAAGTTTCAGCCGCGTAATGCTTCGGTCTCGTTATGCGTACAAGTTACAGCCGGATAATGCTTCGGTCTCATTATGCGTACAAGTCCCAGCCACGTATTGCTTCGGCATCGTTATGCGTACAACCCCAGCCGCGTGTTGCTTCGGTCTCGTTACGCGTACAAGTTTCAGCCGCGTATTGCTACGGTCTCGTTACGCGTACAAGTTCCAGCCGCGTATTGCTTCGTTCTCGTGGAGCATACAAGTGCCAGGCGCGTATTGTTTCGGTCTCGTTATGCGTGCAAGTTCCAACCGCGTATTGCTTTGGTCTCGTGGAGCGTTCAAGTTCCAGCCGCGTATTGCTTCGGTCTCGTTATGCATACAAGTCCTACCCGCGTATTGCTTCGGTCTCGTCAAGCGTACAAGTTTCAGCCGCGTAATGCTTCGGTCTCGTTATGCGTACAAGTTACAGCCGGATAATGCTTCGGTCTCATTATGCGTACAAGTCCCAGCCACGTATTGCTTCGGCATCGTTATGCGTACAACCCCAGCCGCGTGTTGCTTCGGT
Source organism: Stelis phaeoptera (assembly GCA_943735885.1). Lineage (NCBI taxonomy): Eukaryota > Metazoa > Arthropoda > Insecta > Hymenoptera > Megachilidae > Stelis > Stelis phaeoptera. The sequence continues at coordinate 580,227 of CALSEM010000043.1, read as the reverse complement.
CTCGTTACGCGTACAAGTTTCAGCCGCGTATTGCTACGGTCTCGTTACGCGTACAAGTTCCAGCCGCGTATTGCTTCGTTCTCGTGGAGCATACAAGTGCCAGGCGCGTATTGTTTCGGTCTCGTTATGCGTGCAAGTTCCAACCGCGTATTGCTTTGGTCTCGTGGAGCGTTCAAGTTCCAGCCGCGTATTGCTTCGGTCTCGTTATGCATACAAGTCCTACCCGCGTATTGCTTCGGTCTCGTCAAGCGTACAAGTTTCAGCCGCGTAATGCTTCGGTCTCGTTATGCGTACAAGTTACAGCCGGATAATGCTTCGGTCTCATTATGCGTACAAGTCCCAGCCACGTATTGCTTCGGCATCGTTATGCGTACAACCCCAGCCGCGTGTTGCTTCGGTCTCGTTACGCGTACAAGTTTCAGCCGCGTATTGCTACGGTCTCGTTACGCGTACAAGTTCCAGCCGCGTATTGCTTCGTTCTCGTGGAGCATACAAGTGCCAGGCGCGTATTGTTTCGGTCTCGTTATGCGTGCAAGTTCCAACCGCGTATTGCTTTGGTCTCGTGGAGCGTTCAAGTTCCAGCCGCGTATTGCTTCGGTCTCGTTATGCGTACAAGTCCTACCCGCGTATTGCTTCGGCCTCGTCAAGCGAACAAGTTCCAGCCGCGGAATGCTTCGGTCTCGTTATGCGTACATGTTCTAGCCGCTTATTGCTTCGGTCTCGTCAAGCGTACAAGTTCCAGCCACGTAATGCTTCGGTCTCGTTTTGCGTACAAGTCCCAGCCGCGTATTGCTTCGGTATCGTTATGCGTACAAGTCCCAGCCACGTGTTGCTTCGGTCTCGATATGCGTACAAGCTCCAGCCGCGTGTTGCTTCGGTCTCGTTATGCGTACAATTTCCAGCCGCGTATTGCTTCGGTGTCGTCGAGCGTGCAAGTCCCAGCCGCGTATTGCTCCGGTATCGTTATGCGTACAAGTCCCAGCCGCGTGTTGCTTCGGTCTCGTTATGCGTACAAGGTCCAGCCGCGTGTTGCTTCGATTTCGTTAGGCGTACAAGTTCCAGCCGCGTAATGCTTCGGTCCCGTTATGCGGACAAGCTCTTGCCGCGTATTGCTTCGGTCTCGTCAAGCGTGCAAGCCCCAGCCGCGTATTGCTTCGGTGTCGTTATGCGTACAAGTCCGAGCCGCGTGTTGCTTCGGTCTCGTTATGCGGACAAGCCCAGCCGCGTGTTGCTTCGGTCTCGTTACGCGTACAAGTTCCAGCCGCGTATTGCTTCGGTCTCGTTACGCGTACAAGTTCCAGCCGCGTGTTGCTTCGGTCTCGTTATGCGTACAAGTTCCAGCCGCGTGTTGCTTCGGTGCCGTCGAGCGTGCAAATCCCAGCCGCGTATTGCTTCGGTATCGTCGGGCGTACAAGTCCCAGCCTCGTATTGCTTCGGTCTCGTCAAGCGTGCAAGTTCCAGCCGCGTAATGCTTCGGTCCCGTTATGCGGACAAGCTCTTGCCGCGTATTGCTTCGGTCTCGTCAAGCGTGCAAGCCCCAGCCGCGTATTGCTTCGGTGTCGTTATGCGTACAAGTCCGAGCCGCGTGTTGCTTCGGTCTCGTTATGCGGACAAGCCCAGCCGCGTGTTGCTTCGGTCTCGTTACGCGTACAAGTTCCAGCCGCGTATTGCTTCGGTCTCGTTACGCGTACAAGTTCCAGCCGCGTGTTGCTTCGGTCTCGTTATGCGTACAAGTTCCAGCCGCGTGTTGCTTCGGTGCCGTCGAGCGTGCAAATCCCAGCCGCGTATTGCTTCGGTATCGTCGGGCGTACAAGTCCCAGCCTCGTATTGCTTCGGTCTCGTCAAGCGTGCAAGTTACAGCCGGATAATGCTTCGGTCTCGTTATGCGTGCAAGCCCCAGCCGCGTATTGCTTCGGTGTCGTTACGCGTACAAGTCCCAGCCGCGTGTTGCTTCGGTCTCGTTATGCGTACAAGTTCCAGCCGCGTGTTGCTTCGGTCTCGTTAGGCGTACAAGTTCCAGCCGCGTAATGCTTCGGTCTCGTTATGCGTACAAGTCCCAGCCGCATATTGCTTCGGTCTCGTTATGCGTACAAGTTACAGCAGGATAATGCTTCGGTCTCGTTATGCGTGCAAGTTCCAGCCGCGTATTGCTCTGGTCTCGTCGAGCGTGCAAGTACCAGCCGAGTATTGCTTCGGTCTCGTTATGCGTACAAGTTCCAGCCGTGTAATGGTTCGGTCTTGTTATGCGGGCAAGTTCCAGCCGCGTATTGCTTCGGTCTCGTTATGCGTACAAGTTACAGCCGGATAATGCTTCGGTCTCGTTATGCGTGCAAGTTCCAGCCGAGTATTGCCTCGGTCTCGTCGAGCGTACAAGTCCCAGCCGCGTATTGCTTCGGTCTCGTTATGCGTACAAGTTCCAGCCGTGTAATGGTTCGGTCTTGTTATGCGTACAAGTTCCAGCCGTGTAATGGTTCGGTCTCGTTATGCGTGCAAGTTCCAGCCTCGTATTGCTTCGGTATCATCGAGCGTACAAGTCCCAGCCTCGTATTGCTTCGGTCTCGTCAAGCGCACAAGTTCCAGCCTCGTAATGCTTCAGTCTCGTTATGCGTGCATGTTCCAGCCGCGTATTGCTTCGGTCTCGACGAGCGTACAAGTTCCAGCTGCGCATTGCTTCGGTCTCGTCGAGCGTACAAGTCCCAGCCGCGTATTCCTTTTGTCTCGTTATGTGTACAAGTCCCAGCCGCGTATTGCTTCGGTCTCGTTATGCGTACAAGCCCCAGCCGCGTATTGCTTCGGTGTCGTTATGCGTACAAGTCCCAGCCGCGTGTTGCTTCGGTGTCGTTATGCGTACAAGTTCCAGCAGGATAATGCGTCGGTCTCGTTATGCGTGCAAGTTCCAGCCGCGTATTGCTCTGGTCTCGTCGAACGTGCAAGTACCAGCCGCGTGTTGCTTCGGTCTCGTTATGCGTACAAGTCCCAGCCGCATATTGCTTCGGTCTCGTTATGCGTACAAGTATCAGCAGGATAATGCTTCGGTCTCGTTGTGCGTGCAAGTTCCAGCCGCGTATTGCTCTGGTCTCGTCGAGCGTGCAAGTACCAGCCGAGTATTGCTTCGGTCTCGTTATGCGTACAAGTCCCAGCCGCGTATTGCTTCGGTGTCGTTATGCGTACAAGTCCCAACGGCGTATTGCTTCGGTCTCGTTATGCGTACAATTTACAGCCGGATAATGCTTCGGTCTCGTTATGCGTGCAAGTCCCAGCCGCGTATTGCTTTGGTCTCGTTATGCGTACAAGTCCCAGCCGCGTATTACTTTGGTCTCGTTATGCGTACAAGTCGCAGCCGCGTATTGCTTCGGTCTCGTTATGCGTACAAGTTCCAGCCGTGTAATGGTTCGGTCTTGTTATGCGGGCAAGTTCCAGCCGCGTATTGCTGCGGTCTCGTCGAGCGTACAAGTTACAGCCGGATAATGCTTCGGTCTCGTTATGCGTGCAAGTTCCAGCCGCGTATTGCTTCTGTCTCGTCAAGCGCACAAGTTACAGCCGGATAATGCTTCGGTCTCGTTATGCGTGCAAGTTCCAGCCGCGTATTACTTCGGTCTCGTCGAGCGTACAAGTCCCAGCCGCGTATTGCTTTGGTCTCGTTAGGCGTACAAGTCCCAGCCGCGTATTGCTTCGGTGTCGTTATGCGTACAAGTTCCAGCCGTGTAATGCTTCGGTCTCGTTAGGCGTACAAGTTCCAGCCGCGTAATGCTTCGGTCTCGTTATGCGTACGAGTTCCAGCCGCGTATTGCTTCGGTCGCTTGGAGCATACAAGTCCCAGACGCGTATTGCTTCGGTCTCGTTACGCGTACAAGTTCCAGCCGCGTATTGCTTCGGTCTCGCCGAGCGAACAAGTTCCTGCAGCGTATTGCTTCGGTCTCGTTATGCATGCAAGTTACAGCCGGATAAGGCTTCGGTCTCGTTATGCGTGCAAGTTCCAGCCAAGTATTGCTTCGGTGTCGTTAGGCGAACAAGTTCCAGCCGCGTAATGCTTCGGTCTCGTTATGCGTACAAGTTCCAGCCGCGTATTGCTTCGGTCTCTTGGAGCATACAAGTCCCAGGCGCGTATTGCTTCGGTCTCGTTACGCGTACAAGTTCCAGCAGCGTATTGCTTCGGTCTCGTTATGCGTGCAAGTTCCAGCCGCGTATTGCTTCGGTCTCGACGAGCGTACAAGTTCCAGCCGCGTGTTGCTTCGGTCTCGTTAGGCGTACAAGTCCCAGCCGCGTATTGCTTCGGTGTCGTTATGCGTACAAGTCCCAACCGCGTATTGCTTCGGTCTCGTTATGCGTACAAGTTACAGCCGGATAATGCTTCGGTCTCGTTATGCGTGCAAGTTCCAGCCGAGTATTGCCTCGGTCTCGTCGAGCGTACAAGTCCCAGCCGCGTATTGCTCTGTTCTCGTCGAGCGTGCAAGTACCAGCCGAGTATTGCTTCGGTCTCGTCGAGCGTACAAGTCCCAGCCGCGTATTGCTCTGTTCTCGTCGAGCGTGCAAGTACCAGCCGAGTATTGCTTCGGTCTCGTCGAGCGTACAAGTCCCAGCCGCGAATTACTTTGGTCTCGTTATGCGTACAAGTCCGAGCCGCGTGTTGCTTCGGTCTCGTTATGCGTACAAGTTACAGCAGGATAATGCTTCGGTCTCGTTATGCGTGCAAGTTCCAGCCGCGTATTGCTCTGGTCTCGTCGAGCGTGCAAGTACCAGCCGAGTATTGCTTCGGTCTCGTTATGCGTATAAGTCCCAACCGCGTATTGCTTCGGTCTCGTTATGCGTACAAGTTACAGCCGGATAATGCTTCGGTCTCGTTATGCGTGCAAGTCCCAGCCGCGTATTGCTTTGGTCTCGTTATGCGTACAAGTCCCAGCCGCGTATTACTTTGGTCTCGTTATGCGTACAAGTCCCAGCCGCGTATTGCTTCGGTCTCGTGGAGCATACAAGTCCCAGGCGCGTATAGCAGCGGTCTCGTGGAGCGTTCAAGTTCCAGCCGCGTATTGCATTGTTCTCGTTATGCGTACAAGTCCCAGCCGTGTATTGCTTCGGTCTCGTTATGCGTGCAAGTTCCAGCCGCGTATTGCTTCGGTCCCGTCGAGCGTACAGGTTCCAACCGCGTATTGCTTCGGTCTCGTTATGCGTACAAGTTCCAGCCGTGTAATGGTTCGGTCTCGTTATGCGTGCAAGTTCCAGCCTCGTATTGCTTCGGTATCATCGAGCGTACAAGTCCCAGCCTCGTATTGCTTCGGTCTCGTCAAGCGCACAAGTTCCAGCCTCGTAATTCTTCAGTCTCGTTATGCGTGCATGTTCCAGCCGCGTATTGCTTCGGTCTCGACGAGCGTACAAGTTCCAGCTGCGCATTGCTTCGGTCTCGTCGAGCGTACAAGTCCCAGCCGCGTATTCCTTTTGTCTCGTTATGTGTACAAGTCCCAGCCGCGTATTGCTTCGGTCTCGTTATGCGTACAAGCCCCAGCCGCGTATTGCTTCGGTGTCGTTATGCGTACAAGTCCCAGCCGCGTGTTGCTTCGGTCTCGTTATGCGTACAAGTTCCAGCCGCGTGCTGCTTCGGTCTCGTTAATCGTACAAGTTCCAGCCGCATAATGCTTCGGTCTCGTTATGCGTACAAGTCCCAGCCGTGTGTTGCTTCGGTCACGTTATGCGTGCAAGTTCCAGCCTCGTATTGCTTCGGTATCGTCGGGCGTACAAGTCCCAGCCTCGTATTGCTTCGGTCTCGTCAAGCGTACAAGTTACAGCCGGATAATGTTTCGGTCTCGTTATGCGTGCATGTTCCAGCCCCGTATTGCTTCGGTCTCGTCGAGCGTACAAGTTCCAGCCGCGTATAGCTTCGGTCTCATCGAGCGTACAAGTCCCAGCCGCGTATTGCTTTGGTCTCGTTATGCGTACAAGTCCCAGCCGCGTATTGCTTCGGTCTCGTTATGCGTACAAGTTACAGCCGGATAATGCTTCGGTCTCGTTATGCGTGCAAGTCCCAGCCGCGTATTGCTTTGGTCTCGTTATGCGTACAAGTCCCAGCCGCGTATTACTTTGGTCTCGTTATGCGTACAAGTCCCAGCCGCGTATTGCTTCGGTCTCGTGGAGCATACAAGTCCCAGGCGCGTATAGCTGCGGTCTCGTGGAGCGTTCAAGGTCCAGCCGCGTATTGCATTGTTCTCGTTATGCGTACAAGTCCCAGCCGTGTATTGCTTCGGTCTCGTTATGCGTGCAAGTTCCAGCCGCGTATTGCTTCGGTCCCGTCGAGCGTACAGGTTCCAACCGCGTATTGCTTCGGTCTCGTTATGCGTACAAGTTCCAGCCGTGTAATGGTTCGGTCTCGTTATGCGTGCAAGTTCCTGCCGCGTATTGCTTCGGTATCGTTATGCGTACAAGTCCCAGCCGCGTGTTGCTTCGGTCTCGTTATGCGTACAAGTCCCAGCCGCGTGTTGCTTCGGTCTCGTTATGCGTGCAAGTTCCAGCCTCGTATTGCTTCGGTATCATCGAGCGTACAAGTCCCAGCCTCGTATTGCTTCGGTCTCGTCAAGCGCACAAGTTCCAGCCTCGTAATGCTTCAGTCTCGTTATGCGTGCAAGTTCCAGCCGCGTATTGCTTCGGTCTCGACGAGCGTACAAGTTCCAGCTGCGTATTGCTTCGGTCTCGTCGAGCGTACAAGTCCCAGCCGCGTATTACTTCGGTCTCGTTATGCGTACAAGCCCCAGCCGCGTATTGCTTCGGTGTCGTTATGCGTACAAGTCCCAGCCGCGTGTTGCTTCGGTCTCGTTATGCGTACAAGTTCCAGCCGCGTGTTGCTTCGGTCTCGTTAGGCGTACAAGTTCCAGCCGCGTAATGCTTCGGTCTCGTTATGCGTACAAGTCCCAGCCGTGTGTTGCTTCGGTCACGTTATGCGTACAAGTCCCAGCCGTGTGTTGCTTCGGTCACGTTATGCGTGCAAGTTCCAGCCTCGTATTGCTTCGGTATCGTCGGGCGTACAAGTCCCAGCCTCGTATTGCTTCGGTCTCGTCAAGCGTACAAGTTACAGCCGGATAATGTTTCGGTCTCGTTATGCGTGCATGTTCCAGCCCCGTATTGCTTCGGTCTCGTCGAGCGTACAAGTTCCAGCCGCGTATAGCTTCGGTCTCATCGAGCGTACAAGTCCCAGCCGCATATTGCTTCGGTCTCGTTATGCGTACAAGTTACAGCAGGATAATGCTTCGGTATCGTTATGCGTGCAAGTTCCAGCCGCGTATTGCTCTGGTCTCGTCGAGCGTGCAAGTACCAGCCGAGTATTGCTTCGGTCTCGTTATGCGTACAAGTCGCAGCCGCGTATTGCTTTGGTCTCGTTATGCGTACAAGTCCCAGCCGCGTATTACTTTGGTCTCGTTATGCGTACACGTCGCAGCCGCGTAATGCTTCGGTCTCGTTATGCGTTCGAGTTCCAGCCGCGTATTGCTTCGGTCGCTTGGAGCATACAAGTCCCAGACGCGTATTGCTTCGGTCTCGTTACGCGTACAAGTTCCAGCCGCGTATTGCTTCGGTCTCGCCGAGCGAACAAGTTCCTGCAGCGTATTTCTTCGGTCTCGTTATGCGTGCAAGTTACAGCCGGATAATGCTTCGGTCTCGTTATGCGTGCAAGTTCCAGCCAAGTATTGCTTCGGTGTCGTTAGGCAAACAAGTTCCAGCCGCGTAATGCTTCGGTCTCGTTATGCGTACAAGTTCCAGCCGCGTAATGCTTCGGTCTCGTTATGCGTACGAGTTCCAGCCGCGTATTGCTTCGGTCGCTTGGAGCATACAAGTCCCAGACGCGTATTGCTTCGGTCTCCTCACGCGTACAAGTTCCAGCCGCGTATTGCTTCGGCTTCATCGAGCGTACAAGTTCCAGCCTTGTATTTCTTTGGTCTCGTTATGCGTACAAGTCCCAGCCGCGTATTGCTTCGGTCTCGTTATGCGTACAAGTTCCAGCCGTGTAATGGTCCGGTCTCGTTATGCGGGAAAGTTCCAGCCGCGTATTGCATCGGTCTCGTTATGCGTGCAAGTTCCAGCCGCGTATTGCTTCGGTCTCGTCAAGCGTACAAGTTCCAGCCCTGTAATGGTCCGGTCTTTTTATGCGGGCAAGTTCCAGCCGCGTGTTCCTTCGGTCTCGTTATGCGTACAAGTTCCAGCTGCGTGTTGCTTCGGGCTCGTTAGGCGACAAGTTCCTGCCGCGTAATGCTTCGGTCTCGTTATGCGTAGATGTTCCAGCCGCGTATTGCTTCGGTCTCGTTATGCGTGCAAGTCGCAGCCGTGTAATGCTTCGGTCTCGTGGAGCGTTCAAGTTCCAGCAGCGCGTTGCTTCGGTCTCGTCGAGCGTACAAGTCCCAGCCGCGTATTCCTTTTGTCTCGTTATGTGTACAAGTCCCAGCCGCGTATTGCTTCGGTCTTGTCGAGCGTACAAGTCCCAGCCGCGTATTGCTTTGGTCTCGCTATGCGTACAAGTCCCAGCCGCGTATTGCTTCGGTGTCGTTATGCGTACAAGTTCCAGCCGTGTAATGGTTCGGTCTCGTTAGGCGTACAAGTTCCAGCCGCGTAATGCTTCGGTCTCGTTATGCGGGCAAGTTCCAGCCGCGTATTGCTTCGGTCTCGTTATGCGTGCAAGTTCCAGCAGCGTATTGCTTCGGTCTCGTCAAGCGTACAAGTTACAGCCGGATAATGCTTCGGTCTCGTTATGCGTGCAAGTTCCAGCCGCGTATTGCTTCGGTCTCGTTATGCGTTCAAGTCCCAGCCGCGTATTGCTTCGGTATTGTTATGCGTACAAGTCCCAGCCGCGTGTTACTTCGGTCTCGTTATGCGTACAAGTTCCAGCAGCGTATTGCTTCGGTCTCGTCGAGCGTACAGGTTCCAGCCCCGTATTACTTCGGTCTCGTTATGCGTGCAAGTTCCAGTCGCGTATTGTTTCGGTCTCGTCGTGCGTACAAATTCCAGCTGCGTATTGCTTCGGTCTCGTTATGCGTACAAGTCCCAGCCGCATATTGCTTCGGTCTCGTTATGCGTACAAGTTACAGCAGGATAATGCTTCGGTCTCGTTATGCGTGCAAGTTCCAGCCGCGTATTGCTCTGGTCTCGTCGAGCGTGCAAGTTACAGCCGGATAATGCTTCGGTCTCGTTATGCGTACAAGTTCCAGCCGCGTATTGCTTCGGTCTCGTTTTGCGTACAACTTCCAGCCGCGTGTTGCTTCGGTGTCGTTATGTGTACAGGTTCCAGCCGCGTATTGCATTGTTCTCGTTATGCGTACAAGTCCCAGCCGCGTATTGCTTCGGGCTCTTTATGCGTACAGGTTCCAGCCGCGTGTTGCTTCGGTGTCGTTATGCGTACAAGTCTCAGCCGCGTGTTCCTTCGGTCTCGTTATGCGTACAAGTTCCAGCTGCGTGTTGCTTCGGGCTCGTTAGGCGTACAAGTTCCTGCCGCGTAATGCTTCGGTCTCGTTATGCGTACGAGTTCCAGCCGCGTATTGCTTCGGTCGCTTGGAGCATACAAGTCCCAGACGCGTATTGCTTCGGTCTCGTTACGCGTACAAGTTCCAGCCGCGTGTTGCTTCGGTCTCGTCATGCGTACAAGTTCCAGCCGCGTATTGCTTCGGTATCGTTATGCGGACAAGTTCCAGCCGCGTGTTACTTCGGTCTCGTTATGCGTACAAGTTCCAGCCGCGTATTGCTTCGGTGTCGTCGAGCGTGCAAATCCCAGCCGCGTATTGCTTCGGTATCGTTAGGCGTACAAGTTCCAGCCGCGATATGCTTCGGTCTCGTTATGCGTACGAGTTCCAGCCGCGTATTGCTTCGGTCGCTTGGAGCATACAAGTCCCAGACGCGTATTGCTTCGGTCTCGTTACGCGTACAAGTTCCAGCCGCGTATTGCTTCGGTCTCGCCGAGCGAACAAGTTCCTGCCGCGTATTGCTTCGGTCTCGTCAAGCGTACAAGTTACAGCCGGATAATGCTTCGGTCTCGTTATGCGTGCAAGTTCCAGCCGCGTATTGCTTCGGTCTCGTTATGCGTTCAAGTCCCAGCCGCGTAATACTTTGGCCTCGTTATGCGTACAAGTCGCAGCCGCGTATTGCTTCGGTCTCGTTATGCGTACAAGTTCCAGCCGCGTATAGCTTCGGTCTCATCGAGCGTACAAGTCCCAGCCGCGTATTGCTTTGGTCTCGTTATGCGTACATGTCCCAGCCGCGTATTGCATCGGTCTCGTTATGCGCACAATTTGCAGCCGTGTAATGGTTCAGTCTCGTTATGCGGGCTAGTTCCAGCCGCGTATTGCTTCGGTCTGGTCGAGCGTGCAAGTTCCAGCCGCGTATTGCTTCGGTCTCGTCGAGCGTACAAGTTCCAGCTGCGTATTGCTTCGGTCTCGTCGAGCGTACAAGTCCCAGCCGCGTATTCCTTTGGTCTCGTTATGCGTACAAGTCCCAGCCGCGTATTGCTTCGGTCTCGTTATGCGTACAAGGTCCAGCCGCGTATTGCTTCGGTCTCGTCAAGCGTACAAGTTACAGCCGGATAATGCTTCGGTCTCGTTAAGCGTGCAAGTTCCAGCCGCGTATTGCTTCGGCTACATCGAGCGTACAAGTTCCAGCCTTGTATTGCTTTGGTCTCGTTATGCGTACAAGTCCCAGCCGCGTATTGCTTCGGTCTCGTTATGCGTACAAGTTCCAGCCGTGTAATGGTCCGGTCTCGTTATGCGTACAAGTCCCAGCCGCGTATTGCTTCGGTGTCGTTATGCGTACAAGTTCCAGCCGTGTAATGGTTCGGTCTCGTTAGGCGTACAAGTTCCAGCCGCGTAATGCTTCGGTCTCGTTATGCGGGCAAGTTCCAGCCGCGTATTGCTTCGGTCTCGTTATGCGTGCAAGTTCCAGCCGCGTATTGCTTCGGTCTCGCCGAGCGAACAAGTTCCTGCAGCGTATTGCTTCGGTCTCGTTATGCGTGCAAGTTACAGCCGGATAATGCTTCGGTCTCGTTATGCGTGCAAGTTCCAGCCGCGTATTGCTTCGGTCCCGTCGAGCGCACAGGTTCCAACCGCGTATTGCTTCGGTCTCGTTATGCGTACAAGTTCCAGCCGTGTAATGGTTCGGTCTCGTTATGCGTGCAAGTTCCTGCCGCGTATTGCTTCGGTATCGTTATGCGTACAAGTCCCAGCCGCGTGTTGCTTCGGTCTCGTTATGCGTACAAGTCCCAGCCGCGTGTTGCTTCGGTCTCGTTATGCGTGCAAGTTCCAGCCTCGTATTGCTTCGGTATCATCGAGCGTACAAGTCCCAGCCGCGTATAGCTTCGGTCTCATCGAGCGTACAAGTCCCAGCCGCGTATTGCTTTGGTCTCGTTATGCGTACAAGTCCGAGCCGCGTGTTGCTTCGGTCTCGTTATGCGTGCAAGTTCCAGCCGCGTATTGCTTCGGTCTCGACGAGCGTACAAGCCCCAGCCGCGTATTGCTTCGGTGTCGTTATGCGTACAAGTCCCAGCCGCGTGTTGCTTCGGTCTCGTTATGCGTACAAGTTCCAGCCGCGTGTTGCTTCGGTCTCGTTAGGCGTACAAGTTCCAGCCGCGTAATGCTTCGGTCTCGTTATGCGTACAAGTCCCAGCCGTGTGTTGCTTCGGTCACGTTATGCGTGCAAGTTCCAGCCTCGTATTGCTTCGGTATCGTCGGGCGTACAAGTCCCAGCCTCGTATTGCTTCGGTCTCGTCAAGCGTACAAGTTACAGCCGGATAATGTTTCGGTCTCGTTATGCGTGCATGTTCCAGCCCCGTATTGCTTCGGTCTCGTCGAGCGTACAAGTTCCAGCCGCGTATAGCTTCGGTCTCATCGAGCGTACAAGTCCCAGCCGCGTATTGCTTTGGTCTCGTTATGCGTACAAGTCCGAGCCGCGTGTTGCTTCGGTCTCGTTATGCGTACAAGTCCCAGCCGCGTGTTGCTTCGGTCTCGTTATGCGTACAAGTTACAGCCGGATAATGCTTCGGTCTCGTTATGCGTGCAAGTCCCAGCCGCGTATTGCTTTGGTCTCGTTATGCGTACAAGTCCCAGCCGCGTATTACTTTGGTCTCGTTATGCGTACAAGTCCGAGCCGCGTGTTGCTTCGGTCTCGTTATGCGTACAAGTCCCAGCCGCGTGTTGCTTCGGTCTCGTTATGCGTACAAGTTACAGCCGGATAATGCTTCGGTCTCGTTATGCGTGCAAGTCGCAGCCGCGTATTGCTTCGGTCTCGTTATGCGTACAAGTTCCAGCCGTGTAATGGTTCGGTCTTGTTATGCGTTCAAGTCCCAGCCGCGTATTGCTTCGGTCTCGTGGAGCATACAAGTCCCAGGCGCGTATAGCTGCGGTCTCGTGGAGCGTTCAAGTTCCAGCCGCGTATTGCATTGTTCTCATTATGCGTACAAGTCCCAGCCGCGTATTGCTTCGGTCTCGTTATGCGTGCAAGTTCCAGCCGCGTATTGCTTCGGTCCCGTCGAGCGCACAGGTTCCAACCGCGTATTGCTTCGGTCTCGTTATGCGTACAAGTCCCAGCCGCATATTGCTTCGGTCTCGTTATGCGTACAAGTTACAGCAGGATAATGCTTCGGTCTCGTTATGCGTGCAAGTTCCAGCCGCGTATTGCTTCGGTCTCGTTACGCGTACAAGTTCCAGCCGCGTGTTGCTTCGGTCTCGTTATGCGTACAAGTTCATGCCGCGTATTGCTTCGGTGTCGTCGAGCGTGCAAATCCCAGCCGCGTATTGCTTCGGTATCGTTATGCGTACAAGTCCCAGCCGCGTGTTGCTTCGGTCTCGTTATGCGTACAAGTTCCAGCCGCGTATTGCTTCGGCCTCGTGGAGCATACAATTCCCAGGCGCGTATTGCTTCGGTCTCGTTACGCGTACAAGTTCCAGCCGCGTATTGCTTCGGTCTCGCCGAGCGAACAAGTTCCTGCAGCGTATTGCTTCGGTCTCGTTATGCGTGCAAGTTACAGCCGGATAATGCTTCGGTCTCGTTATGCGTGCAAGTTCCAGTCAAGTATTGCTTCGGTGTCGTTAGGCGAACAAGTTCCAGCCGCGTAATGCTTCGGTCTCGTTATGCGTACAAGTTCCAGACGCGTGTTGCTTCGGTCTCGTTATGCGTACAAGTCCCAGCGGCGTATTGCTTCGGTCTCGTTTTGCGTACAACTTCCAGCCGCGTGTTGCTTCGGTGTCGTTATGTATACAGGTTCCAGCCGCGTATTGCATTGTTCTCGTTATGCGTACAAGTCCCAGCCGCGTATTGCTTCGGGCTCTTTATGCGTACAGGTTCCAGCCGCGTGTTGCTTCGGTGTCGTTATGCGTACAAGTCTCAGCCGCGTGTTCCTTCGGTCTCGTTATGCGTACAAGTTCCAGCTGCGTGTTGCTTCGGGCTCGTTAGGCGACAAGTTCCAGCCGCGTAATGCTTCGGTCTCGTTATGCGTAGATGTTCCAGACGCGTATTGCTTCGGTCTCGTTATGCGTGCAAGTCCCAGCCGTGTAATGCTTCGGTCTCGTGGCGCGTTCAAGTTCCAGCAGCGCGTTGCTTCGGTCTCGTCAAGCGTACAAGTTCCAGCCGCGTATTGCATTGTTCTCGTTATGCGTACAAGTTCCAGCCGTGTAATGCTTCGGTCTCGTTAGGCGTACAAGTTCCAGCCGCGTAATGCTTCGGTCTCGTTATGCGTACGAGTTCCAGCCGCGTATTGCTTCGGTCGCTTGGAGCATACAAGTCCCAGACGCGTATTGCTTCGGTCTCGTTACGCGTACAAGTTCCAGCCGCGTGTTGCTTCGGTCTCGTCATGCGTACAAGTTCCAGCCGCGTATTGCTTCGGTATCGTTATGCGGACAAGTTCCAGCCGCGTGTTGCTTCGGTCTCGTTATGCGTACAAGTTCCAGCCGCGTATTGCTTCGGTGTCGTCGAGCGTGCAAATCCCAGCCGCGTATTGCTTCGGTATCGTTAGGCGTACAAGTTCCTGCCGCGTAATGCTTCGGTCTCGTTATGCGTACGAGTTCCAGCCGCGTATTGCTTCGGTCGCTTGGAGCATACAAGTCCCAGACGCGTATTGCTTCGGTCTCGTTACGCGTACAAGTTCCAGCCGCGTGTTGCTTCGGTCTCGTCATGCGTACAAGTTCCAGCCGCGTATTGCTTCGGTATCGTTATGCGGACAAGTTCCAGCCGCGTGTTACTTCGGTCTCGTTATGCGTACAAGTTCCAGCCGCGTATTGCTTCGGTGTCGTCGAGCGTGCAAATCCCAGCCGCGTATTGCTTCGGTATCGTTAGGCGTACAAGTTCCAGCCGCGATATGCTTCGGTCTCGTTATGCGTACGAGTTCCAGCCGCGTATTGCTTCGGTCGCTTGGAGCATACAAGTCCCAGACGCGTATTGCTTCGGTCTCGTTACGCGTACAAGTTCCAGCCGCGTATTGCTTCGGTCTCGCCGAGCGAACAAGTTCCTGCCGCGTATTGCTTCGGTCTCGTCAAGCGTACAAGTTACAGCCGGATAATGCTTCGGTCTCGTTATGCGTGCAAGTTCCAGCCGCGTATTGCTTCGGTCTCGTTATGCGTTCAAGTCCCAGCCGCGTAATACTTTGGCCTCGTTATGCGTACAAGTCGCAGCCGCGTATTGCTTCGGTCTCGTTATGCGTACAAGTTCCAGCCGCGTATAGCTTCGGTCTCATCGAGCGTACAAGTCCCAGCCGCGTATTGCTTTGGTCTCGTTATGCGTACATGTCCCAGCCGCGTATTGCATCGGTCTCGTTATGCGCACAATTTGCAGCCGTGTAATGGTTCAGTCTCGTTATGCGGGCTAGTTCCAGCCGCGTATTGCTTCGGTCTGGTCGAGCGTGCAAGTTCCAGCCGCGTATTGCTTCGGTCTCGTCGAGCGTACAAGTTCCAGCTGCGTATTGCTTCGGTCTCGTCGAGCGTACAAGTCCCAGCCGCGTATTCCTTTGGTCTCGTTATGCGTACAAGTCCCAGCCGCGTATTGCTTCGGTCTCGTTATGCGTACAAGGTCCAGCCGCGTATTGCTTCGGTCTCGTCAAGCGTACAAGTTACAGCCGGATAATGCTTCGGTCTCGTTAAGCGTGCAAGTTCCAGCCGCGTATTGCTTCGGCTACATCGAGCGTACAAGTTCCAGCCTTGTATTGCTTTGGTCTCGTTATGCGTACAAGTCCCAGCCGCGTATTGCTTCGGTCTCGTTATGCGTACAAGTTCCAGCCGTGTAATGGTCCGGTCTCGTTATGCGTACAAGTCCCAGCCGCGTATTGCTTCGGTGTCGTTATGCGTACAAGTTCCAGCCGTGTAATGGTTCGGTCTCGTTAGGCGTACAAGTTCCAGCCGCGTAATGCTTCGGTCTCGTTATGCGGGCAAGTTCCAGCCGCGTATTGCTTCGGTCTCGTTATGCGTGCAAGTTCCAGCCGCGTATTGCTTCGGTCTCGCCGAGCGAACAAGTTCCTGCAGCGTATTGCTTCGGTCTCGTTATGCGTGCAAGTTACAGCCGGATAATGCTTCGGTCTCGTTATGCGTGCAAGTTCCAGCCGCGTATTGCTTCGGTCCCGTCGAGCGCACAGGTTCCAACCGCGTATTGCTTCGGTCTCGTTATGCGTACAAGTTCCAGCCGTGTAATGGTTCGGTCTCGTTATGCGTGCAAGTTCCTGCCGCGTATTGCTTCGGTATCGTTATGCGTACAAGTCCCAGCCGCGTGTTGCTTCGGTCTCGTTATGCGTACAAGTCCCAGCCGCGTGTTGCTTCGGTCTCGTTATGCGTGCAAGTTCCAGCCTCGTATTGCTTCGGTATCATCGAGCGTACAAGTCCCAGCCGCGTATAGCTTCGGTCTCATCGAGCGTACAAGTCCCAGCCGCGTATTGCTTTGGTCTCGTTATGCGTACAAGTCCGAGCCGCGTGTTGCTTCGGTCTCGTTATGCGTGCAAGTTCCAGCCGCGTATTGCTTCGGTCTCGACGAGCGTACAAGCCCCAGCCGCGTATTGCTTCGGTGTCGTTATGCGTACAAGTCCCAGCCGCGTGTTGCTTCGGTCTCGTTATGCGTACAAGTTCCAGCCGCGTGTTGCTTCGGTCTCGTTAGGCGTACAAGTTCCAGCCGCGTAATGCTTCGGTCTCGTTATGCGTACAAGTCCCAGCCGTGTGTTGCTTCGGTCACGTTATGCGTGCAAGTTCCAGCCTCGTATTGCTTCGGTATCGTCGGGCGTACAAGTCCCAGCCTCGTATTGCTTCGGTCTCGTCAAGCGTACAAGTTACAGCCGGATAATGTTTCGGTCTCGTTATGCGTGCATGTTCCAGCCCCGTATTGCTTCGGTCTCGTCGAGCGTACAAGTTCCAGCCGCGTATAGCTTCGGTCTCATCGAGCGTACAAGTCCCAGCCGCGTATTGCTTTGGTCTCGTTATGCGTACAAGTCCGAGCCGCGTGTTGCTTCGGTCTCGTTATGCGTACAAGTCCCAGCCGCGTGTTGCTTCGGTCTCGTTATGCGTACAAGTTACAGCCGGATAATGCTTCGGTCTCGTTATGCGTGCAAGTCCCAGCCGCGTATTGCTTTGGTCTCGTTATGCGTACAAGTCCCAGCCGCGTATTACTTTGGTCTCGTTATGCGTACAAGTCCGAGCCGCGTGTTGCTTTGGTCTCGTTATGCGTTCAAGTTCCAGCCGCGTATTGCATTGTTCTCATTATGCGTACAAGTCCCAGCCGCGTATTGCTTCGGTCTCGTTATGCGTGCAAGTTCCAGCCGCGTATTGCTTCGGTCCCGTCGAGCGCACAGGTTCCAACCCCGTATTGCTTCGGTCTCGTTATGCGTACAAGTTCCAGCCGTGTAATGGTTCGGTCTCGTTATGCGTGCAAGTTCCTGCCGCGTATTGCTTCGGTATCGTTATGCGTACAAGTCCCAGCCGCGACTTGCTTCGGTCTCGTTATGCGTACAAGTCCCAGCCGCGTGTTGCTTCGGTCTCGTTATGCGTGCAAGTTCCAGCCTCGTATTGCTTCGGTATCATCGAGCGTACAAGTCCCAGCCTCGTATTGCTTCGGTCTCGTCAAGCGCACAAGTTCCAGCCTCGTAATGCTTCAGTCTCGTTATGCGTGCAAGTTCCAGCCGCGTATTGCTTCGGTCTCGACGAGCGTACAAGTTCCAGCTGCGTATTGCTTCGGTCTCGTCGAGCGTACAAGTCCCAGCCGCGTATTCCTTTTGTCTCGTTATGTGTACAAGTCCCAGCCGCGTATTGCTTCGGTCTCGTTATGCGTACAAGCCCCAGCCGCGTATTGCTTCGGTGTCGTTATGCGTACAAGTCCCAGCCGTGTGTTGCTTCGGTCACGTTATGCGTGCAAGTTCCAGCCTCGTATTGCTTCGGTATCGTCGGGCGTACAAGTCCCAGCCTCGTATTGCTTCGGTCTCGTCAAGCGTACAAGTTACAGCCGGATAATGTTTCGGTCTCGTTATGCGTGCATGTTCCAGCCCCGTATTGCTTCGGTCTCGTCGAGCGTACAAGTTCCAGCCGCGTATAGCTTCGGTCTCATCGAGCGTACAAGTCCCAGCCGCGTATTGCTTTGGTCTCGTTATGCGTACAAGTCCGAGCCGCGTGTTGCTTCGGTCTCGTTATGCGTACAAGTCCCAGCCGCGTGTTGCTTCGGTCTCGTTATGCGGACAAGTTCCAGCCGCGTGTTGCTTCGGTCTCGTTATGCGTACAAGTTCCAGCCGCGTATTGCTTCGGTGTCGTCGAGCGTGCAAATCCCAGCCGCGTATTGCTTCGGTATAGTTATGCGTACAAGTCCCAGCCGCGTATTGCTTCGGTGTCGTTATGCGTACAAGTCCCAACCGCGTATTGCTTCGGTCTCGTTATGCGAATAAGTTCCAGCCGCGAATTGCTTCGGTCTCGTCAAGCGTACAAGTTCCAGCCGCGTATTGCTTCGGTCTCATCGAGCGTACAAGTCCCAGCCGCGTATTGCTTTGGTTTCGTTATGCGTACAAGTCCCAGCCGTGTATTGCTTCGGTCTCGTTATGCGTACAAGTTCCAGCCGTGTAATGGTTCGGCCTCGTTATGCGGGCAAGTTCCAGCCGCGTATTGCTTCGACCTCGTCGAGCGTACAAATTCCAGCTGCTTATTGCTTCGGTCTCGTCGAGCGTATAATTCCCAGCCTTGTATTGCTTTGGTCTCGTTATGAGGGCAAGTTCCAGCCGCGTATTGCTTCGGTCTCGTCAAGCGTACAAGTTACAGCCGGATAATGCTTCGGTCTCGTTATGCGTACAAGTTCCAGCAGCGTATTGCTTCGGTATCGTTATGCGTGCAGGTCCCAGCCGCTTATTGCTTCGGTCTCGTTATGCGTACAAGTTCCAGCCGCGTAATGCTTCGGTCTCGTTATGCGTACAAGGTCCAGCCGTGTAATGGTTCGGTCTCGTTATGCGTGCAAGTTCCAGCCGCGTATTGCTTCGGTCTCGTTATGCGTACAAGTTTCAGCCGCGTATTGCTTCGGTCTCGTCGAGCGAACAAGTTCCAGTAGCGCGTTGCTTCAGTCTCGTTATTCGTGCAAGGTCCAGCCGCGTATTGCTTCGGTCTCGTCGAGCTTACAAGTCCCAGCCGCGTATTGCTTCGGTCTCGTGGAGCGTATAATTCCCAGCCGTGTATTGCTTTGGTCTCGTTATGCGTACAAGTCCGAGCCGCGTATTGCTTCGGTCTCGTTATGCGTACAAGGTCCAGCCGTGTAATGGTTCGGTCTCGTTATGCGTGCAAGTTCCAGCCGCGTATTGCTTCGGTCTTGTCAAGCGTACAAGTTGCAGCCGGATAATGCTTCGGTCTCGTCGAGCGTACAAGTCCCAGCCGCGTATTGCTTCGGTCTCGTTATATGTACAGCTCCCAGCCGCGTAATGCTTCCGTATCGTTATGCGTACAAGTCCCAGCCGCGTATTGCTTCGGTCTCGTTATGCGTACAAGTTCCAGCCGCGTAATGCGTCGGTCTCGTTATGCGTACAAGTTCCAGCAGCGTATTGCTTCGGTATCGTTATGCGTGCAGGTCCCAGCCGCTTATTGCTTCGGTCTCGTTATGCGTACAAGTTCCAGCCGCGTAATGCTTCGGTCTCGTTATGCGTACAAGTTTCAGCGGCGCGTTGCTTCGGTCTCGTTATGCGTACAAGTCCCAGCCGTGTATTCCTTCGGTCTCGTTATGCGTACAAGTTCCAGCCGCATGTTGCTTCGGTCTCGTTATGCGTACAAGTTCCTGCCGCGTAATGCTTCGGTCTCGACATGCGTACAAGTTCCAGCCGCGTATTGCTTCGGTCTCGTCGAGCGTACAACTCCCAGCCGTGTACTGCTTCGGTCTCGGTATGCGTACCAGTCCCAGCCGCGTATTGCTTCGGTCTCGTCGAGCGTACAAGTTCGATCCGCGTGTTGCTTTGGTGTCGTTATGCGTACAAGTCCCAGCCGCGTAACTTCGGTATCGTTGTGCGTACAAGTTCCAGCTGCGCGTTGCTTCGGTGTCGTTATGCATGCAAGTTCCAGCCGCGTATTGCTGCGGTCTTGTCGAGCGTACAAGTTCCAGCCGCGTATTGCTTCGGTCTCATCGAGCGTACAAGTTCCAGCCGCGTGTTGCTTCGGTCTCGTTATGCGTGCAAGTTCCAGCCGCGTATTGCTTCGGTCTCGACGAGCGTACAAGCCCCAGCCGCGTATTGCTTCGGTGTCGTTATGCGTACAAGTCCCAGCCGCGTGTTGCTTCGGTCTCGTTATGCGTACAAGTTCCAGCCGCGTGTTGCTTCGGTCTCGTTAGGCGTACAAGTTCCAGCCGCGTAATGCTTCGGTCTCGTTATGCGTACAAGTCCCAGCCGTGTGTTGCTTCGGTCACGTTATGCGTGCAAGTTCCAGCCTCGTATTGCTTCGGTATCGTCGGGCGTACAAGTCCCAGCCTCGTATTGCTTCGGTCTCGTCAAGCGTACAAGTTCCAGCCTCGTAATTCTTCAGTCTCGTTATGCGTGCATGTTCCAGCCGCGTATTGCTTCGGTCTCGACGAGCGTACAAGTTCCAGCTGCGCATTGCTTCGGTCTCGTCGAGCGTACAAGTCCCAGCCGCGTATTCCTTTTGTCTCGTTATGTGTACAAGTCCCAGCCGCGTATTGCTTCGGTCTCGTTATGCGTACAAGCCCCAGCCGCGTATTGCTTCGGTGTCGTTATGCGTACAAGTCCCAGCCGCGTGTTGCTTCGGTCTCGTTATGCGTACAAGTTCCAGCCGCGTGCTGCTTCGGTCTCGTTAATCGTACAAGTTCCAGCCGCATAATGCTTCGGTCTCGTTATGCGTACAAGTCCCAGCCGTGTGTTGCTTCGGTCACGTTATGCGTGCAAGTTCCAGCCTCGTATTGCTTCGGTATCGTCGGGCGTACAAGTCCCAGCCTCGTATTGCTTCGGTCTCGTCAAGCGTACAAGTTACAGCCGGATAATGTTTCGGTCTCGTTATGCGTGCATGTTCCAGCCCCGTATTGCTTCGGTCTCGTCGAGCGTACAAGTTCCAGCCGCGTATAGCTTCGGTCTCATCGAGCGTACAAGTCCCAGCCGCGTATTGCTTTGGTCTCGTTATGCGTACAAGTCCCAGCCGCGTATTGCTTCGGTCTCGTTATGCGTACAAGTTACAGCCGGATAATGCTTCGGTCTCGTTATGCGTGCAAGTCCCAGCCGCGTATTGCTTTGGTCTCGTTATGCGTACAAGTCCCAGCCGCGTATTACTTTGGTCTCGTTATGCGTACAAGTCCCAGCCGCGTATTGCTTCGGTCTCGTGGAGCATACAAGTCCCAGGCGCGTATAGCTGCGGTCTCGTGGAGCGTTCAAGGTCCAGCCGCGTATTGCATTGTTCTCGTTATGCGTACAAGTCCCAGCCGTGTATTGCTTCGGTCTCGTTATGCGTGCAAGTTCCAGCCGCGTATTGCTTCGGTCCCGTCGAGCGTACAGGTTCCAACCGCGTATTGCTTCGGTCTCGTTATGCGTACAAGTTCCAGCCGTGTAATGGTTCGGTCTCGTTATGCGTGCAAGTTCCTGCCGCGTATTGCTTCGGTATCGTTATGCGTACAAGTCCCAGCCGCGTGTTGCTTCGGTCTCGTTATGCGTACAAGTCCCAGCCGCGTGTTGCTTCGGTCTCGTTATGCGTGCAAGTTCCAGCCTCGTATTGCTTCGGTATCATCGAGCGTACAAGTCCCAGCCTCGTATTGCTTCGGTCTCGTCAAGCGCACAAGTTCCAGCCTCGTAATGCTTCAGTCTCGTTATGCGTGCAAGTTCCAGCCGCGTATTGCTTCGGTCTCGACGAGCGTACAAGTTCCAGCTGCGTATTGCTTCGGTCTCGTCGAGCGTACAAGTCCCAGCCGCGTATTACTTCGGTCTCGTTATGCGTACAAGCCCCAGCCGCGTATTGCTTCGGTGTCGTTATGCGTACAAGTCCCAGCCGCGTGTTGCTTCGGTCTCGTTATGCGTACAAGTTCCAGCCGCGTGTTGCTTCGGTCTCGTTAGGCGTACAAGTTCCAGCCGCGTAATGCTTCGGTCTCGTTATGCGTACAAGTCCCAGCCGTGTGTTGCTTCGGTCACGTTATGCGTACAAGTCCCAGCCGTGTGTTGCTTCGGTCACGTTATGCGTGCAAGTTCCAGCCTCGTATTGCTTCGGTATCGTCGGGCGTACAAGTCCCAGCCTCGTATTGCTTCGGTCTCGTCAAGCGTACAAGTTACAGCCGGATAATGTTTCGGTCTCGTTATGCGTGCATGTTCCAGCCCCGTATTGCTTCGGTCTCGTCGAGCGTACAAGTTCCAGCCGCGTATAGCTTCGGTCTCATCGAGCGTACAAGTCCCAGCCGCATATTGCTTCGGTCTCGTTATGCGTACAAGTTACAGCAGGATAATGCTTCGGTATCGTTATGCGTGCAAGTTCCAGCCGCGTATTGCTCTGGTCTCGTCGAGCGTGCAAGTACCAGCCGAGTATTGCTTCGGTCTCGTTATGCGTACAAGTCGCAGCCGCGTATTGCTTTGGTCTCGTTATGCGTACAAGTCCCAGCCGCGTATTACTTTGGTCTCGTTATGCGTACACGTCGCAGCCGCGTAATGCTTCGGTCTCGTTATGCGTTCGAGTTCCAGCCGCGTATTGCTTCGGTCGCTTGGAGCATACAAGTCCCAGACGCGTATTGCTTCGGTCTCGTTACGCGTACAAGTTCCAGCCGCGTATTGCTTCGGTCTCGCCGAGCGAACAAGTTCCTGCAGCGTATTTCTTCGGTCTCGTTATGCGTGCAAGTTACAGCCGGATAATGCTTCGGTCTCGTTATGCGTGCAAGTTCCAGCCAAGTATTGCTTCGGTGTCGTTAGGCAAACAAGTTCCAGCCGCGTAATGCTTCGGTCTCGTTATGCGTACAAGTTCCAGCCGCGTAATGCTTCGGTCTCGTTATGCGTACGAGTTCCAGCCGCGTATTGCTTCGGTCGCTTGGAGCATACAAGTCCCAGACGCGTATTGCTTCGGTCTCCTTACGCGTACAAGTTCCAGCCGCGTATTGCTTCGGCTTCATCGAGCGTACAAGTTCCAGCCTTGTATTTCTTTGGTCTCGTTATGCGTACAAGTCCCAGCCGCGTATTGCTTCGGTCTCGTTATGCGTACAAGTTCCAGCCGTGTAATGGTCCGGTCTCGTTATGCGGGAAAGTTCCAGCCGCGTATTGCATCGGTCTCGTTATGCGTGCAAGTTCCAGCCGCGTATTGCTTCGGTCTCGTCAAGCGTACAAGTTCCAGCCCTGTAATGGTCCGGTCTTTTTATGCGGGCAAGTTCCAGCCGCGTGTTCCTTCGGTCTCGTTATGCGTACAAGTTCCAGCTGCGTGTTGCTTCGGGCTCGTTAGGCGACAAGTTCCTGCCGCGTAATGCTTCGGTCTCGTTATGCGTAGATGTTCCAGCCGCGTATTGCTTCGGTCTCGTTATGCGTGCAAGTCGCAGCCGTGTAATGCTTCGGTCTCGTGGAGCGTTCAAGTTCCAGCAGCGCGTTGCTTCGGTCTCGTCGAGCGTACAAGTCCCAGCCGCGTATTCCTTTTGTCTCGTTATGTGTACAAGTCCCAGCCGCGTATTGCTTCGGTCTTGTCGAGCGTACAAGTCCCAGCCGCGTATTGCTTTGGTCTCGCTATGCGTACAAGTCCCAGCCGCGTATTGCTTCGGTGTCGTTATGCGTACAAGTTCCAGCCGTGTAATGGTTCGGTCTCGTTAGGCGTACAAGTTCCAGCCGCGTAATGCTTCGGTCTCGTTATGCGGGCAAGTTCCAGCCGCGTATTGCTTCGGTCTCGTTATGCGTGCAAGTTCCAGCAGCGTATTGCTTCGGTCTCGTCAAGCGTACAAGTTACAGCCGGATAATGCTTCGGTCTCGTTATGCGTGCAAGTTCCAGCCGCGTATTGCTTCGGTCTCGTTATGCGTTCAAGTCCCAGCCGCGTATTGCTTCGGTATTGTTATGCGTACAAGTCCCAGCCGCGTGTTACTTCGGTCTCGTTATGCGTACAAGTTCCAGCAGCGTATTGCTTCGGTCTCGTCGAGCGTACAGGTTCCAGCCCCGTATTACTTCGGTCTCGTTATGCGTGCAAGTTCCAGTCGCGTATTGTTTCGGTCTCGTCGTGCGTACAAATTCCAGCTGCGTATTGCTTCGGTCTCGTTATGCGTACAAGTCCCAGCCGCATATTGCTTCGGTCTCGTTATGCGTACAAGTTACAGCAGGATAATGCTTCGGTCTCGTTATGCGTGCAAGTTCCAGCCGCGTATTGCTCTGGTCTCGTCGAGCGTGCAAGTTACAGCCGGATAATGCTTCGGTCTCGTTATGCGTACAAGTTCCAGCCGCGTATTGCTTCGGTCTCGTTTTGCGTACAACTTCCAGCCGCGTGTTGCTTCGGTGTCGTTATGTGTACAGGTTCCAGCCGCGTATTGCATTGTTCTCGTTATGCGTACAAGTCCCAGCCGCGTATTGCTTCGGGCTCTTTATGCGTACAGGTTCCAGCCGCGTGTTGCTTCGGTGTCGTTATGCGTACAAGTCTCAGCCGCGTGTTCCTTCGGTCTCGTTATGCGTACAAGTTCCAGCTGCGTGTTGCTTCGGGCTCGTTAGGCGTACAAGTTCCTGCCGCGTAATGCTTCGGTCTCGTTATGCGTACGAGTTCCAGCCGCGTATTGCTTCGGTCGCTTGGAGCATACAAGTCCCAGACGCGTATTGCTTCGGTCTCGTTACGCGTACAAGTTCCAGCCGCGTGTTGCTTCGGTCTCGTCATGCGTACAAGTTCCAGCCGCGTATTGCTTCGGTATCGTTATGCGGACAAGTTCCAGCCGCGTGTTACTTCGGTCTCGTTATGCGTACAAGTTCCAGCCGCGTATTGCTTCGGTGTCGTCGAGCGTGCAAATCCCAGCCGCGTATTGCTTCGGTATCGTTAGGCGTACAAGTTCCAGCCGCGATATGCTTCGGTCTCGTTATGCGTACGAGTTCCAGCCGCGTATTGCTTCGGTCGCTTGGAGCATACAAGTCCCAGACGCGTATTGCTTCGGTCTCGTTACGCGTACAAGTTCCAGCCGCGTATTGCTTCGGTCTCGCCGAGCGAACAAGTTCCTGCCGCGTATTGCTTCGGTCTCGTCAAGCGTACAAGTTACAGCCGGATAATGCTTCGGTCTCGTTATGCGTGCAAGTTCCAGCCGCGTATTGCTTCGGTCTCGTTATGCGTTCAAGTCCCAGCCGCGTAATACTTTGGCCTCGTTATGCGTACAAGTCGCAGCCGCGTATTGCTTCGGTCTCGTTATGCGTACAAGTTCCAGCCGCGTATAGCTTCGGTCTCATCGAGCGTACAAGTCCCAGCCGCGTATTGCTTTGGTCTCGTTATGCGTACATGTCCCAGCCGCGTATTGCATCGGTCTCGTTATGCGCACAATTTGCAGCCGTGTAATGGTTCAGTCTCGTTATGCGGGCTAGTTCCAGCCGCGTATTGCTTCGGTCTGGTCGAGCGTGCAAGTTCCAGCCGCGTATTGCTTCGGTCTCGTCGAGCGTACAAGTTCCAGCTGCGTATTGCTTCGGTCTCGTCGAGCGTACAAGTCCCAGCCGCGTATTCCTTTGGTCTCGTTATGCGTACAAGTCCCAGCCGCGTATTGCTTCGGTCTCGTTATGCGTACAAGGTCCAGCCGCGTATTGCTTCGGTCTCGTCAAGCGTACAAGTTACAGCCGGATAATGCTTCGGTCTCGTTAAGCGTGCAAGTTCCAGCCGCGTATTGCTTCGGCTACATCGAGCGTACAAGTTCCAGCCTTGTATTGCTTTGGTCTCGTTATGCGTACAAGTCCCAGCCGCGTATTGCTTCGGTCTCGTTATGCGTACAAGTTCCAGCCGTGTAATGGTCCGGTCTCGTTATGCGTACAAGTCCCAGCCGCGTATTGCTTCGGTGTCGTTATGCGTACAAGTTCCAGCCGTGTAATGGTTCGGTCTCGTTAGGCGTACAAGTTCCAGCCGCGTAATGCTTCGGTCTCGTTATGCGGGCAAGTTCCAGCCGCGTATTGCTTCGGTCTCGTTATGCGTGCAAGTTCCAGCCGCGTATTGCTTCGGTCTCGCCGAGCGAACAAGTTCCTGCAGCGTATTGCTTCGGTCTCGTTATGCGTGCAAGTTACAGCCGGATAATGCTTCGGTCTCGTTATGCGTGCAAGTTCCAGCCGCGTATTGCTTCGGTCCCGTCGAGCGCACAGGTTCCAACCGCGTATTGCTTCGGTCTCGTTATGCGTACAAGTTCCAGCCGTGTAATGGTTCGGTCTCGTTATGCGTGCAAGTTCCTGCCGCGTATTGCTTCGGTATCGTTATGCGTACAAGTCCCAGCCGCGTGTTGCTTCGGTCTCGTTATGCGTACAAGTCCCAGCCGCGTGTTGCTTCGGTCTCGTTATGCGTGCAAGTTCCAGCCTCGTATTGCTTCGGTATCATCGAGCGTACAAGTCCCAGCCGCGTATAGCTTCGGTCTCATCGAGCGTACAAGTCCCAGCCGCGTATTGCTTTGGTCTCGTTATGCGTACAAGTCCGAGCCGCGTGTTGCTTCGGTCTCGTTATGCGTGCAAGTTCCAGCCGCGTATTGCTTCGGTCTCGACGAGCGTACAAGCCCCAGCCGCGTATTGCTTCGGTGTCGTTATGCGTACAAGTCCCAGCCGCGTGTTGCTTCGGTCTCGTTATGCGTACAAGTTCCAGCCGCGTGTTGCTTCGGTCTCGTTAGGCGTACAAGTTCCAGCCGCGTAATGCTTCGGTCTCGTTATGCGTACAAGTCCCAGCCGTGTGTTGCTTCGGTCACGTTATGCGTGCAAGTTCCAGCCTCGTATTGCTTCGGTATCGTCGGGCGTACAAGTCCCAGCCTCGTATTGCTTCGGTCTCGTCAAGCGTACAAGTTACAGCCGGATAATGTTTCGGTCTCGTTATGCGTGCATGTTCCAGCCCCGTATTGCTTCGGTCTCGTCGAGCGTACAAGTTCCAGCCGCGTATAGCTTCGGTCTCATCGAGCGTACAAGTCCCAGCCGCGTATTGCTTTGGTCTCGTTATGCGTACAAGTCCGAGCCGCGTGTTGCTTCGGTCTCGTTATGCGTACAAGTCCCAGCCGCGTGTTGCTTCGGTCTCGTTATGCGTACAAGTTACAGCCGGATAATGCTTCGGTCTCGTTATGCGTGCAAGTCCCAGCCGCGTATTGCTTTGGTCTCGTTATGCGTACAAGTCCCAGCCGCGTATTACTTTGGTCTCGTTATGCGTACAAGTCCGAGCCGCGTGTTGCTTCGGTCTCGTTATGCGTACAAGTCCCAGCCGCGTGTTGCTTCGGTCTCGTTATGCGTACAAGTTACAGCCGGATAATGCTTCGGTCTCGTTATGCGTGCAAGTCGCAGCCGCGTATTGCTTCGGTCTCGTTATGCGTACAAGTTCCAGCCGTGTAATGGTTCGGTCTTGTTATGCGTTCAAGTCCCAGCCGCGTATTGCTTCGGTCTCGTGGAGCATACAAGTCCCAGGCGCGTATAGCTGCGGTCTCGTGGAGCGTTCAAGTTCCAGCCGCGTATTGCATTGTTCTCATTATGCGTACAAGTCCCAGCCGCGTATTGCTTCGGTCTCGTTATGCGTGCAAGTTCCAGCCGCGTATTGCTTCGGTCCCGTCGAGCGCACAGGTTCCAACCGCGTATTGCTTCGGTCTCGTTATGCGTACAAGTCCCAGCCGCATATTGCTTCGGTCTCGTTATGCGTACAAGTTACAGCAGGATAATGCTTCGGTCTCGTTATGCGTGCAAGTTCCAGCCGCGTATTGCTTCGGTCTCGTTACGCGTACAAGTTCCAGCCGCGTGTTGCTTCGGTCTCGTTATGCGTACAAGTTCATGCCGCGTATTGCTTCGGTGTCGTCGAGCGTGCAAATCCCAGCCGCGTATTGCTTCGGTATCGTTATGCGTACAAGTCCCAGCCGCGTGTTGCTTCGGTCTCGTTATGCGTACAAGTTCCAGCCGCGTATTGCTTCGGCCTCGTGGAGCATACAATTCCCAGGCGCGTATTGCTTCGGTCTCGTTACGCGTACAAGTTCCAGCCGCGTATTGCTTCGGTCTCGCCGAGCGAACAAGTTCCTGCAGCGTATTGCTTCGGTCTCGTTATGCGTGCAAGTTACAGCCGGATAATGCTTCGGTCTCGTTATGCGTGCAAGTTCCAGTCAAGTATTGCTTCGGTGTCGTTAGGCGAACAAGTTCCAGCCGCGTAATGCTTCGGTCTCGTTATGCGTACAAGTTCCAGACGCGTGTTGCTTCGGTCTCGTTATGCGTACAAGTCCCAGCGGCGTATTGCTTCGGTCTCGTTTTGCGTACAACTTCCAGCCGCGTGTTGCTTCGGTGTCGTTATGTATACAGGTTCCAGCCGCGTATTGCATTGTTCTCGTTATGCGTACAAGTCCCAGCCGCGTATTGCTTCGGGCTCTTTATGCGTACAGGTTCCAGCCGCGTGTTGCTTCGGTGTCGTTATGCGTACAAGTCTCAGCCGCGTGTTCCTTCGGTCTCGTTATGCGTACAAGTTCCAGCTGCGTGTTGCTTCGGGCTCGTTAGGCGACAAGTTCCAGCCGCGTAATGCTTCGGTCTCGTTATGCGTAGATGTTCCAGACGCGTATTGCTTCGGTCTCGTTATGCGTGCAAGTCCCAGCCGTGTAATGCTTCGGTCTCGTGGCGCGTTCAAGTTCCAGCAGCGCGTTGCTTCGGTCTCGTCAAGCGTACAAGTTCCAGCCGCGTATTGCATTGTTCTCGTTATGCGTACAAGTTCCAGCCGTGTAATGCTTCGGTCTCGTTAGGCGTACAAGTTCCAGCCGCGTAATGCTTCGGTCTCGTTATGCGTACGAGTTCCAGCCGCGTATTGCTTCGGTCGCTTGGAGCATACAAGTCCCAGACGCGTATTGCTTCGGTCTCGTTACGCGTACAAGTTCCAGCCGCGTGTTGCTTCGGTCTCGTCATGCGTACAAGTTCCAGCCGCGTATTGCTTCGGTATCGTTATGCGGACAAGTTCCAGCCGCGTGTTGCTTCGGTCTCGTTATGCGTACAAGTTCCAGCCGCGTATTGCTTCGGTGTCGTCGAGCGTGCAAATCCCAGCCGCGTATTGCTTCGGTATCGTTAGGCGTACAAGTTCCTGCCGCGTAATGCTTCGGTCTCGTTATGCGTACGAGTTCCAGCCGCGTATTGCTTCGGTCGCTTGGAGCATACAAGTCCCAGACGCGTATTGCTTCGGTCTCGTTACGCGTACAAGTTCCAGCCGCGTGTTGCTTCGGTCTCGTCATGCGTACAAGTTCCAGCCGCGTATTGCTTCGGTATCGTTATGCGGACAAGTTCCAGCCGCGTGTTACTTCGGTCTCGTTATGCGTACAAGTTCCAGCCGCGTATTGCTTCGGTGTCGTCGAGCGTGCAAATCCCAGCCGCGTATTGCTTCGGTATCGTTAGGCGTACAAGTTCCAGCCGCGATATGCTTCGGTCTCGTTATGCGTACGAGTTCCAGCCGCGTATTGCTTCGGTCGCTTGGAGCATACAAGTCCCAGACGCGTATTGCTTCGGTCTCGTTACGCGTACAAGTTCCAGCCGCGTATTGCTTCGGTCTCGCCGAGCGAACAAGTTCCTGCCGCGTATTGCTTCGGTCTCGTCAAGCGTACAAGTTACAGCCGGATAATGCTTCGGTCTCGTTATGCGTGCAAGTTCCAGCCGCGTATTGCTTCGGTCTCGTTATGCGTTCAAGTCCCAGCCGCGTAATACTTTGGCCTCGTTATGCGTACAAGTCGCAGCCGCGTATTGCTTCGGTCTCGTTATGCGTACAAGTTCCAGCCGCGTATAGCTTCGGTCTCATCGAGCGTACAAGTCCCAGCCGCGTATTGCTTTGGTCTCGTTATGCGTACATGTCCCAGCCGCGTATTGCATCGGTCTCGTTATGCGCACAATTTGCAGCCGTGTAATGGTTCAGTCTCGTTATGCGGGCTAGTTCCAGCCGCGTATTGCTTCGGTCTGGTCGAGCGTGCAAGTTCCAGCCGCGTATTGCTTCGGTCTCGTCGAGCGTACAAGTTCCAGCTGCGTATTGCTTCGGTCTCGTCGAGCGTACAAGTCCCAGCCGCGTATTCCTTTGGTCTCGTTATGCGTACAAGTCCCAGCCGCGTATTGCTTCGGTCTCGTTATGCGTACAAGGTCCAGCCGCGTATTGCTTCGGTCTCGTCAAGCGTACAAGTTACAGCCGGATAATGCTTCGGTCTCGTTAAGCGTGCAAGTTCCAGCCGCGTATTGCTTCGGCTACATCGAGCGTACAAGTTCCAGCCTTGTATTGCTTTGGTCTCGTTATGCGTACAAGTCCCAGCCGCGTATTGCTTCGGTCTCGTTATGCGTACAAGTTCCAGCCGTGTAATGGTCCGGTCTCGTTATGCGTACAAGTCCCAGCCGCGTATTGCTTCGGTGTCGTTATGCGTACAAGTTCCAGCCGTGTAATGGTTCGGTCTCGTTAGGCGTACAAGTTCCAGCCGCGTAATGCTTCGGTCTCGTTATGCGGGCAAGTTCCAGCCGCGTATTGCTTCGGTCTCGTTATGCGTGCAAGTTCCAGCCGCGTATTGCTTCGGTCTCGCCGAGCGAACAAGTTCCTGCAGCGTATTGCTTCGGTCTCGTTATGCGTGCAAGTTACAGCCGGATAATGCTTCGGTCTCGTTATGCGTGCAAGTTCCAGCCGCGTATTGCTTCGGTCCCGTCGAGCGCACAGGTTCCAACCGCGTATTGCTTCGGTCTCGTTATGCGTACAAGTTCCAGCCGTGTAATGGTTCGGTCTCGTTATGCGTGCAAGTTCCTGCCGCGTATTGCTTCGGTATCGTTATGCGTACAAGTCCCAGCCGCGTGTTGCTTCGGTCTCGTTATGCGTACAAGTCCCAGCCGCGTGTTGCTTCGGTCTCGTTATGCGTGCAAGTTCCAGCCTCGTATTGCTTCGGTATCATCGAGCGTACAAGTCCCAGCCGCGTATAGCTTCGGTCTCATCGAGCGTACAAGTCCCAGCCGCGTATTGCTTTGGTCTCGTTATGCGTACAAGTCCGAGCCGCGTGTTGCTTCGGTCTCGTTATGCGTGCAAGTTCCAGCCGCGTATTGCTTCGGTCTCGACGAGCGTACAAGCCCCAGCCGCGTATTGCTTCGGTGTCGTTATGCGTACAAGTCCCAGCCGCGTGTTGCTTCGGTCTCGTTATGCGTACAAGTTCCAGCCGCGTGTTGCTTCGGTCTCGTTAGGCGTACAAGTTCCAGCCGCGTAATGCTTCGGTCTCGTTATGCGTACAAGTCCCAGCCGTGTGTTGCTTCGGTCACGTTATGCGTGCAAGTTCCAGCCTCGTATTGCTTCGGTATCGTCGGGCGTACAAGTCCCAGCCTCGTATTGCTTCGGTCTCGTCAAGCGTACAAGTTACAGCCGGATAATGTTTCGGTCTCGTTATGCGTGCATGTTCCAGCCCCGTATTGCTTCGGTCTCGTCGAGCGTACAAGTTCCAGCCGCGTATAGCTTCGGTCTCATCGAGCGTACAAGTCCCAGCCGCGTATTGCTTTGGTCTCGTTATGCGTACAAGTCCGAGCCGCGTGTTGCTTCGGTCTCGTTATGCGTACAAGTCCCAGCCGCGTGTTGCTTCGGTCTCGTTATGCGTACAAGTTACAGCCGGATAATGCTTCGGTCTCGTTATGCGTGCAAGTCCCAGCCGCGTATTGCTTTGGTCTCGTTATGCGTACAAGTCCCAGCCGCGTATTACTTTGGTCTCGTTATGCGTACAAGTCCGAGCCGCGTGTTGCTTTGGTCTCGTTATGCGTTCAAGTTCCAGCCGCGTATTGCATTGTTCTCATTATGCGTACAAGTCCCAGCCGCGTATTGCTTCGGTCTCGTTATGCGTGCAAGTTCCAGCCGCGTATTGCTTCGGTCCCGTCGAGCGCACAGGTTCCAACCCCGTATTGCTTCGGTCTCGTTATGCGTACAAGTTCCAGCCGTGTAATGGTTCGGTCTCGTTATGCGTGCAAGTTCCTGCCGCGTATTGCTTCGGTATCGTTATGCGTACAAGTCCCAGCCGCGACTTGCTTCGGTCTCGTTATGCGTACAAGTCCCAGCCGCGTGTTGCTTCGGTCTCGTTATGCGTGCAAGTTCCAGCCTCGTATTGCTTCGGTATCATCGAGCGTACAAGTCCCAGCCTCGTATTGCTTCGGTCTCGTCAAGCGCACAAGTTCCAGCCTCGTAATGCTTCAGTCTCGTTATGCGTGCAAGTTCCAGCCGCGTATTGCTTCGGTCTCGACGAGCGTACAAGTTCCAGCTGCGTATTGCTTCGGTCTCGTCGAGCGTACAAGTCCCAGCCGCGTATTCCTTTTGTCTCGTTATGTGTACAAGTCCCAGCCGCGTATTGCTTCGGTCTCGTTATGCGTACAAGCCCCAGCCGCGTATTGCTTCGGTGTCGTTATGCGTACAAGTCCCAGCCGTGTGTTGCTTCGGTCACGTTATGCGTGCAAGTTCCAGCCTCGTATTGCTTCGGTATCGTCGGGCGTACAAGTCCCAGCCTCGTATTGCTTCGGTCTCGTCAAGCGTACAAGTTACAGCCGGATAATGTTTCGGTCTCGTTATGCGTGCATGTTCCAGCCCCGTATTGCTTCGGTCTCGTCGAGCGTACAAGTTCCAGCCGCGTATAGCTTCGGTCTCATCGAGCGTACAAGTCCCAGCCGCGTATTGCTTTGGTCTCGTTATGCGTACAAGTCCGAGCCGCGTGTTGCTTCGGTCTCGTTATGCGTACAAGTCCCAGCCGCGTGTTGCTTCGGTCTCGTTATGCGGACAAGTTCCAGCCGCGTGTTGCTTCGGTCTCGTTATGCGTACAAGTTCCAGCCGCGTATTGCTTCGGTGTCGTCGAGCGTGCAAATCCCAGCCGCGTATTGCTTCGGTATAGTTATGCGTACAAGTCCCAGCCGCGTATTGCTTCGGTGTCGTTATGCGTACAAGTCCCAACCGCGTATTGCTTCGGTCTCGTTATGCGAATAAGTTCCAGCCGCGAATTGCTTCGGTCTCGTCAAGCGTACAAGTTCCAGCCGCGTATTGCTTCGGTCTCATCGAGCGTACAAGTCCCAGCCGCGTATTGCTTTGGTTTCGTTATGCGTACAAGTCCCAGCCGTGTATTGCTTCGGTCTCGTTATGCGTACAAGTTCCAGCCGTGTAATGGTTCGGCCTCGTTATGCGGGCAAGTTCCAGCCGCGTATTGCTTCGACCTCGTCGAGCGTACAAATTCCAGCTGCTTATTGCTTCGGTCTCGTCGAGCGTATAATTCCCAGCCTTGTATTGCTTTGGTCTCGTTATGAGGGCAAGTTCCAGCCGCGTATTGCTTCGGTCTCGTCAAGCGTACAAGTTACAGCCGGATAATGCTTCGGTCTCGTTATGCGTACAAGTTCCAGCAGCGTATTGCTTCGGTATCGTTATGCGTGCAGGTCCCAGCCGCTTATTGCTTCGGTCTCGTTATGCGTACAAGTTCCAGCCGCGTAATGCTTCGGTCTCGTTATGCGTACAAGGTCCAGCCGTGTAATGGTTCGGTCTCGTTATGCGTGCAAGTTCCAGCCGCGTATTGCTTCGGTCTCGTTATGCGTACAAGTTTCAGCCGCGTATTGCTTCGGTCTCGTCGAGCGAACAAGTTCCAGTAGCGCGTTGCTTCAGTCTCGTTATTCGTGCAAGGTCCAGCCGCGTATTGCTTCGGTCTCGTCGAGCTTACAAGTCCCAGCCGCGTATTGCTTCGGTCTCGTGGAGCGTATAATTCCCAGCCGTGTATTGCTTTGGTCTCGTTATGCGTACAAGTCCGAGCCGCGTATTGCTTCGGTCTCGTTATGCGTACAAGGTCCAGCCGTGTAATGGTTCGGTCTCGTTATGCGTGCAAGTTCCAGCCGCGTATTGCTTCGGTCTTGTCAAGCGTACAAGTTGCAGCCGGATAATGCTTCGGTCTCGTCGAGCGTACAAGTCCCAGCCGCGTATTGCTTCGGTCTCGTTATATGTACAGCTCCCAGCCGCGTAATGCTTCCGTATCGTTATGCGTACAAGTCCCAGCCGCGTATTGCTTCGGTCTCGTTATGCGTACAAGTTCCAGCCGCGTAATGCGTCGGTCTCGTTATGCGTACAAGTTCCAGCAGCGTATTGCTTCGGTATCGTTATGCGTGCAGGTCCCAGCCGCTTATTGCTTCGGTCTCGTTATGCGTACAAGTTCCAGCCGCGTAATGCTTCGGTCTCGTTATGCGTACAAGTTTCAGCGGCGCGTTGCTTCGGTCTCGTTATGCGTACAAGTCCCAGCCGTGTATTCCTTCGGTCTCGTTATGCGTACAAGTTCCAGCCGCATGTTGCTTCGGTCTCGTTATGCGTACAAGTTCCTGCCGCGTAATGCTTCGGTCTCGACATGCGTACAAGTTCCAGCCGCGTATTGCTTCGGTCTCGTCGAGCGTACAACTCCCAGCCGTGTACTGCTTCGGTCTCGGTATGCGTACCAGTCCCAGCCGCGTATTGCTTCGGTCTCGTCGAGCGTACAAGTTCGATCCGCGTGTTGCTTTGGTGTCGTTATGCGTACAAGTCCCAGCCGCGTAACTTCGGTATCGTTGTGCGTACAAGTTCCAGCTGCGCGTTGCTTCGGTGTCGTTATGCATGCAAGTTCCAGCCGCGTATTGCTGCGGTCTTGTCGAGCGTACAAGTTCCAGCCGCGTATTGCTTCGGTCTCATCGAGCGTACAAGTTCCAGCCGCGTGTTGCTTCGGTCTCGTTATGCGTGCAAGTTCCAGCCGCGTATTGCTTCGGTCTCGACGAGCGTACAAGCCCCAGCCGCGTATTGCTTCGGTGTCGTTATGCGTACAAGTCCCAGCCGCGTGTTGCTTCGGTCTCGTTATGCGTACAAGTTCCAGCCGCGTGTTGCTTCGGTCTCGTTAGGCGTACAAGTTCCAGCCGCGTAATGCTTCGGTCTCGTTATGCGTACAAGTCCCAGCCGTGTGTTGCTTCGGTCACGTTATGCGTGCAAGTTCCAGCCTCGTATTGCTTCGGTATCGTCGGGCGTACAAGTCCCAGCCTCGTATTGCTTCGGTCTCGTCAAGCGTACAAGTTACAGCCGGATAATGTTTCGGTCTCGTTATGCGTGCATGTTCCAGCCCCGTATTGCTTCGGTCTCGTCGAGCGTACAAGTTCCAGCCGCGTATAGCTTCGGTCTCATCGAGCGTACAAGTCCCAGCCGCGTATTGCTTTGGTCTCGTTATGCGTACAAGTCCGAGCCGCGTGTTGATTCGGTCTCGTTATGCGTACAAGGTCCAGCCGTGTAATGGTTCGGTCTCGTTATGCGTGCAAGTCCCAGCCGCGTATTGCTTCGGTCTCGTGGAGCGTACAAGTCCCAGCCGCGTATTGCTTCGGTCTCGTGGAGCGTACAAGTTCCAGCCGCGTATTGCTTTGTTCTCGTTATGCGTACAAGTCCGAGCCGCGTATTGCTTCGGTCTCGTTATGCGTACAAGGTCCAGGAGTGTAATGGTTCGGCCTCGTTATGCGGGCAAGTTCCTGCCGCGTATTGCTTCGGCCTCGTTATGCGTGCAAGTTCCAGCCGCGTATTGCTTCGACCTCGTCGAGCGTACAAATTCCAGCTGCTTATTGCTTCGGTCTCGTCGAGCGTATAATTCCCAGCCTTGTATTGCTTTGGTCTCGTTATGAGGGCAAGTTCCAGCCGCGTATTGCTTCGGTCTCGTCAAGCGTACAAGTTACAGCCGGATAATGCTTCGGTCTCGTTATGCGTGCAAGTTTCAGCCGCGTATTGCTTCGGTCTCGTCGAGCGAACAAGTTCCAGTAGCGCGTTGCTTCAGTCTCGTTATTCGTGCAAGGTCCAGCCGCGTATTGCTTCGGTCTCGTCGAGCTTACAAGTCCCAGCCGCGTATTGCTTCGGTCTCGTGGAGCGTATAATTCCCAGCCGTGTATTGCTTTGGTCTCGTTATGCGTACAAGTCCGAGCCGCGTATTGCTTCGG
The DNA here is from genome assembly GCA_943735885.1 of Stelis phaeoptera. NCBI lineage: Eukaryota > Metazoa > Arthropoda > Insecta > Hymenoptera > Megachilidae > Stelis > Stelis phaeoptera. The sequence continues at coordinate 544,759 of CALSEM010000043.1, read as the reverse complement.
TCTCGTTATGCGTACAAGTTCCAGCCGCGTATTGCTTCGGTCTCGTCAAGCGTACAAGTTGCAGCCTGATAATGCTTCGGTCTCGTCGAGCGTACAAGTCCCAGCCGCGTATTGCTTTGGTCTCGTTATATGTACAGCTCCCAGCCGCGTAATGCTTCCGTATCGTTATGCGTACAAGTCCCAGCCGCGTATTGCTTCGGTCTCGTTATGCGTACAAGTTCCAGCCGCGTAATGCGTCGGTCTCGTTATGCGTACAAGTTCCAGCAGCGTATTGCTTCGGTATCGTTATGCGTGCAGGTCCCAGCCGCTTATTGCTTCGGTCTCGTTATGCGTACAAGTCCCAGCCGCGTAACTTCGGTATCGTTGTGCGTACAAGTTCCAGCTGCGCGTTGCTTCGGTGTCGTTATGAATGCAAGTTCCAGCCGCGTATTGCTGCGGTCTTGTCGAGCGTACAAGTTCCAGCCGCGTATTGCTTCGGTCTCATCGAGCGTACAAGTTCCAGCCGCGTGTTGCTTCGGTCTCCTTATGCGTGCAAGTTCCAGCCGCGTATTGCTTCGGTCTCGACGAGCGTACAAGCCCCAGCCGCGTATTGCTTCGGTGTCGTTATGCGTACAAGTCCCAGCCGCGTGTTGCTTCGGTCTCGTTATGCGTACAAGTTCCAGCCGCGTGTTGCTTCGGTCTCGTTAGGCGTACAAGTTCCAGCCGCGTAATGCTTCGGTCTCGTTATGCGTACAAGTCCCAGCCGTGTGTTGCTTCGGTCACGTTATGCGTGCAAGTTCCAGCCTCGTATTGCTTCGGTATCGTCGGGCGTACAAGTCCCAGCCTCGTATTGCTTCGGTCTCGTCAAGCGTACAAGTTACAGCCGGATAATGTTTCGGTCTCGTTATGCGTGCATGTTCCAGCCCCGTATTGCTTCGGTCTCGTCGAGCGTACAAGTTCCAGCCGCGTATAGCTTCGGTCTCATCGAGCGTACAAGTCCCAGCCGCGTATTGCTTTGGTCTCGTTATGCGTACAAGTCCCAGCCGCGTATTACTTTGGTCTCGTTATGCGTACAAGTCACAGCCGCGTATTGCTTCGGTCTCGTTATGCGTACAAGTTCCAGCCGTGTAATGGTTCGGTCTTGTTATGCGGGCAAGTTCCAGCCGCGTATTGCTGCGGTCTCGTCGAGCGTACAAGTTACAGCCGGATAATGCTTCGGTCTCGTTATGCGTGCAAGTTCCAGCCGCGTATTGCTTCTGTCTCGTCAAGCGCACAAGTTACAGCCGGATAATGCTTCGGTCACGTTATGCGTGCAAGTTCCAGCCGCGTATTACTTCGGTCTCGTCGAGCGTACAAGTCCCAGCCGCGTATTGCTTTGGTCTCGTTAGGCGTACAAGTCCCAGCCGCGTATTGCTTCGGTGTCGTTATGCGTATAAGTTCCAGCCGTGTAATGCTTCGGTCTCGTTAGGCGTACAAGTTCCAGCCGCGTAATGCTTCGGTCTCGTTATGCGTACGAGTTCCAGCCGCGTATTGCTTCGGTCGCTTGGAGCATACAAGTCCCAGACGCGTATTGCTTCGGTCTCGTTACGCGTACAAGTTCCAGCCGCGTATTGCTTCGGTCTCGCCGAGCGAACAAGTTCCTGCAGCGTATTGCTTCGGTCTCGTTATGCGTACAAGTTACAGCCGGATAATGCTTCGGTCTCGTTATGCGTGCAAGTCCCAGCCGCGTATTGCTTTGGTCTCGTTATGCGTACAAGTCCCAGCCGCGTATTACTTTGGTCTCGTTATGCGTACAAGTCCGAGCCGCGTGTTGCTTCGGTCTCGTTATGCGTACAAGTCCCAGCCGCGTGTTGCTTCGGTCTCGTTATGCGTACAAGTTACAGCCGGATAATGATTCGGTCTCGTTATGCGTGCAAGTCGCAGCCGCGTATTGCTTCGGTCTCGTTATGCGTACAAGTTCCAGCCGTGTAATGGTTCGGTCTTGTTATGCGTTCAAGTCCCAGCCGCGTATTGCTTCGGTCTCGTGGAGCATACAAGTCCCAGGCGCGTATAGCTGCGGTCTCGTGGAGCGTTCAAGTTCCAGCCGCGTATTGCACTGTTCTCATTATGCGTACAAGTCCCAGCCGCGTATTGCTTCGGTCTCGTTATGCGTGCAAGTTCCAGCCGCGTATTGCTTCGGTCCCGTCGAGCGCACAGGTTCCAACCGCGTATTGCTTCGGTCTCGTTATGCGTACAAGTTCCAGCCGTGTAATGGTTCGGTCTCGTTATGCGTGCAAGTTCCTGCCGCGTATTGCTTCGGTATCGTTATGCGTACAAGTCCCAGCCGCGACTTGCTTCGGTCTCGTTATGCGTACAAGTCCCAGCCGCGTGTTGCTTCGGTCTCGTTATGCGTGCAAGTTCCAGCCTCGTATTGCTTCGGTATCATCGAGCGTACAAGTCCCAGCCTCGTATTGCTTCGGTCTCGTCAAGCGCACAAGTTCCAGCCTCGTAATGCTTCAGTCTCGTTATGCGTGCAAGTTCCAGCCGCGTATTGCTTCGGTCTCGACGAGCGTACAAGTTCCAGCTGCGTATTGCTTCGGTCTCGTCGAGCGTACAAGTCCCAGCCGCGTATTCCTTTTGTCTCGTTATGTGTACAAGTCCCAGCCGCGTATTGCTTCGGTCTCGTTATGCGTACAAGCCCCAGCCGCGTATTGCTTCGGTGTCGTTATGCGTACAAGTCCCAGCCGTGTGTTGCTTCGGTCACGTTATGCGTGCAAGTTCCAGCCTCGTATTGCTTCGGTATCGTCGGGCGTACAAGTCCCAGCCTCGTATTGCTTCGGTCTCGTCAAGCGTACAAGTTACAGCCGGATAATGTTTCGGTCTCGTTATGCGTGCATGTTCCAGCCCCGTATTGCTTCGGTCTCGTCGAGCGAACAAGTTCCAGCCGCGTATAGCTTCGGTCTCATCGAGCGTACAAGTCCCAGCCGCGTGTTGCTTCGGTCTCGTTATGCGGACAAGTTCCAGCCGCGTGTTGCTTCGGTCTCGTTATGCGTACAAGTTCCAGCCGCGTATTGCTTCGGTGTCGTCGAGCGTGCAAATCCCAGCCGCGTATTGCTTCGGTATAGTTATGCGTACAAGTCCCAGCCGCGTATTGCTTCGGTGTCGTTATGCGTACAAGTCCCAACCGCGTATTGCTTCGGTCTCGTTATGCGAATAAGTTCCAGCCGCGAATTGCTTCGGTCTCGTCAAGCGTACAAGTTCCAGCAGCGTATTGCTTCGGTCTCATCGAGCGTACAAGTCCCAGCCGCGTATTGCTTTGGTTTCGTTATGCGTACAAGTCCCAGCCGTGTATTGCTTCGGTCTCGTTATGCGTACAAGTTCCAGCCGTGTAATGGTTCGGCCTCGTTATGCGGGCAAGTTCCAGCCGCGTATTGCTTCGACCTCGTCGAGCGTACAAATTCCAGCTGCTTATTGCTTCGGTCTCGTCGAGCGTATAATTCCCAGCCTTGTATTGCTTTGGTCTCGTTATGAGGGCAAGTTCCAGCCGCGTATTGCTTCGGTCTCGTCAAGCGTACAAGTTACAGCCGGATAATGCTTCGGTCTCGTTATGCGTACAAGTTCCAGCAGCGTATTGCTTCGGTATCGTTATGCGTGCAGGTCCCAGCCGCTTATTGCTTCGGTCTCGTTATGCGTACAAGTTCCAGCCGCGTAATGCTTCGGTCTCGTTATGCGTACAAGGTCCAGCCGTGTAATGGTTCGGTCTCGTTATGCGTGCAAGTTCCAGCCGCGTATTGCTTCGGTCTCGTTATGCGTACAAGTTTCAGCCGCGTATTGCTTCGGTCTCGTCGAGCGAACAAGTTCCAGTAGCGCGTTGCTTCAGTCTCGTTATTCGTGCAAGGTCCAGCCGCGTATTGCTTCGGTCTCGTCGAGCTTACAATTCCCAGCCGCGTATTGCTTCGGTCTCGTGGAGCGTATAATTCCCAGCCGTGTATTGCTTTGGTCTCGTTATGCGTACAAGTCCGAGCCGCGTATTGCTTCGGTCTCGTTATGCGTACAAGGTCCAGCCGTGTAATGGTTCGGTCTCGTTATGCGTGCAAGTTCCAGCCGCGTATTGCTTCGGTCTCGTCAAGCGTACAAGTTGCAGCCGGATAATGCTTCGGTCTCGTCGAGCGTACAAGTCCCAGCCGCGTATTGCTTCGGTCTCGTTATATGTACAGCTCCCAGCCGCGTAATGCTTCCGTATCGTTATGCGTACAAGTCCCAGCCGCGTATTGCTTCGGTCTCGTTATGCGTACAAGTTCCAGCCGCGTAATGCGTCGGTCTCGTTATGCGTACAAGTTCCAGCAGCGTATTGCTTCGGTATCGTTATGCGTGCAGGTCCCAGCCGCTTATTGCTTCGGTCTCGTTATGCGTACAAGTTCCAGCCGCATGTTGCTTCGGTCTCGTTATGCGTACAAGTTCCTGCCGCGTAATGCTTCGGTCTCGACATGCGTACAAGTTCCAGCCGCGTATTGCTTCGGTCTCGTCGAGCGTACAACTCCCAGCCGTGTACTGCTTCGGTCTCGGTATGCGTACCAGTCCCAGCCGCGTATTGCTTCGGTCTCGTCGAGCGTACAAGTTCGATCCGCGTGTTGCTTTGGTGTCGTTATGCGTACAAGTCCCAGCCGCGTAACTTCGGTATCGTTGTGCGTACAAGTTCCAGCTGCGCGTTGCTTCGGTGTCGTTATGCATGCAAGTTCCAGCCGCGTATTGCTGCGGTCTTGTCGAGCGTACAAGTTCCAGCCGCGTATTGCTTCGGTCTCATCGAGCGTACAAGTTCCAGCCGCGTGTTGCTTCGGTCTCGTTATGCGTGCAAGTTCCAGCCGCGTATTGCTTCGGTCTCGACGAGCGTACAAGCCCCAGCCGCGTATTGCTTCGGTGTCGTTATGCGTACAAGTCCCAGCCGCGTGTTGCTTCGGTCTCGTTATGCGTACAAGTTCCAGCCGCGTGTTGCTTCGGTCTCGTTAGGCGTACAAGTTCCAGCCGCGTAATGCTTCGGTCTCGTTATGCGTACAAGTCCCAGCCGTGTGTTGCTTCGGTCACGTTATGCGTGCAAGTTCCAGCCTCGTATTGCTTCGGTATCGTCGGGCGTACAAGTCCCAGCCTCGTATTGCTTCGGTCTCGTCAAGCGTACAAGTTACAGCCGGATAATGTTTCGGTCTCGTTATGCGTGCATGTTCCAGACCCGTATTGCTTCGGTCTCGTCGAGCGTACAAGTTCCAGCCGCGTATAGCTTCGGTCTCATCGAGCGTACAAGTCCCAGCCGCGTATTGCTTTGGTCTCGTTATGCGTACAAGTCCGAGCCGCGTGTTGCTTCGGTCTCGTTATGCGTACAAGGTCCAGCCGTGTAATGGTTCGGTCTCGTTATGCGTGCAAGTCCCAGCCGCGTATTGCTTCGGTCTCGTGGAGCGTACAAGTCCCAGCCGCGTATTGCTTCGGTCTCGTGGAGCGTACAAGTTCCAGCCGCGTATTGCTTTGTTCTCGTTATGCGTACAAGTCCGAGCCGCGTATTGCTTCGGTCTCGTTATGCGTACAAGGTCCAGGAGTGTAATGGTTCGGCCTCGTTATGCGGGCAAGTTCCTGCCGCGTATTGCTTCGGCCTCGTTATGCGTGCAAGTTCCAGCCGCGTATTGCTTCGACCTCGTCGAGCGTACAAATTCCAGCTGCTTATTGCTTCGGTCTCGTCGAGCGTATAATTCCCAGCCTTGTATTGCTTTGGTCTCGTTATGAGGGCAAGTTCCAGCCGCGTATTGCTTCGGTCTCGTCAAGCGTACAAGTTACAGCCGGATAATGCTTCGGTCTCGTTATGCGTGCAAGTTTCAGCCGCGTATTGCTTCGGTCTCGTCGAGCGAACAAGTTCCAGTAGCGCGTTGCTTCAGTCTCGTTATTCGTGCAAGGTCCAGCCGCGTATTGCTTCGGTCTCGTCGAGCTTACAAGTCCCAGCCGCGTATTGCTTCGGTCTCGTGGAGCGTATAATTCCCAGCCGTGTATTGCTTTGGTCTCGTTATGCGTACAAGTCCGAGCCGCGTATTGCTTCGGTCTCGTTATGCGTACAAGTTCCAGCCGCGTATTGCTTCGGTCTCGTCAAGCGTACAAGTTGCAGCCGGATAATGCTTCGGTCTCGTCGAGCGTACAAGTCCCAGCCGCGTATTGCTTTGGTCTCGTTATATGTACAGCTCCCAGCCGCGTAATGCTTCCGTATCGTTATGCGTACAAGTCCCAGCCGCGTATTGCTTCGGTCTCGTTATGCGTACAAGTTCCAGCCGTGTAATGGTTCGGTCTTGTTATGCGGGCAAGTTCCAGCCGCGTATTGCTGCGGTCTCGTCGAGCGTACAAGTTACAGCCGGATAATGCTTCGGTCTCGTTATGCGTGCAAGTTCCAGCCGCGTATTGCTTCTGTCTCGTCAAGCGCACAAGTTACAGCCGGATAATGCTTCGGTCTCGTTATGCGTGCAAGTTCCAGCCGCGTATTACTTCGGTCTCGTCGAGCGTACAAGTCCCAGCCGCGTATTGCTTTGGTCTCGTTAGGCGTACAAGTCCCAGCCGCGTATTGCTTCGGTGTCGTTATGCGTACAAGTTCCAGCCGTGTAATGCTTCGGTCTCGTTAGGCGTACAAGTTCCAGCCGCGTAATGCTTCGGTCTCGTTATGCGTACGAGTTCCAGCCGCGTATTGCTTCGGTCGCTTGGAGCATACAAGTCCCAGACGCGTATTGCTTCGGTCTCGTTACGCGTACAAGTTCCAGCCGCGTATTGCTTCGGTCTCGCCGAACGAACAAGTTCCTGCAGCGTATTGCTTCGGTCTCGTTATGCGTGCAAGTTACAGCCGGATAATGCTTCGGTCTCGTTATGCGTGCAAGTTCCAGCCAAGTATTGCTTCGGTGTCGTTAGGCGAACAAGTTCCAGCCGCGTAATGCTTCGGTCTCGTTATGCGTACAAGTTCCAGCCGCGTATTGCTTCGGTCTCTTGGAGCATACAAGTCCCAGGCGCGTATTGCTTCGGTCTCGTTACGCGTACAAGTTCCAGCAGCGTATTGCTTCGGTCTCGTTATGCGTGCAAGTTCCAGCCGCGTATTGCTTCGGTCTCGACGAGCGTACAAGTTCCAGCTGCGTATTGCTTCGGTCTCGTCGAGCGTACAAGTCCCAGCCGCGTATTCCTTTTGTCTCGTTATGCGTACAAGTACCAGCCGCGTATTGCTTCGGTGTCGTTATGCGTACAAGCCCCAGCCGCGTATTGCTTCGGTGTCGTTATGCGTACAAGTCCCAGCCGCGTGTTGCTTCGGTCTCGTTATGCGTACAAGTTCCAGCCGCGTGTTGCTTCGGTCTCGTTCGGCGTACAAGTCCCAGCCGATTATTGCTTCGGTGTCGTTATGCGTACAATTCCCAACCGCGTATTGCTTCGGTCTCGTTATGCGTACAAGTTACAGCCGGATAATGCTTCGGTCTCGTTATGCGTGCAAGTTCCAGCCGAGTATTGCCTCGGTCTCGTCGAGCGTACAAGTCCCAGCCGCGTATTGCTCTGTTCTCGTCGAGCGTGCAAGTACCAGCCGAGTATTGCTTCGGTCTCGTCGAGCGTACAAGTCCCAGCCGCGTATTACTTTGGTCTCGTTATGCGTACAAGTCGCAGCCGCGTATTGCTTCGGTCTCGTTATGCGTACAAGTTCCAGCCGTGTAATGGTTCGGTCTCGCTATGCGTACAAGTTCCAGCCCTGTAATGGTCCGGTCTTTTTATGCGGGCAACTTCCAGCCGCGTATTGCTTCGGTCTCGTTATGCGTGCAAGTTCCAGCCGCGTATTGCTTCGGTATCATCGAGCGTACAAGTTACAGCCGGATAATGCTTCGGTCTCGTTATGCGTGCATGTTCCAGCCGCATGTTGCTTCGGTCTCGTTATGCGTACAAGTTCCAGCCGCGTATTGCTTCGGTGTCGTCGAGCGTGCAAATCCCAGCAGCGTATTGCTTCGGTATCGTTATGCGTACAAGTCCCAGCCGCGTATTGCTTTGGTCTCGTTATGCGTACAAGTCCGAGCCGCGTGTTGCTTCGGTCTCGTTATGCGTACAAGTCCCAGCCGCGTGTTGCTTCGGTCTCGTTATGCGTACAAGTCCCAGCCGCATATTGCTTCGGTCTCGTTATGCGTACAAGTTACAGCAGGATAATGCTTCGGTCTCGTTATGCGTGCAAGTTCCAGCCGCGTATTGCTCTGGTCTCGTCGAGCGTGCAAGTACCAGCCGAGTATTGCTTCGGTCTCGTTATGCGTACAAGTCCCAGCCGCGTATTGCTTCGGTGACGTTATGCGTACAAGTCCCAACCGCGTATTGCTTCGGTCTCGTTATGCGTACAAGTTACAGCCGGATAATGCTTCGGTCTCGTTATGCGTGCAAGTCCCAGCCGCGTATTGCTTTGGTCTCGTTATGCGTACAAGTCCCAGCCGCGTATTACTTTGGTCTCGTTATGCGTACAAGTCCCAGCCGCGTATTGCTTCGGTCTCGTGGAGCATACAAGTCCCAGGCGCGTATAGCTGCGGTCTCGTGGAGCGTTCAAGTTCCAGCCGCGTATTGCATTGTTCTCGTTATGCGTACAAGTCCCAGCCGTGTATTGCTTCGGTCTCGTTATGCGCGCAAGTTCCAGCCGCGTATTGCTTCGGTCCCGACGAGCGTACAGGTTCCAACCGCGTATTGCTTCGGTCTCGTTATGCGTACAAGTTCCAGCCGTGTAATGGTTCGGTCTCGTTATGCGTGCAAGTTCCTGCCGCGTATTGCTTCGGTATCGTTATGCGTACAAGTTCCAGCCGCGTGTTGCTTCGGTCTCGTTATGCGTGCAAGTTCCAGCCTCGTATTGCTTCGGTATCATCGAGCGTACAAGTCCCAGCCTCGTATTGCTTCGGTCTCGTCAAGCGCACAAGTTCCAGCCTCGTAATGCTTCAGTCTCGTTATGCGTGCAAGTTCCAGCCGCGTATTGCTTCGGTCTCGACGAGCGTACAAGTTCCAGCTGCGTATTGCTTCGGTCTCGTCGAGCGTACAAGTCCCAGCCGCGTATTCCTTTTGTCTCGTTATGTGTACAAGTCCCAGCCGCGTATTGCTTCGGTCTCGTTATGCGTACAAGCCCCAGCCGCGTATTGCTTCGGTGTCGTTATGCGTACAAGTCCCAGCCGCGTGTTGCTTCGGTCTCGTTATGCGTACAAGTTCCAGCCGCGTGTTGCTTCGGTCTCGTTATGCGTACAAGTTCCAGCCGCGTGTTGCTTCGGTCTCGTTAGGCGTACAAGTTCCAGCCGCGTAATGCTTCGGTCTCGTTATGCGTACAAGTCCCAGCCGCGTGTTGCTTCGGTCACGTTATGCGTACAAGTCCCAGCCGCATATTGCTTCGGTCTCGTTATGCGTACAAGTATCAGCAGGATAATGCTTCGGTCTCGTTATGCGTGCAAGTTCCAGCCGCGTATTGCTTCGGTCTCGTCGAGCGTACAAGTTCCAGCCGCGTATTGCTCTGTTCTCGTCGAGCGTGCAAGTACCAGCCGAGTATTGCTTCGGTCTCGTTATGCGTACAAGTCCCAGCCGCGTATTGCTTCGGTGTCGTTATGCGTACAAGTCCCAACGGCGTATTGCTTCGGTCCCGTTATGCGTACAAGTTACAGCCGGATAATGCTTCGGTCTCGTTATGCGTGCAAGTCCCAGCCGCGTATTGCTTTGGTCTCGTTATGCGTACAAGTCCCAGCCGCGTATTACTTTGGTCTCGTTATGCGTACAAGTCCCAACGGCGTATTGCTTCGGTCCCGTTATGCGTACAAGTTACAGCCGGATAATGCTTCGGTCTCGTTATGCGTACAAGTCCCAGCCGCGTATTGCTTCGGTCTCGACGAGCGTACAAGTTCCAGCTGCGCATTGCTTCGGTCTCGTCGAGCGTACAAGTCCCAGCCGCGTATTCCTTTTGTCTCGTTATGTGTACAAGTCCCAGCCGCGTATTGCTTCGGTCTCGTTATGCGTACAAGCCCCAGCCGCGTATTGCTTCGGTGTCGTTATGCGTACAAGTCCCAGCCGCGTGTTGCTTCGGTCTCGTTATGCGTACCAGTTCCAGCCGCGTGCTGCTTCGGTCTCGTTAGGCGTACAAGTTCCAGCCGTGTGTTGCTTCGGTCACGTTATGCGTACAAGTCCCAGCCGTGTGTTGCTTCGGTCACGTTATGCGTGCAAGTTCCAGCCTCGTATTGCTTCGGTATCGTCGGGCGTACAAGTCCCAGCATCGTATTGCTTCGGTCTCGTCAAGCGTACAAGTTACAGCCGGATAATGTTTCGGTCTCGTTATGCGTGCATGTTCCAGCCCCGTATTGCTTCGGTCTCGTCGAGCGTACAAGTTCCAGCCGCGTATAGATTCGGTCTCATCGAGCGTACAAGTCCCAGCCGCGTATTGCTTTGGTCTCGTTATGCGTACAAGTCCGAGCCGCGTGTTGCTTCGGTCTCGTTATGCGTACAAGTCCCAGCCGCGTATTGCTTTGGTCTCGTTATGCGTACAAGTCCCAGCCGCGTATTACTTTGGTCTCGTTATGCGTACAAGTCCGAGCCGCGTGTTGCTTCGGTCTCGTTATGCGTACAAGTCCCAGCCGCGTGTTGCTTCGGTCTCGTTATGCGTACAAGTTACAGCCGGATAATGCTTCGGTCTCGTTATGCGTGCAAGTCGCAGCCGCGTATTGCTTCGGTCTCGTTATGCGTACAAGTTCCAGCCGTGTAATGGTTCGGTCTTGTTATGCGTTCAAGTCCCAGCCGCGTATTGCTTCGGTCTCGTGGAGCATACAAGTCCCAGGCGCGTATAGCTGCGGTCTCGTGGAGCGTTCAAGTCCCAGCCGCGTATTGCTTTGGTCTCGTTATGCGTACAAGTCCGAGCCGCGTGTTGCTTCGGTCTCGTTATGCGTACAAGCCCCAGCCGCGTATTGCTTCGGTGTCGTTATGCGTACAAGTTCCAGCCGTGTAATGGTTCGGTCTCGTTATGCGTGCAAGTTCCTGCCGCGTATTGCTTCGGTATCGTTATGCGTACAAGTCCCAGCCGCGTGTTGCTTCGGTCTCGTTATGCGTACAAGTCCCAGCCGCGTGTTGCTTCGGTCTCGTTATGCGTGCAAGTTCCAGCCTCGTATTGCTTCGGTATCATCGAGCGTACAAGTCCCAGCCTCGTATTGCTTCGGTCTCGTCAAGCGCACAAGTTCCAGCCTCGTAATGCTTCAGTCTCGTTATGCGTGCAAGTTCCAGCCGCGTATTGCTTCGGTCTCGACGAGCGTACAAGCCCCAGCCGCGTATTGCTTCGGTGTCGTTATGCGTACAAGTCCCAGCCGTGTGATGCTTCGGTCACGTTATGCGTGCGAGTTCCAGCCTCGTAATGCTTCGGTATCGTCGGGCGTTCAAGTCCCAGCCTCGTATTGCTTCGGTCTCGTCAAGCGCACAAGTTCCAGCCTCGTAATGCTTCAGTCTCGTTATGCGTGCAAGTTCCAGCCGCGTATTGCTTCGGTCTCGACGAGCGTACAAGCCCCAGCCGCGTATTGCTTCGGTGTCGTTATGCGTACAAG